>CM073771.1:96390809-96765809 GCA_037158775.1 Hetaerina titia | reverse complement strand
ACGTATTTCAAAGTTATTCCACGTAATATTGGAAAGTAGGAAAGTTCTTGGATAATTTTTTTATAATTACACTAAACAAAAAGAATGAAAGCTGAACTTCAACTCGTGTTCAACTCTAAACGTCAATTGTTTTTTACTTAACTTGGGAATTGTAATGATGCATGGGACAAAATGCTACTCGAAAGTAAGTAACCGTGCTTTTATATTCATGGTTCTCATCTTTTCGAATAAGATATGAAAAAATAGCGCATAGAATAAGAGATGGTATTATTAACAAAGCAATGAATTGAAAACATATGTATGTAATTGTAACTTATTTTGCAAACTTCGTGGTACCGTTTTCCTAATTTTTCAGGCATTAAGAACTACGGATAGATGCCTCTGGGCCACAATTTATCTATGGCGGCCAAGCAGAGATAGGAGGGTGCTGGACGCCGTCAGTCGGGGGAAAACTCTCATGAACAAGCCATCATGCATAGTTCACGACCATCGGTTCTTTATACGATTCCATACGGAAAAATGCGTGCGGGACTACACTTATAAACTCTATCCATTTTGCTGATTTATTCACACATTGATTTTTTTTCAAACATACGTATTTCTTTGTTTTTTTGTTGTCAGTTTTAAAATATTTTTCTTTAACTGGATTTATTATATTTTTTAGAGTATGTAGATATTATTCAGGTAAACTAACCTCTCCTATTCAACAAGAGATTTGGATAGAAAGTCTCGAGTCTAAAGGTAATACGAGAATTGTTGAGTGATGTTAAGTGTACAAGAATGTAAGTATAGCAGAGTATGAAAAGTAATATAGTAAAGTATATTAAAGCAAGTGTAGAAAAGTATACAAGTCTATATTAAAAAATTTCACCTCAGTAATTCAATGCTACGATTCTTCCAAAAAATATGTTTTACATTAATTGACTCTCCTGGTGAAATTGTAACTATTCTCACTAATTTTATACCTTAGTATAGACTTTCATCTGAAGGAGTTGCCAGCAAATTATAAAAATGAATGTCACACAGAACGTCACTAAGGGAATTAACCAGTATGGAATGAAAGGAGGCAACAGCCAGTGCAAATCCATCATTTGGGTTCCGAGTTTTCCGGATATGTATTACTTATCTTTTAGATAGCTAGAGAAGACTGGTTTTTGAGACTTACAAGGAAATGGGTCAAATAACAGTGTACAAGAATATTTATCAATTTTTCGTTCTAAAAAGTGATTCCTTAAAATCGTGCGTGTACCATTGAAATTAAAGACTTGTCCTTCTGTTAGCATCTCCTCTTTTAGTTTAACTGTCACCATTAACAGTAGGTAAGTACGGTCATAAAGTAGCATAGAACCTAAAAAAACCGGTCTACAGTATGTTTCAGTAATTGCGGGATGAATTCATACTCGTAATGTTGCAGATGACTTGATACCTTGGTCGTTGAAGTAGTAAAACAGTTCATGCTAAGAGAAGGGTTTTATTAAGTTGTATTCTCGTTCAGTCAAACAGATCATTATGTAACTGCCACTTGATTTGCACTTTCTGTAGAAAGAGAGAGAGAGAGGTTGTTTTACCTTTCCACGTGGATATCTCTTGCCTTTATCGAAATATATTCCCAATTGCGACCTTTAAATGTGATCTCCTGCGAGTGAAAACTCCCATCGTTTCACTGAAGAAGTTGTTTAATGAAATGATATTTCTGTTTGACAAAGAAACGAGTAGATGATATTCTCTCTGGGGAGCGTTGTTTACAAAGACTGACAGCCAGAATATTCACCGTCTGAAATGGTCAAATATTTTGCCATTTATTTTTCCTTCAAAAATTTGTTTTTGCACCATGGTCCAATTAACCCTTGTATTTCAGTTTCAGTCTCAGTGTATACAAGTGACTGATATTTCTTCTTCGAGATCTATTGCAATATAAAAACAAAATAATAAAATGCAGTCGAAAACAAGCATTGCAAAGTAATTACGTGAGAAAATGGTAGCCCAAAACTAATTTTAAAAATACGTATAATTAGATATATAATGCGTATGGAGTGCAGGGAAAATTGCATATTTTGTTAATCTCCGTTGAATAGTCATTTGAAAAATTTTATTTTAAACTTCCTCCGATAATATTCTCATCCAGCTCAAATCCAAAGTAAAATATTGAATGTCTTATGAGTTTAAATGGATATGTGGAATAAAAGTATCACTTAAAAATATTAATTGCAAGAGAATAATGGACGGAAAAGACTCACAAGAAGACGCAACCTTTGCTAACGCTGGGCCTCCAACGAGGTCAATATTTTCATTTCATTAAATTACCTCATCTAATCACCGAGTTTATGCTTAGGGTATATATATGTTATTTTGGCCACGCTAAACACTAATAAACTGCATAAGTTTCATCCTCCCGTACTCCTGGGAAAACTATTGGAAATGTGCCCTTTATACACAAGTCTTGTGACATATTTAATATAAATTGTTAAATTCGTTCATTCATTAATATTTCCATCATCTGTTAAAAATATTTTGAAATAGTTGAAGAATCGAGCTGCTTTTCACCCTTCTTAAATTCTGGATGCGTGCATTTGACACGTTTTCCCTGACGC
The DNA here is from genome assembly GCA_037158775.1 of Hetaerina titia. Classification (NCBI taxonomy): domain Eukaryota; kingdom Metazoa; phylum Arthropoda; class Insecta; order Odonata; family Calopterygidae; genus Hetaerina; species Hetaerina titia. Next base: position 96,763,218 of record CM073771.1, on the reverse strand, counting down.
GCATCTGCTCCTGTTCCACGTGGAGATTGGCTCAGAGTTGTTCGGTGGGAGCAACCGCTCGACATAGTCTCCATCGCACTACTCCTTTCACCATCAATCACGAATAGGAATATTTTTCCTTAACCACCACCATGTGGATATTTCAGACTATTCCAGCCTCCACTCCGTTATCCTGATGCTCTCACACATTCTATCGCACACGGTGGTCCATTTCCCACCCTTACCTCTGCATGTACGGGTGCCGTTGTTCCGCTCGCTGGGCAAAAGGAAGGATCTTTACATCACGAGATCTGGCTCTCTGTAGCTGATGTATCTCCAAGGTGGTCCACGTCGTCCAAATGCTTAAATACCAATGACTGAGCGAAAGCTATAATGTCTATATTTCGGGAGAGCAAGAATTGAAGAGAGGAAATGTTAACATTCGCCACTAGTAAAACTAAAACTTCATGTGAATGCAGGAAAGAAAGAAAATAATTTCCCCTATTACACAAAAGAAAACATGGTAGAATGTGCAGCATAATCATACGAAAACGTTACAAAGATGGGAAAAAATGGGCGTGATGCACTGAATGGGAAGAAGTGTCAGGATTTAATTAAGGGAGATCTGGTCACACTAGCGAATAGTATGGGACGGATAAGATACTAATGGAAATAGGACAGTTTCTGACAAGATGGAGAGAATACATAAATATGCCAATGAGTTCGAATATAGAAAGGAAATATGATTCCGATAAGGATAGCTCGGGACCAGTAACGATTGGCAGCGAGATGTAAATTGTATTTTTTAAAAAATGGAAGGGAAGGAAAAATGGTAATGGAAAATGGAAAAAAGGCTGTGAGGATAGTGACGGTTGCTGAGAGAAAATCGAAGGCATGAAATAGTGGGAGCCAATGGGATTCCCAAGGATCTAATGAGGGGAAAGAGCTGTAAATAGGAGGTAAATTGAGAGAAATGCTTGAATGAATATTGAAAGGAATTACGGGAGATGTAAAGTATAAGGGCGTAAATAACGAGTAATTCTAATATTTAGTATGTGTTACCACCAATCATTGAATCTTCAGAGGTAAATAGTGTGTTGTTCCATATTTCACCAAAAACAGTTAATTTTTACGTACATTAAGGAATGCTTCAAAAACTGTCGAAATTATGTTCAACCTGAAGAATCAAAGTGAAGAGAGTAAAACTCACTTCGTATACACGTATATGAAAAGAGATGCATTTTGCATAACATTTGAATTCATTTAGGGAAATCATATTTGGCTAAGAAATATGAGTAAAAAATCAAATTAATGTGCACTTTCTTCCTTTTAAAGTATAATTTTTAATTCTACCCTATATTTCGCTATACGAAGCTGCTTAAGGAGCAGAGATCATGCATGACATTATAAAAATATTCGATAAAACTTATGTCTAAATATTTTTGACGTGTCAATTTTGCTACATTTGTTTAAATCATGAAAAAATTAGTTGAGGGACAGGGAGCAACATTTTAATTACAAAGAATTATATTGTACTCTTTCAAATTCTACGGTAAATAGGAGAAATATGATAAGGTTTACATGATGTGAGCTTGGAAAGAATTTAGAGTTAAAGTGGGAGGGTAAAAGGATGACAGATGAGGGGTCAGAATAGTACAAATGCCGGAGAAAGAGAAAAATGTCCCAAAACGTACTTGATATTGAAGAAGATTCACGATGGAGATTACGTGCATAACGTGAAGTTTTTACCACCGAACGTCACGGCTTAAGCCTCTATGGGAAGGCAATGGTTTGTGACAGTGAAAACGGGTCAAAAGAATCATTATTTAAGAAAGTTGAAGAGCGGAAGGACATTAATCTAAAGGTTTAAATCCTTCAATATTACTTCTAAGATGAAATGAGTACGTTTTCAAACGTGAAATTGAACCTGTATGGCTGTAACCTTTGCTATAGTGAACAAAAAATACTTCATCGCATTTCTCAAGTATTTGTCAAATTAAACGGCCCCAATTTTCATTAATTTATCATCCCTTCTGCTGGCTACCTTAATTAGTGCTTTGGAGAGGCGCCCAATTTTTTTGCGTGAGAAAGGAGTCGATCAATAGGGGCTTGCTGAGAAGAGAGACCTGATCCTTAAAGCAACGCCGTTTGTGGCGAGCGACGGCGAAGCCCAATTGGCGCTCGCAGGAACATGGGAGTGAACGCGCGTCGAGAATACAATTAAAGCGCATCTTTTTAAAGCTACGTATATCACACAAAATCCCAATTTCATATTCATTCCAAACATAATTACAGCCGTTTCCATCGCAGGTCACACCCGCCTGTTAAATGCCATTGAAATTAAAACAATACTAAATTGCTTTGCTGAATTTCTTGCAAACCTATCTTAAGACGAAATCGAGGAAAGCAAGAGGAAGTTAACAACTCACGACTATTAGTTAGGAGATCATAGTGTTAGTTTGGTTTATTTTATAGATAAAATAAATACATTCTCTTCAATTTGACTTTTATATTTTACTTGGACTGGTATTTTAAATTGCAGATACCGCTTGTTTAATTTTAAAAAAACCCAGATTGCTATGTCATATTTCGGTTATCTGAGTATTTGCGTAACCGTGAATTGTAGAGAATTTCATGAATGTTTCACACCAACAACAATTAATTTATTGAGGAAATCGCTCTGATCTTATGGCACTGACGGCAAGGGAACCATGTAACCATTCTGAGTTGATAACTTATACTTTCACCGCCCTATGTATTCTCGAGCGCCCGAAAATAAAATCCGGTCTCGGTGTCCCAAAAAGATGACTCGCAATATTTATGGATAAAATGCACAATTTTAAGAAATGTAAGATGTGGTAAGGAATATGGATGGAAGAGATTTGCTTTTTCCCAGCCTTGCTTTAGTTCAGAAGAGAAACCGACGTAAACAGTTGGGTCTTACGGACTCCTCGAGCTCTAATTTCAAACAGTCGTGGTTCTGACATTATAAGCTGATTCAACTTCCAAAAGTAACACAAAACACGGTATGGCCGAGTATGTAAGTGATTATCAGAGTTACCTAAAGCACACTATCTTATTCGATTATCTACCTTTCGTTGTATTACTTATTCAACTTTCTGCACTAGTAACCAAAATTACCAAAGACAATATTCTTTCCTAAGATGTATAGATCTGAAGTTACTTTTTGGCTGGATTTTCGGATTATCCCTTTATTTTTATTTATAATAACAGTTGGCTAGTCCAAGTGCGGCCGTTTAGAGTGGGGTCAATGGCAAATCGCCGCTGCCGTATTGGAATCGCGGAGTCGAGCCTTAAATCCCTCACCGTGGTACGAAGACATAAAGATGTCTTCTTTCCATGCCAACTCAAAATGAACGCTTCTTTATTTTATGCAATTATTCGACTGTTACAAAGTTCAGATGCGTTACATGAAAGCGTTTCTGAATCACTGGCATAAAACCTACCATTTTTGGAGTGAAAAAACGGCTTTAATGAAGCACAGCAACAAATGGAAACCCGGACGCATCAACATCTTCTAGTACTAAGAAGATAGGGACGCTCCCGTACTGAAGAATTGCAGCCAACGTTACAAACTAACCCGAAGAGCTTTAGAGTGATTCTCGGGGTGTCTCCTCGACAATTACATGCTAACTATACTCCAGAGAATGACAGCACGATAGGCGTGCCACGTATTGTTAGGAGAGAATCGTTATGTCACAAGTTCACTATGTAACTAAAAAAGGTATTGCATAGGAGCGGAGGTTGCGAGTGGCTTCAAAAGTTCAAACAAATATTAAAAACTATTTACCTTCTTCATTTTTCAGTGTAGTAGCCTTATGAGCCTATTGGTTTCGTCTAAAGTTTCTACAGTTTATTGAACTCTCCATAGTAATATAATTGTACCAACTTTAAATAATTAGACGTTAGCCTCACTCACGACATATCTTGGGTTTAATATACATGGGGAATATGTGGAAAAACTAACAAAAATTAGGATTTTTTAGACGATCGTGGGGGAAATCTGATGAAAAGGCTAAATATAAATGTCATATTTCGCTGTTTAGCATATTCTACCAGTATATGGGATCCTCACGAAGTTGGATTGTTTGACGAATTGGATCACGTCTAGCGTAGAGGATATTTGTGAAATTTTATGACAAACTGAGTAGTGTATCCAAAATATTAGAGGAGCTATGCTGGGAATCACTCACGGAGTAAAGGTTAAATTACAGATTAAACCTCTTAATTAGGTGGATGTCTCTTTAGCAGTGATGTTGAATATGTATTATTGCTCCCATCGTATTCAGATAAGAGAGATTATGTCAATGAAATCAGAGAAATTAAGCGTAAACAGATAGATTTAAGATGCCAATTTGTTCATGAGCGATAGTGGATCAAAATAAATATTACGTTTGTCTGACCGCGCTAGGAGGGAAAGGTGCTTTGGGTCGAGGAAAGTCTGGCGTATTCATCTTCTGGCACACACCCTAGTAGTGACTAGCAGGGTGCTAAATACAACTAAAAAATAGAAAGAGTGAAACCTGGAAAATAAGGGGGAATGGAGAAAGTGTTGAAATCATAATCACATCAATTGTAAGGACACAACTGTATAGGTTGGTGCGTCGTCGTGATGGAAAACTACTTTCATGTGAATTACAATGCAACAATTTCAAATTTCAGTCGCCATGACCGGCTTTGATTGAAAGCGCAGAGTTGCCATAATTACCAAGATTCTCTTTAGTAGACCAATTTGAATGTCATTAAATAATATTTTATCAATGCACGAAATTCTCTTACCCGTTCTCATACTACCTCGTAAGAGCCATTAGAGCCATCTCTATATCTGTGTCGAGCAAAGACAGACATTATACCACAAATGGAGACATTACCGATGCTTGGTTTAGACGGCCAGCACAATAAAAATATTGTACAATTTCTTTATTTTACGGAAGCGGGGTTCGTTTCTATTTTAATTTAGTTTAAGATCCATTAATAACGGCTTTAATCATATAGGCATTGTTACGTTGACCAAGAGTACTGATAATGGTGTAACGTGATGTCGGAAGTGCCCAAAAGAGTTGAATCTACGATTTTATGTTGAAGCTAAGAGAGCTTGGTATCAAACTGCAGCCGACGATGTCCTCATGCCTCTTCGACTGGGAAACCAGCATTCAAAAATAAAATGAAGATAGGAATATATGAGACGGGCTGACTTTTGTTGCAAACACACCAAGAAATTATGTCGAACACTGAAGATTATTGAAACTGCTTAAGTACTCTACCTTGTACCATCGTATTTTATCTTGATCTGTGTCTTAAAAGGATTGATACTTATTGCAACCATTATTTTTGTTACTCAGGATTTATTACTAACAGCGTCAATAGACGCATCACGTAAACAGGGCGTGCGAGTGACGGAAACCGATCGTTGGGCCCTTTAAAAGGTGTGAATCCAACGTCGACGTCATCCTGGCGCCTCTTTTTTTCCGTGCATAACGAAATAGGCGAGATGAGCATCCCGGGTGGACCACCTCGCCACCCTCAGCCTCTCCCCGCCTCACCCTCAAAGGGCGAATTCTCGGTGCCCGCATCCGCTTCCGAGGTGGAGGAGAAGGACAAAGATGAACACGAGCAAATGGAAATGAGATAAGGGGAAGAGAGACTCCAGCATCCGTAGGGAGGATGCTTAAGAATCCAGCCACTTCCTCAAAGGAAGCAGAAAAGGAGATGAAGGATGTTATGAAGGGGTGCCTGCTCGAATTGCGGTTCATTTCATATTCTTAAAGGTTTAGCTTAAATTTAATATTCACAAAAAAATTAGTTTATCGCATATTCTCTCGACTTTTAATAATAAAGGTTAATTTTCCCACTACTGCTATCACGAATCTGTCATAACTCACGGGGAATGATATAGATACATGAAATAATTATTTTCAATGGGAGCTCCTTTAATAAATCCAAGGAGTAAAAATGGGTAAGAGGTACGCGGATGCTTAATAAATCAAGAAAAAAGGCAAATATGTACTTTAAAAAAATTCTCATGCACTTTGTTAGTCTCCAATTGAATACTGGGAAATGTATTATGGAGGAAAAGTGAGTCATTGAAAAATCAAAAGAACCAAGAAACACGTGACTTGTTGTTTCTAAACTGGAATGAAACTAGCAACTTCTTCTTAGCTATAAATGCTTAAAGAGTAACAAAAGACTGAGAAAGTGCTGAAAAGTAAGTACGCTGAAGTGCTGAAAAGTAAGTTGATCGATACCTTAAGCGAAACCAACGCAAGGATTCAAAGGGAAGGCATTTTCAAAATACGTATGCGACGGGACCCTAGTCTATGAAAATTCATCAACATTAGTATTTCAATACGACTGCTGACTCAAGCGCTCTGTTCTTCTGTAAACGAAACTTCTCTTACGATCTGATAGATCTTATTCCCTACCAGAAGTGAACCATTCATTTAAATTGTGGTCTTAATCATGGTAACGTCCCCTATTTTTTCCATATAGTATGACTCAGATAAATCTACAACGTATTATATCGTGCACAATCAGTCTGGACCCTCTTGTTTTTCATATCTTGCCCCACTTATCTTCGTTGCTCACGCAAAGTCTCCTCCATTCATCCATTTTTTCACCAATATTTTTAGGAATGACGCTGCTCCACGTTTCTCTCTAATTTCAAAGGTTTTCGTCTCCAATCCATCGTTCACCACGATCGAAAGAAGTGTTTTTCACTGCGTATTTTTGTTTGCAATCCTGCGTGAGAGAGAGAGAGCGAGAGGGATTGATTTCCTTTCCACCGTCAATATTTTTTAGAATGTGCTTTTCTTTCTTTGATGTTCCTCCAAATATTTTATATCAGACGTGTTGCTGATTCAGTGCATGATTAAATAGCCCACCATAAATAGTTACTTTTCTCGTATCGGAAAGTCTCTGCTCAGATTTTCACTTCCATACATTAAGATAATGTACGCTTTTTATTTTACAAATATATCACTAAAGATAAGAATAAATTAAGCAATCCAAAGTAGAAAATAATTATTAATGAGAAATTGTATAAACATTGGAGTTCAGAAAAACGTGTAAATTTGACACATGTACCATCAGAAAACCGAGTGAAGCTGGTTTGAGGCAATGAAAATGTAAACCTAGCGTAAAATAAAGAGAATAATCTTGGTTATAAGAAATAGTAATGAACAAGTTATAGATGACGAGAAAGAAAATAGATCGCTTTTAATTGTAATAGTTCAGAGAAGGAGAAAACTGATTGAACATATAATACTAACATTTTTTTATTAGGTTGACCTCCCGATTATGGTAGTTTTAGATGGACACAACTACTAAATACATATCTCGTGTTTCCTAACAAAATACAACCCAACATTCTACTCTACAAATGCCTCTCTTCATCTCTGTCCACTTCCTTCATCCCGTCCAACATCTCTATCCTATTTCTGCCCTTTCCTCGTCTGCCTAACGTTCTCCTCTGTATCACAATCTTCAACATACCACTGCCAATCAATATCTCTTTCATCTATTATTTTCTGGTCCATCAATGCTAATATACTAAGGTATAATCAGCTAATAACAAACATAATCGAAGTGGTACATAAGAAAGAAAGCAGACGTAACACGACTCAGAGTAACCCAGAGAGTCAACAATTATCAATGCGTGTATGATGCAATAAAATAAAATTCAAAGGTTATAAAAATAGAAAACCTATCACCGATGGAAAATACAAAGTATTCTTCCTTAGCTGAGATATTCTGGAAAATTGAATTTTGGCATGCGTGTTTATTTCTTAATAATAACTGTAACAAAGGTTAAATGGAAATATTTAAAACTTGTAAATTACCTATCAATTTTATTGCCAATAAAGTATAATCAATTGTGTTAACTACAAAAATATGATATTCTTTTATAATAATTATTATTCCTTTGATGAAAAAACTAATTGAACTATTCAGTCTACTCCGGCTAAATGATGAAGCACAAAAGATAAATTTATTTGAAGGCGAAACCGAATCAGGAAAGTAGTGCTTGCAATCCCGAGCGACACCCTCCCCACGCAACGGGGACGCGTGGCTGAGGGTGGGACTCGGGTCTTCAATAATTTATTATTGGCAAATTCTCATGTATCTACTATCTACGTAAATTAAATTTCAAATGACAGGATGGCGTTCAAAATGAATTGCTGCTGCGCTCAACATGGTATTTATTCAAATCGAGGAAAGCAGGGAAGGAGTAAGTACTCAAACCTATTAGTGCAGAAATTATCCCATTTGCCTTCACTGCTCTTAAAATATACATATATCTTTTGGAGCCCAAATAATCCCAGGCGTGAGCTGCGCCGTTCTATAAGCCTTACTAGACTCCCTCGGCCCTTTATTCCAAGGGAGACTCCCATCTCGATAATCCCGTCTCTCCTGCCTTCCCCTCATGGTCATTTGCCTCACAAATCTAGCGGATTCTCCCTTAACTCTTTTACCAATCGCTTGAATAAACAACTCCTCCGGTGGATCCAAAATCCTCTCCCAGGTGAGGGGGCTTGGAAATTCGAAATTCATTTATGAGATGGATTATCAGGTTTCTTGTCGACTGGCATCACACAGAGGCACAGCTTACCACCGAAGGGAAACCCATTTCATGGACAAGAAGGCACTGCCACGAATGGTCGGCAGCAGGACCCAAACCCTCGGCCTTTGTTACGTCAGCAGGCAGGAAAGCGTCACCTCGGTCATATGGCTCTCTGCTCGTGCGGCCCACGCAGATCACGAAGGGGCAACGCGGGCGGGTGACGGCGGGGCGTAGTATGGTGAGAGCGATCCTAAAGAGTGGGGTGGGGTGGCGACCCACAGCTCCGCCGAAAGCGAAATGCCAGTGATTACAAAGGACTAATTATTCGATTTTAATCAGAGAGGATGGAGCGGGGATTGGTATTTTCCGGATGGGCGATTCCATAAACGACAGAAATATGCCATTCATCACCCCTAGCGACAAGGGGTGGCAATTACTCCCGCTCCCCGACGATAATTGAATGGCTTATTCATTTCGGCTGGGGCGCGAGCGGGGGCGTCTTTCGCCCGGGGCCTCGGAGTCCCCGCAGGAGGAGGGAGGCCCCGATACCGCCGCTGTCTTTAATTAATCATGTCGCGAGGGGGCCTCCCGCTCCCCCCTCCTAAGATATTCGGATGCGACATCCACGCGCTGGCCGTCAGCCTATCCCCCGCTGCCCACTCCTGCGCTAAACGACCGGGTCCCCGCACCACCCTGTCCTGGTGCACGCCCACACCATGTTTCCCTCGTCGCTTCCCTCAGTATCCTCACTGGCACTCCACTAGAGACGTGCTCGGCGGTTTCGTTTAAGGAACGCGAATTCGAAGAGGAAGCACGGTGAGAAACATGACGCGGGTGGAAAGTGTTAATAGTGATGTCGAGAGGACAAATGTTTAGTTGACCAATATATTTATTCAGTATCATTATGGAACAACAATTTTCGGCCGCTTTCTGACATACTGACTGCCATACCTCAGATATTTAGTTGATAATTTGTGATAAAATGGACTTATTTTCATCATAATAGAATGTATTTTATAAAAATAATTTTACATGGTTTGTATAAAAAGTTTCGGAAAAATTATATTTACTTCAGATACTGCTACAATGCACTAAAATGCTTCACTTGTACGTCAACAAAGTATATCCCTTGAATGTCGATACATTTTTTCATCGGTTTTTCCAGGATCTTAAGACTCCCTGGTAGGCGAATTCAAGAAGATCCTCAGGGGGAAGAGTCCAAGCTTCTGTGACGGCACTTAGGATCTCATGGTGGTGTCCTTTGAGGGAGGATATCCCTTTTTGGAATAGGAAATACTCGTAGTCTGGTGCCAAGTCGGGACTGTAACGGGTTTGGGGAATCATCGCGATACCGTTCTTCATCAGTGGAACGGATGTTTTTGGTCGTCCTTCGATACGAGTTCAGCGCAGATCTTTCGCATTGTAAAATCATGAGTGATAATGGTGTGAACTGTCATATTATCAATGACAATATGATCAACAATCATGCGCACAATTAACCGACGGTCTAATTTCAGCCCTTCAGACACACGTCCGGAAAAAAAATAGTTATCGATACTTTTTATACACACCTCGTAGTAAAATAAATGCCTGAGTCTTAATAAAACTATTGACTAGTGGTGATTAAGGATGTATACCTAAATCACAAACATATTTCGGTTTGCCGATGTCGTTGATGGCAGTATCTTTGTAATGCCCTTTCAAAGAGAGAAATTTTACAGGCATCAAGTACCATATCATTCGGACATCATCATCACATTACCAGTTTCTCTGCCATTTATCCCTACAAAAGTAATTTTTGTATGATTAAATACCGTTGTTGAATAGATCCGGCATGTAATCGTTTTCTTAATTAACTTTCTACCAATTGCGTTCACGTTAGAAGATCAAAATACGAGGATATTCATAAAGTAAGAGCCGTTTGCCTATATTTAAATATTGGCGCTTCAGAACACAGTTTTACTCCTGCAGCGCCATCTACTGATTCAATCAAAAGATATAGCAGCATTTGTTTGTTTTCAGAAGTCGTTTGCTTGTCCGTGCATGCAAACAACAATGTCCGCGACAATCGTTGATCCCGCCAGCTGTGAAGTACGTTCTGTCATACGATTCTTGTATGCAAAAGGATTGTTGGCTGCTGAAATTCAGCGGGAGTTATGCCTAGTTTATGGACCTACAGTTATGAGTGAAGGAGAGGTCAGGCAATGGTGCCGTGATTTTTAAAATGGACTAACAAATGTCTATGACGAAGAGCGAAGTGGCAGGCCCGATATTCTGACCGATGGAATTGTTTCGCAAGTGGAACAAAAACTACGATTGAGGGTTAATGGCCTGGCTGAACAATTTCCTCAACTTGGGCGCACTACTGTCTACAATATTGTCACGGAAAACCTCGATTAGCACAAATTGTGTGCAAGGTGGGTACCGGAAATCCTGACCGACCACCAAAAAGAGCAAAGAATGTCCAGTGGACGAGAGTTTTTGGCAACTCTTTGACCACCCACCGTACACTCTTGACCTTGCACCTAGCGACTACTTCCTCTCCTTGCACTTAAAACGATGGCTCGGTTGACAACGTTTCGAAACCGAAGAGGAACTCAAGAACGGCGCTGTCAATTGGTTCAACTCTCAGGCGGCGAGCTTTTATGCAGAGGGGTTAAAGAAACTGGGTCAGCGGTACGAAAAATGCTTAGAAATGAACGGCGATTATGTAGAGAAATGAAGTAGGTTTGTAGCTAATTAAAAGTGCCAATAAAATGTGTTTCATATTAGTATGTTTTTTCCTGTGATCAACGGCCTTTACTTCATGAGCATGCCTCGTAAAGTTCTCATCAGTATGCAAAAGATAATGATACTTAAAACATGCGTCGTACGGAAGTAAATTTTCAAATAAATCAGTCGACGGGTTTTACATGAATAAATTTCCAAAAAGCTTAGATATCAAGTCAAAAATTAGAAAGAACAAGATTATAGAAATTAAATTGACAATTTAAGCATATCAAATTATAGTATACTGGATCAAAATAACAAATATGATTTTAAAAATTAAACTAAAACCCGAATGATACCAAAAGAGCAGTTATCGGGGTACTCTCAGGCGAGAAAGGAAACAGGAAAGACAGAAGCGCATTCCAGCAGTCATGGGGGAGTTTTGTATTCGGCCAAGTCAGAAGTGCACCAAGTATCCAGGTAACTATCAGCGGAGAGATCACGACTGATCAGTCGTATCCGCGGCGTGAGATAGACTTTTAATCGGCAATCGGACAACCCAGAGTTGACTGGTTTTTAATTGCGTGTGCAGCAGCAGACAGCACACAACAAAAGAGCTAAATACGGTCACAAAAACGTGGATTAAAATTCACACGTGAAGATTTTGATTTAATATCTCCAACTATTTACGCAAACATCCCATTAAACCCTGAAAACGGTTGTACTCTTCCTGGGCATCGAATATACAAATATGATTTGGAAGCACGCATGATTATGTCTTATATAGTGTACGTGTATGAAATTTAGGAGGCTCGATATGGATAGTAACAATGGCTCAATAACTCTGATGAAAGTTCAGAAAAAACATCAAGTCGCACGCCGTTGGCAACATATCTCGGGGTGCGTACGACGCCGGTGTATGGCTTTTTTTTGTATTTTCTATGCATTTACATGGAACGATCTAATCGCTAGAGGTTCGGCCATTGGCGAATATAAAAAACAGAATTCAAACTCCAACGCCTTTTATAGGCCTGCTCATTACACCTAAGGTTATAATGATAGATTACTGGATGCCACGGTCCTCACGCTAACAAATCCGAGATGAAAGTTGGACAAATTTGAATTCCACCTTTGGCGGAAAATCCCTCCTGGCGATTCAAATTTTCGGTTCCATTAAGTTACAAAAACCATCAGATTTAAATTTATGAAAGTAATTTTTAAAAGGCCAAGCGACATTACTATCCCGAAGGCACACTTCTACCAGTGTCATCGAGCATGTAATGAAGCCAAAATTCCAACGAGTAGGAAACGGTCTTTAATAGTCCGGTGGAGTTTCATTACGTAACCGTAATTTATTAGTTCCCATGAGAAGTGTAATAGGGCAATTACCATTTCTTATGCATATAAATGACGTTAAACCTCACAAAGAGTGGGGCATACGCGAACCTGATGCAAGGAGAAATAACGACCCATGTACTATATATTAGGAAATACTTTAGAGTAACGTTCTTTAAAGTAACCTATTTAGCGTATCACCCTAGAGTGTAAAATTAAAGTTAATATTTTCAGAGAAATTATTCTTTAGAAAAATACGTTCACAACACGAACACACATTATTAAAGAATATATATATATATATATATATATATATATATATATATATATATATATATATATATATATATATATATTCATATTTTGGAAAGATCCGGTGTTCAAGTCTCGGTCAAGGAAATATTTTTACACTTGTGATCTGCTCGATTCCGCCATTCCCACCTCTCCTGTGTTCGTCCTTTACACATGTACCTATCCCTTTTTCCTTTTTCTATTTCCATGTGAATGAAAAAAATATGTATGTATATATATCTTAACAAATAAATTTTGAAGAAAAGATAAAATAGGGAAGGGTACAGGGAACACACCCGATCACTAATTCCTTACGTCAAGATAATTGAATAGGAAAGAGATACCGTACCTGCTCTGCTTGCTTCGTCAAGAGCAGAAGGATAGAGTTTATAGGTCTCATGTAAATTACAAGTGGCTAAAAGGCGGATCCTGAAATGTTCTCCATACTTCAATGGGCAGAATGGTGCGGTATGCTTTTGGATGGACATTGTGGTACAAGGTATGCCGGTTATAAAAGGTTTAACTGAGGGTACCTGTTTCAAGTGTTAGTAATACCCTCTGAATGCATACATCCTAAATTCAAAGAAAGTGATTGTAGGGAGAGCATATTTTCGTGGGACGCCACGAGCGATAAAGAATTAATGAGCGGGCACACATTATCTCCCCGTTGATGCGTGATTCTCATGTTCAGTAAGAATTAGAGCGAGATGAGTTCTACCCTCATCAATCAAAATCTCCCTTCGGGTTGATCGAATTAGTGGCGGTGGCTACAATTCCTCGTTTTAGAAATGAATGAAACACTCTCCGAGAAGGGTTCTTCGAAAATAATTGGTCGCGCCAACATTCATCCTTCTTACCTGGGCCAACCTACACGACCCCATAGATGAATTTTCCATGATCGCGCTCTCAAACTACTGAGATCTCCCCTTTTCTCCTCTGCCATTAATTATTAAATCTTGAAAACTTCGTTGATTTCTGTTTGATGACATCAACTAATTAGTGCCATTGGTACCCTTAGATTAAGGCGAGAGAGGGAGAGAGAAAGAAGAGATAATCACGAGCATTTAAATAGAATATTTACAGGTAAAATATAATGCAAGCAGTTAAAAACGGAATTGAGAAAAACATTTGAATTGTTGCACACAACGGTGGGTATTTAAACCGCATTGTAAATAAAAAAATGCGATGCTGACAATTGGAATAAATTGAACATTTTATAATATTTCAAATGTAATGAAACTACTGCATTTTCTTTTCGTATTTTGAAATTTGAATATTCCGTTCCATTATCGGAAACCGACGAAACTGGCAGAGCGCCGTGACCCTTAAAGTAAAAGAGCCAATGCTTACTCAAAAACTAAACCTAAAATAATAATTCTTAAAAAATTAATATTCCTTTTAGGTTTACCGTCATTAAACCTACAGAAAAATGCTGAGCTGTACAATCTGTTATTGCTTTCCTTAAAATATCAAAAAACTATGTTTGTAACACTCCAGCCTAACCCCGAATAAAGCCTAAAGGTAGTATTTCATAAGCATTTTGAAGTGCGGTTATATTTTTGTTTATAAGATAGTAATAAATCGAATTCAAATCTAAAACAAAGACTAAATAACTGAAATTCCTTCGACTTATTGTATAAAGTCGTGAACGAGCACATTTCAGTTTTATAATAGAGCGGTGAGATAAAATATAAATAAAAATTAAAGGAATGCTAAAACGGATCGTTTGAATATAAATTCCGTAAGTGATAAGGTACTAAAATTATCGTCAATGAAATCACATATGAAAATATTTAAAAGTCTAGGTTGCCTAGTTTAAAACCTCATTTTTACATGGCTCTGTTACAATTGTAACTCGAAGTGACTCTAGCAAGCATCACCATTAAAAAGTAGCGACTTCAAATTGTAAAAATCATTTGCCTGATTTTTACATTTTGAAATTGCTGTATTTAAATGCACATTAGTGGATGATATTGTTAAATAAATTGATGCGACATCTCCTGGAGTTATTTGAATTTCAGCATCACTATCATCAGTGGTGAATCTGTCCTTTGTGCAATTTTTCCAAAACCATTATTTTCCCTTTGTTCTTTCATGGGAATTCTTGATCTTTCCTTCAATAATTTTCCCTGCCGGCAGTTCCTAACATTTACTCAATACAATTCACTATCTCTTTTTTTTGCCTCTATGCCTTTTGTCTTCATGCCTTTTGCCTCTATGCCTAAAAACGGCACATTTTATCTTGCGCTACACTTCTTCAGACCGTTTGTCTCCTCTCCATACAATCTTTCCAATGTTTTGCGAATATTACATTCAAGGCACAAATCAAGTTTCGTTTCCTAATTGTTCCTCCTAATAACTGAATGTACACGCTTATGGTCCCTAGAAGAACGACCCAAAAAAAACTCGTAGCAAATCATCTCTTCATCAGTGACATTTTAATTCTTTTGCCTATAAGAGTTATTTTGATTTATCAAAGGGTGATTTCAACATGGAATCTACTTTTTATTTCTGTAAAACTCCCTTTCCATTTATCATTGTTCGATAGTATTTAAATAACGATACTTGTTCCAGCCTATTAATAATGAGCTTATTTTATTACTTTTACTTTTATAACGTTGTCTTCCCTAAAATCTTTTCTTACACAATCTCTCAAAAAGCAGCACCAGTTAACTCCCTAATTTATACCAGTTAAGTTTCTCAAAACACCAATTAGGCCTCTTGTTCTCCTCAAATCTTGAAACCGAAGTACACTTTTTTAATATTTAGTTCTATTAAATGCTTCCGATTTTCTACCATATAATATATATCATCCAATAGTATGATTAATGTCGACGGAGTCGAACTCCGTCTTCTTCGGAAGATAAGATATATATATATATATATATATATATATATATATATATATATATATATATATATATAGATTATCTTTTGGAAACAGAAAGACTATTTTTTAGGAGAAAAAATGCGTTAGCCAAAGGAGTTTTAATAGAGGAGGTATAGTATATGACAAGAGAGACGTTGATTATTGATGCTAATAGCAGACTAGTAAATACTTTGATTTGGGAGATGGTGCTATATGGCCTTGAAACACGGCCGTTGAAGCAATATCATAGGCGTAGAATTCTTTTCAGAGGTTGAGTGTAGAGAAGGATGGAAAAGGTAAAATGTAATAAAAGGGAAACCAACAAAGATGTGCAAGGCATATTGGTCAGGATCTTTGAGAAAAATGATAAGGTTACATGAAAAAAATGATGAAGAGCATTCTTATTTTAATCTGTGAAGGAATGTATAACGACAACACTCGATAATGATAGGAAGATGGCACGACACAGACTGCTTTTCACTGAAAATATAGTATATTTGATATTCAACTAATTTACCTCTACTGTAGTATCTTCAGCTAATGAAAGTCTGTATTATTGTGTTCCTTATCTGTCAACGTCGGGGTAAAAGTAGCGAAGTGAAGCGTAGTAGTAAAAGGGGTAAAAGTGCGAACAAAGCGAAGATCATACTGACTCATGGGATAGAAACCTGGTATTTCAGTGAACGCCTGAAAATGAAAATAAAAACTGTGAAGGTGGAGAGGATAAGGAGAAGAGCTGGGATATTTATATTAGAAAGAAAAAAATATTAGATGCCAATTTATTAATGGTGATGAAAGAAGCAGTGTTACAAATAATCCGAAGACATCCAAAAAACATCCAAAGAAGATCTCCAAAAGCATGGAAATGTTCGAAGAATGGACGAGGTGTGATGGCCTATCCTCGTTACGAACTTCCATAGCCTCGACCTCAACTATCTCTCTAATTGACTCTCTGTGTTTAGTTGTCGTTCATTACGTAGCTTTTTTTTTACCGAAGCTTCATCTTGTTCAGATGAAGCTTCGGTAAATGAACTTTTGGTCATTTAATGCAATTTGTAACCTTAATGCTTTAACTTTGATCAAGATCATGTTATTCTCAAAAGTTTGAAGTCATGGAAACGATACTCCTGTGTAAATATATGTGTTTCGTCTTGCTATTAATTTACAATAATTTAATTTTTCTCAACTTTAACTTATAATGCAATTAATAATAACTCCTAAGTTCAGAAAAATACATTTGTCGGAAGTAATCTAAATTCCAAATGCGTATGGATTATCTCCAGCTGAGACATCTGTCATGTATCGTAATTATCTCATTTCCTTAAACTAATTTGCTGTGTATAAGTAATATAATACTTCAATTATTTGCCTATCTTATTAAAATACAGGTGTCAGTAGAGATCACTGTTCGTCAATATTTGTTAATCAAACTAATTTCTTCCAATTGAATCGTGTATCGTGTATGGTTGCAACTGCATATGTTGTTTCCACGTCGCAGCTCTCCTTATTTGGAGGCGCACGTAGAATGTTTTAGTGATGCTAAAGGATTTTTCATCCAGGCACATTAAAACAAATATACAACTCAATGCATGGCCATTGGTGCGTAACTTTTCATGAAATGATGGAGAAGATTTGTTAGATCTAGATGTGTGGTAACATACAATTTCTATCATAGACAATGTGCTGAAGGATTTGTTCATCAAACATTTTTGACTGATCACATGCTACAAACATAACTCTGTAGTGGCTCACTTGAGTGTAATCCATAAATGCCAAAATATTTCCAACCGTTTTGCACAAAAGGAAGACCTAAACAAGCAATATGAAAATATAAATCATTTTTATAGAAATTCCCAGTATCGTGAGGTTAAATAAATAAAATAACTCCTCTTTTATCCTTCTTCGAACACATACGACATTCAATTGGGTTTTGATTCATTCTCTTCAAACAATTATAAGAGAGGATGAATAAAAACTCCTCACCCTGAGTGCGAGCACGGAAGGAGTAGGCGTTGTTCATACCGATTCGACGGCTTTCCGATTAGGTCATCAATGACAGGCGACAGTGAGGAGTAAATCGGCAGGACACACACCACCCGTCTTAGCGCCTTCAGTTTTATCCGATTATAAATTACTCAACGAAGGAAGAGATTATTTAAATTATCAAAAATCAGTCAATCTGAAATAATTAGAATTTTATTTATTTTTATGATAGCCAATGGATGAGTTTTCTAACATCGAAACATTTTCACATTACATACGGAACACTATGATATATGGAAGAAATATATCTTTGAAAGCATTTGCATCACAATAAACGTAAAATAATTGAACAAATCAAGCCATATAAAACCATTTCTCATATAATTATTATCCATAACTATTAAACCATCTGTCTAAATTATTGGCGCATTTTACATGGCACACCATTTGCACGCCGCACACCCTTGCGGTAACTTGCAGGGCGCCACGCAGGGAATGAACTTGTTGACTGCTGAGCGCCTGATCTCAAGGAAATGATTCCACGTATCCTAAGTATTTCGGTGATTATCAAATTGATTGTGATATAGCACGTACCTTAGGCCATTGTAGTCACCTTTCTTAAATAAGTAAATTTTCCTTTTTGGCTGCTTATTTCGGACCCCATGTAGCGAGAACTTAGCGTTTATTGCCCTGTCTGTGGTCATTAATTTCTTCAATAGTTTCTATAGTTATGACTTTTTCGGGAACATTCGTTGTTAACAAATCAAGAATATTATCACCTCTAATAGGTGAAGTTACAAGTTAAGGCAATGAGTTCAACGTAAAAGAATCCAATAGCGATTAACAGATATCTTTGTCTTTACCACCCGTATGAAAACGATATGTGCTACAGTCAATAGATGGGACTTGGAAATCTCCGCCATTGAAATTCAAAACACTTATTTGCACCTCTATTTAAAAATTTTGTTTGTCTATTTGCCTTTTTCCTATTTCAAAAACAGCGTAAATGCATTCAATATAATTGAAGAAAAAGTGCACTCCACGTTTAACCCACGTAAATGTTGTTTGGTTTCATTTCAATTGTGAAAATTCCTCCGAAGGGTTTTGGTAACAATGATCGGTACCATCAGAAATACAATTAATTACTGAGCATATTACACTCCCTGACTGTGCATGATACTTCTATACACCCGGGGAATCGCAGGAGGAACCGTCATTTCCTGCCGGCGGAACACTTCAATTCCACCGCCAAGGACATGCTTGCCTTGAAAGATGGAATCCGTAAACAGCCCCCAAGCATAATCCTTTTCGCCTCCGGTGAATGGAGAGCAAAAAAAAGGTATTCTTCCTTCCCCTTCTCGCCGTCATGATGGGTCGCACACCGTAATGATTTTATTAAGGGTCGGGAAGGCAGTCTCCCCGTGCGCCACATGATGGGAGGAGAGTGGAGCGGAGGGTGGTGGCGGAGAGGAGAGGATGACTCAGGTGGAAGCAGAGGGGTGAGAGAGGAAGGGGTCCTGCGGGAGGGAGGTCGACCTCTCCTGGTGGGAGGGGAAACGGGAGGGGGTGGTCATATTACGCCAGAAACGAGATAAGCATTCCTCCTCCATAAGGATCGCCCAACAGGGTCGAGTGGGAGGGCTCTTTCGTTTCTCCCACACAGAAAACAAAAGCGACTTCTCCACCATGGGAGGGTTGGGGCGGCCCCCGTCCTCCCCCTCAACTATCACCCTTACTCACACTCCCAGCCCACGTCCCCACTCCAGACAGGCACTCTGATCTTTTCCGTTGAAACTCAATACCTGTAAATAGTGAGAGGGTGAGACGGAGTTCTTAACGCATAGGGGTCTCACGGTCTGCTCAGCATACCTATGGCTGCCGTCCGCTCCCTTTAACACCCTAGAATTTGGATTGCGCTAAGATTTCCTATTGAAGCACGGGAGGTAAGACGCGCCTCACTTGAGGCCATCACGAGTCCCGATTGGAGAGATTTCACGGATCTAATGATTAAGTTCGCTCCTACTTTAAGTAAGTGCTTCAAGATGGAATCGGTAATTTATGACTTGACATTGTGGAACTCATCCCTTAAAGGAAAGAGAAATGAGGATTTTTTTAGTATTGATTTTTCAATGCATTTTGAGAAATGCAATGCTATCTAATTGGTAATTCACTTCTTATAGTAGTCTAAGTCAAAGGTCGCACTCTCTCAAGCGAATGATGGGCCTTGGGGGTCTCGAGATCCGGCCGGGAATGTGCACACATCCACCGGGGACACGAAGAAGAAGTCGGGAGCGCATTCCATCTTCAGTCATTGGTCAATCACCTCCTCTCACACCCCATTCCCCGAATCAAAGCCCCAGCTCCACACGTCCCCATCCCCTACGCCAGGAACGCGAACAAAATCACCATTCTCCTCCACTTGGGGGTGAATTTTGCTATGTGAAAGCGATGTGTTCAATTTTTTTATCATGTGCTGATTTCAATAAAATTTGAATGGCTTATTGATAAACTTAGGTCCCTATTTGTTACATAATAGATACTGCAGTAATATCAACCCGAAGGTCGGATGGATAGTCAATGTTACAGCTTACCTAGCACTAATCCCAACAGCGTGTGAAATTCCAACATTAGAGTAATAAGGGGAGCTAGATCCTTCCCCGGTTTCGCCTATGGTTTCCCAGGAAGATTTGGTAACCAAAAATCACACCGCTTGGGTGAGACCGAAGGTGTACCTGGGAATTGAACCCGGACCCTTTCCGGTTAACAATCCAATGCTGTATCCCACTTGACTACCACAAAATACCACACGTGGGACTACCACTTAAGAGATATTAAGTAGAATTCATCATGTTAATATTGCATTAAAGGGTAGGGACCAATTTAAAGAGAATAATTTTAGCTTAAAGGTAAGGAAGAGGCTTCTAAAGACTTTCGTAAGGGAGTAAATAATATATTACGTGGATGGGAGATGAGAGGAGAGTGTTTCAAGCTTGTATTTGTAGAAGAATGCTTTAAATAATTGGAGGGTGTAGCTAACGAATGAAGCAGAGAAGTATTTGTGAGTGCTGGGGAGAAGAGAAACTTTATAAAGAGGTTCATGAGAAGAAGGGCTAAATTAATGGGACACATGACTAAAGAAGATGGGCTGATTAAGTATATAATGGAAGTATAAATAGAAAGTAAGTATCACGGAGGCATTCCTTGGCGAGAATACCTAAAATTAAACTTTGAAGTCATAAATTTTGCTTTGTATCCACTAAAAATTCAAGAGAATTATTGAGAAACATAAATTCAAGAGTGGTGGAAAGCTTTTGCCATTTAGCTTATAGACTTTTAACCTACAACAACGAATTTCCTCTAAGTCTAAAACATGTTCATAAAAGGTTTGCATTAATAAGAAATTTCATAATTTATTACGCAAATTAATAACGCAGCTTTCTGGCGCAAGTACTATCTATTATTTAACAAAATATTGTCTTCGAATCCACATTTTCAAAGGAATGTGACAACAGATACAATGTATCCTGCCGATTGTATTTTAATCCAGTGACCACTTCCAAAATTATATTTAGGTCTAAAGTAATTTTAAAGGAAACTTAGAAAAATTTTGAATGGATTTTATGGAGTGGAAATAACTTTCAATGCACGTTAAATTCGGTACAAAAACTCAAAATTTCTTTTCATCATGTAAACTCCTGTTCTTAAAGAAACACGCTCGCAGGAGACAGCTGAGATGGAAAGAGGAAGGTTCTCTCCTTTTCCAGGTCGTGAAAAAAATAATCATTAACCAGAGCAACGCCCGATGAACCGTGACTACCTCTGCGAGCGTCTTAATGCCACTCAATCGAGGGCGGGCGTCCCGAGGGAAGAAGGCAGTCGGTGGCCTTAAATCCTCCGACGGAGCAGGAAGGGGTGAGAAAACGAAAAGCAAGTGGAGAAGGAAGAAGCATCGATCCCCTTCCGAGTGGAAAGGATAATGGGAGTTTGTTAGGGGCCAGCTGGGGGTTGGAGGGAAGTGAAATCGGCGTCGTTGGTCGTTTGGTGCCGTGAGATGAAGTGAAGTGAGGCAGAAACGGAGACTTTGTTTACTTTTTGTTGTCCGTCTAGGATGGTGGAGAGTTATGCCTGTTGCTCAACGTAAAGTTTTCAGTAACGCAATTTCAAAAAGGATTCTGCTGTTGAAATATTTACGAGATCTATGAGAAACGCGTTCGAGTTCTTTCTTTGAAGCTGGGGGTTACGTATTTAGAATTGAGGGTACATCGAGAATTGAGGTAATTTGCATCTCGCCCGACTAAATATGGTGACCATAAAAAATATGTTTGCTCAAGTAAAATCCATATCATTCTAACAAATGTATTACTTTTTGGAATTCCAATCAATATTTTACTAAATGAAATCCTAACAAATATTTCACTAAATCAAATTCTACCAAATGTTTTACCAAATGAAATTCTGACAAATGTTTTACTTAATTAAATTCTGACAAATATTTTACTAAATAAAATTCTGACAATTATTTTACAAAATGAAATTCTAACAAACATCTTTATAAATTATGTTCCATTCTTCCGTTCTGAGCGTTCCAGATCGTGTCAAGGCAGACCAAGAAATTCCGTTATCTTGATGAAAGGAATGACTAGCATTTTCAAGAATGAGAATGAAAACCAACACCGAACGAATGTCATACCATCATTATTGAGCATTCCTTTTTTTTTAACCTTCACACATTAATTGAAATTTAGTTTGTCACAGTTTATTACCACGTCCCAAAGACCTAAAAATAATCGTCTCTGAACAGTAATAACTTTGTTGTTGCATCAGGGAAACGAAATGCTCCCACATGTGCATTCTACAAAGGCAGAAAATGTCGAAAACGCTAATACAGCGTAACAAGACCGATATTCGAAACAATTTTTCGGAGTGTAATCAGAAAAATAATGGTTCACAAATGAAGTCCTCCATGCATCAAAAAACTAATTTAGTGATCTATTATCGTCCCAGGAAAACCGTGATAATTACGTTTCCTCGATAACTTAATTGCCACTTATTGCTTATACGTGTATATATATATATAGTCCTTGTGAATGAATGTGTTCGCCATTTCGCGGGTTTTCGTGTTTCATTGTATGTTTTGTAAGCACGTATGTGTATAAAGTCGTACTCAAAGGCTCATGTCTCGTTACCAGTAACCACCTATTCTAAAAAATGGGGGTCACTTTCATCGTGGTCCAAGAAGTCCAAGGCAAGATTAACACGCAAGTAGTCTTCCAATAGCACCAAGGGGGCCATCTTCGTACACCTTTCTCATCGTAAAATCTTCGGTAAAAATTCAATGCACTGTGGTTTTCCGAATACTACGCTCTTCTACAAACATTCTGACACTTAACAGTCGATTATAATTGAGCATGTGTCTCACTATTGCACATTTTCATTACAATGTGTTGTTGATGGATATCCATCCTTACCCAAAATCCCTGTCATCAACCCTTCCTCCTTGTGAAAAACTCTTTTCCTAACTCAATTCTTCCCCTTACGTCCCTACTACTTTGAGCATTTTGATCCAAAACACGTCCGAGGTAAATAGATTGTTCCACCTACTCCAATTTTTGCTCTCTATTTTAATGTTAACTTTGGCCTTTTCTGGAAGACGGCATGATATTCTTTTTATTTATATTGATTCTTCTCCCATATCTTTTGCTCTGAGTTTTCAATTCCCTCGGCAATGCTTGCAACCCCTTGGCTGATTGACAAACTAGGGCCTAGACGTCAGCAAACCTGATTTTTTCCCCGTCGATTTTCACTCCTACTTTCAGTTCTTCCCATGCCTCTTTGATCATTTCCTCCATATAAGTGGATACGTTGAACAGTACCGGTGATAATGGACAACCCTGCCTTACACCTTTTCCTAACGTTATCATTCCGTACTCTCCGTTCCCCACTCGCACCTGAGCAGTCTGAGACATGTACAGATTGCGGATTAGCCTCCCTATTTTCTGCAATATACTCATTTTTTTCCAATTCACCCTACCGAACGCCTTTTCGAAATCTACGAAACAGGCAAAGACATTCCGTGTTCTTAATTCCTCTCGATCAGTGATCTCATTACTGCAATCGTGTCGTGCGTGCCTCTCCCTCTCCTGAACCCAAAATGACTATCCTCTATGTATTGCAAGGCAACAATTTCAGAGTGTAAAAATCATTCGCCTTGACCGGGATTCGAACCCGGATCCTTTGATGTCCGGCCGAGTGCTTTAGCCAGTTAACCTACCGAGGCGTCCTCTTAAACTTTGAATTTTGTGGGCTTTAAAAGGAACAAGATATTGTGGCGAAATGCCGTACATACAATGTCACAGGCATTCGTAGTCGTGCACGACGCGCCACAGTCCACGAGGTTAAAGCCAAATCGAAACACTTAGCCTGTTTATACCTTAGACAAATTTCAAGAAACTGCGGGAGATGCCGCAACAGTAATCAGCATCTCCCGTAGTTTCTTGAAATCCTCTAAGTAATCATTTTCCCTGATTTCCTGAACCACTTTAGCAGTGTGCAATCAAACTTATTGTTCTTTAGTCATCATATGACGTAGCCTTTACCTTTTTTGGAATATGGCCTATGATTTTCTGGCATGTCCGAAAGTGTGCACTTTTTATGTCGATATAAGTTGATAGAAGAATGCGTTTTCCGATCCAATGCGTCGCAATCGCATTCTATCTCACACACTACCCCTTCAAAAAGGCGACGATAGGGAGACCCCAAGTAATCCATATCCTGAAAAATGCTTATCAATAAATCATTGACACATATGTAATGGCCTTTCATGACAGTAAAATGTACTCTATCGTAGCCAGTACCGGTTTAGTTGATCATGCTTTACGCAATCCTTTTTATTTACGATATCCTGAAATCGGGGAAGAGGATGCCCAAGCGAATGCCGTGCTTCTAGAGCACAAGAAACTCTCCTTCAGGTCTCCCGCGAGAAATTGGCGCACAAACTAAGATGCAATGGGTTTAACATGGAAGTGACTCACTGGATTAGGAACTTATTACTTAGCCGTGAACACAAAGCAGTTGACGTGATAAGTTCATAAGAGGCAGATGTAGATAACTTCAGGGGTTTTGCAGGGAAGTGTTTGCAGTGCCACTTCTCTCCTTTTAATACATTGACGACCTAATCTCCAACATTAACAATGACTCTTTTGCTTTTTTTAGATGACAGAATGTTTTAGAGATAAATAAGAAACCCGGCATATAGCGTCCTTCTGTGTAAAAATATGGACGCCGAAGTGGTGCATGGAATGGGGATCAGAAAATAAATATCAGTAAATGTGAAGCCCTTTTTTGGAATAAAAGAAAAGATACGCGAGACGTAAATTACTAAATAGTTGGAACAGAGTAAAGCATTTCTGAACAGGTCTAAATCTTGTGCAGTGAAACCCCTAAAAAGGCAGAAAATCTAGAATTACATGTCATCAGTAGTCGTGGCAGTTCTGAAATAAACTAATAATTTTCATTGCATAAGCGCCGACACCTTTTTGTCATATGCATTTGACAAATAGCTTGCTGATAATAGTAGTCATTATTATGTTTTAACTATTAGTCCATTTTGATACAAAAGACTAACTCTACTTTTTATAAATACATGGTACAAACTCTCATTTTTATAAATATGAAATATTATATTTCATAATACATTTTTTTAATTTTCTCTTTAAGAAAGAACACGAGCACAGGCATTTGCTGAGGAGATTATAAGAATTTGATAATTAGGTCTGGAAAATAATCAAAATTATATAGGTGAGCGTCGAAATTTCGACAATGCCTAAAAAAGAGGGGAAAGTTTCGAGTGAAAATTAAAAGGATCAGAGAGTCCGTTGGAGAAAATATTGAGAGGTAGCAAAATTTTATAAAGGCCTTGGATATATGGAGAATGCTGGGTTAGCAGGGAAAAGAAAGGGAGCGAATGGGGTTTTTTTAGCACCTTGAGTCTTTTAATATTAATGGAAGAGACAGTAATATAGGGGGATATAAGAGAATATCCAGGTGAATTGTTATAGGTATACAATAGCTTTTAGTGATCTTCCAAAAGCGACCGTTAACTAAGCAAAATACCGATGATGAAGAAATAAAATAGAAAGAGGTTATTCAACTAAAACCTTCATAAAACCCGCTATTAATAGGTAACATTTTCCTAAACCCATCATAGTTACATTAAATTAAGAACTTAATAAAAACATGTCCTAAAATATTTTACGTAAAATATTAAGTAATGGATCGGACTCTACGTCATCGATCAGCACGGTGGACCTTCTGAGTCAACTGGTAACATAATTGTCACGCGACTCTGATTACTGAACCCTGAAAGAGTATCTATTCCCGACTCGAGCTCAACCTGAGAGTGTTCATCGTCGTCATTGGTAGTCCACTGATGAGAGGTCTGTTCCGGGCGCATCCAGACGGCTTTAACACGTCATCCCGGGCCGAGGACTTAACCCCAACACTCTGCCCCACCTTATTTACTCCTTCAGCTCCTCCTACTTCCTACGACTCTTATGTCACCTTAAATGCTAATTTTTCTTCTACCTATCCTATTCTTACTCAATGTTTTATCTTCTATTATAGCCCTTGGGATCCCAATTTCATCTTTTTATCCACCCATTCCCTTATTTCAAATGTTCCCCCTTAACTCCTTATCTTTCCTACTACGCGTTAAACTTTAAAAAAAAAACCGAGTGAAACGGAATTCCGTAATCATTCTCATGGGCGCAGCAATTTTCTAATCGCTATAGTTTGTTTTCTCATAAACCCTATCCTGGAATCTTGCAGTATTAGGATCCTTCACAATAAATCTTTATTTTACGTTCGGTAACAGTCTTAAAATGCCGCATTGAAATTAGAACTTGTCTAAGTGATAGGCATTAATGTTGACTTTCTGTTTTTGATATGGTTTCCGTGTTTTCGGAAATTTTTTATGACGTCGCATCGCGGAACCGTTTTATAATAAAAGGAACTCAAAATATGCGTACTTAGAAATGCCGCCTTAAAACCGTGAAGGCACAACACAGATTCTGTTGCTGTGCAGTATCTCCAAATGAGTTGAGTAAGTTGAAGCGAGCATAATGAGGGCACTTCGGTCATGCCATTGCCGAGGTCACGGCAATTTCTTCATTGATTTTACATTCGTGAGTACATTTTCAGGACAGGTAAACAAGAATCGATTTCCTTTCTTAATCGCGAGAATGATGGCCCTGCGGTCAATGGACACGAGGTGAGCGGGTGTAGCAAAGGAAATTTTGTAAGGCACATGCCAAGTCAGTGTTCCATTCTGTATAGTCAACGGGAAGTTAATAAGGGAACAGAAGCATACTTCTCACGTTTAGTGGCAAGGGTGCCGCTGGTGTGTGGATCAGTCATCCGTTCGCTCCCTTGCAGTCAGCGTTTGCGATGGCGAGTGGACGCCCTAATCTCCTGCCTTTGGGAAGAAGGACACGAGTGAATGTCCTTTGTTTACATGTCTAGTGCTGAGGTGGGAAAGAACACGCCTCGGGGCTTCATGTTCCGCGGTTGGGGCGCGCCAACCCGGAAATTATATTCCAAACGCAAAAGCACTGAATGCACCAAAAGAGAGGGCTATAAACGCCACGAAGGTACGGTATCCCTCACGGGGTTCAATACAAGTCTCTCGATTACTTGAAAGCCTGCGATGCAGACTGCTAGAAGGACTGAGGTCAAATTCACAGTGACCTACTGTATAATACAAATCGCATGAGTTCAATGTTCATATGAGAGTCCTCGAATAGAATAATTCTGGACCTGCATTGCATTGGTGGGTGATCTCACAATGGAATTGGTAGGTGGATCTCACGATGGAATTTTCCGAGCATATTAATTACCCGACTCTGTAACCAGGACGATAAACTACTTACTCAGAGTTATGGAGAGGTAGAATTATTAAGAAATCTTGTTCAAGAGTCTTACTATGTGATAACTAATTCTCCAAATTAATAACTTTATTAACTTCGCATTCTCTCAAAATATTGCTGAAGAATGGGTTAGTATTTTGACCAAATAGTAAAAAATAATTCCCCAAAATACTAATATTTTTGAAGCGCTTACAATATTAAAAAACTGTTGACATAAGTTTTATTTAAAAAAAAACTAGGCTAAAGAAAGAAGAACACGTATCAATGATAATGATTATTAAGCTGTAGTCGACTTTGTTAACAAAACTGTTTAAAGATAATGTTTCTTATATTATAAAATTCCAAAAATAAATATTAACTCGTCATTAACATCCGTAGTCATAAATATTAATCTCATTTCAGTAAAAGTATATTTTAAACACCCAGAATCGTTTAGGATATATTTATATCCTACATTCAAGAGAAATTAATTGGACGAGATTTGCTTAATTTAAATCAATTTGCGTTTATAATGAAAACTACTTTACAAATAAGGGGAAATTCTATTTTTTATAGTACAGGGTCTAAATCCATTCTGTTTAGTAAGGTCCCTTACATATTTATATTTGAAAGAAAACTAAAAACCAAGGCAACGGGGCTTTAATGACATGTGCGAAAAAAACAATGAAATTACGAAGGTCCACGTTTGATAGTGGCGTCGTGAATACGTGGCGTGACCGTCGAGCAGTCTAGCAGCAGAAATCCGCACACTGTAAATGCCTACAGTTATCGTAACTGACGAGGGACGCGTTTCTCTTTCAATATCTCCCATTACTTTTCCCAACACAAATCACTCCACTCCAGCCATCTGCATGGGTGTCAAAAAATCATTCGACTTAATTTTGGGGCAGACCTACACCTCCAGTAGAAACTGTAACTCATGCGTCCACATGTGGCTACGTTTCCTCTAAAATATTATACAAATAAAATTTTTATCTCAATTTAAATACTATTGAATTATTTTCTTTACACTATATTATAGTTAGTACTCATTCTTGACCTGACGAGATTTCACTAAAATCAATACTAACATGTTTATCCTAAGAATATCAACGAAAAGAATTGGTGAAATGTCGTGTAATTATGTTTATTTGCAGATCTCCGATAGCCAGAAGACTGTTTTTTAAAAACTAAGTACTTTGCCGGTGAATCTGTCGGTTAGAGGACTATAAATTAGGAGGAAGTGTCAAATGTTTGCTCTCCTGTGACTTATACTTGGTGAACCATAAATCGCTTCGAACACACCAAAACTATACATATTTTTCTCAATATAAAAATTGGGCCAAGTATTAGAAATGCGTAATTTTGTCGATTGGAACCATAGTTGTCCCAGGTATGGGCACCAAGCCATGTGGAATGAAATGAAGATCAAATATACAAGCATATATATTTTCCCGTTCATTTATATATTTGATTTCAGTTTGATGCTTTTCATTTATTATTTATTTATTATATATATTATTATTTATGCTTTAAAGGTCTGACCTGAAGAAGGCCTCGGAGTAGGCCGAAAGCTCAAATCATCTACAGTGTGAGTGTCCTTTTACGTGTTATCTGTTTTATTCTGTGTTCTATTGTGCCGTCCAAAAGTTATATATATATATATATATATATTACTCACATATAAATCACTCTATCATATATATCGAGGCCTTCTTCAGGTCAGCAGTCTGACCTGAAGAAGGCCTCGGAGTAGGCCGAAAGCTTAAATCATCTACAGTGTGAGTGTCCTTTTACGTGTTATCTGTTTTATTCTGGGTTCTATTGTGCCGTCCAAAAGTTATATTGCTCTTGTCATTACTTCCACATCATCTATATATATATATATATATATATATGTATAATCTTGAAAATGACGCTCTCCGGCGACGCACAAACACATGACGACGGCCGTGCCGTCGAAACGTAAATATCTACTGTAAGTGTCCTTCTTTTATGTTTCTGTGTGTGTAATATTTATTATCTTAGTATATATATATATTTATAAAATATATACATATATATATATAATAGAGTGTAAATAGTTTAAAGTATGCGAGCAAAGATTTGCATTCTCTCCAAATACTGACTACTTTGTTAAACATTTGAAAATAAGCGTCCCAATGTTTTTCAACTAACAAATTCAACCTACTTTAGATATTTTTTTTATATTTCCCTTTACCATGTACATACATTGACATATCATATGGAATATACGTATACCATAAGAATGAAAAGTGGCTGATTGAAATAATTTGGCACCGCCGCTGGGTCATGAAATAATGAAACAATACAAGTTAATTTACTCATTGTAAAATACTCCAGGGACCCTAAGCACATTAAGAAATGTGATTAGAATATTTTGAAAATTTTTTTTTCATTTAAGCATTCATTTTTATTTAATTAGGAGTATGTTTCCGAAATATAATAAAATTTTAAAAAATTCAGCTGGCCGACCGGTGATTCACCTCATACTGCGTTACTATGAATGCCACTGACTAAGTATAATGAATGTAATTTGTCCATGCTTCAAACTAAAAGTTTACAACAGAAAAATATTAAGGATGACCTATACTCACACGACTCATACGTTTAAGAATATTATGCACGGCATGGTCAATAGCACAATTATATAATATACACTAATCAACGTAAAATGATGTTAAATATATTTGTTAAGCATTTGGTGGAGTATAATGCAACCATTTCAGAGAGTAAAAATCATTCGCCTTGACCGGAATGATTTTTACTCTCTGAAATGGTTGCATTATAATGCACACATAGCGGGTGACTCCGTTAAAGTTACTGTTACAGTTTCTTGAAATTTGGTGGTGTTTACAAAAGGTTAATACTTATTTATTATACCGTCTCATTTGATAATACAAATTAAAATGATTTAAAATTTTAAATTGTACAATGGCCTAAATTATTGACTTGTTATGGAAACAGGGAGATTGGATGAATTTTAATTAAATCTTGCAAAATCTATCCGTCAAATCGTATACAAGTAATATAATGGTGTGGTTATGTATTGGTAGAGATTTGAGCATCAGACCGAGGGTTCTATCCGGGTGAAGCCTCTGGGAATCTTCAGATTCAGCCAAGGCGCGCGATTTTCCAGCCACCAGACCTCCCTGCAATTCCACAAGGGAAAGGAAATGCACCCTCCCACCCTGACTTTTGAGTTTCAACGCCGTAGGGATTAGTATTAGATGACTGTCACCAATTAAATCACACCAAACCTCAGGTTGACTACTGTGGTTTGGTTTAGATATTATAATATTTTCCAATACTATTATAATGTGGTCGTTCGTTGTCCATATGTCAGGAATAAGTATTAACATTGTGAATTCGAAGTCGGATAAATTTACCGACCCAAGAGTAGATGATATTTGGAAGAAAATTTCGTGGTAGTTGATATATTTTTCGTGAGAAATACATATTTTGGAACATATTGGGATCAGCTGTTTTTTTTTAATCACGACAATATCGTACAATGCATCCCAATGCAATGCGAACGCCTTGCAACCGTATAAAAAAATCAACTATCCTCTTTACTGACCTCTTTAAAAGCTCTCTTAACAGGGAAAACGAATTCTGTTGAAATATCTTGGTTCGTGTTTCCTGCCATAAATGGCAGCAGCAGGCCATCGCGTCACGCTGCTTTCCACACTCAACATAAACTCGGCGTGAGTGGGGAGGAGGGGAAGCGAGGAGGGGATCGATGGGGGAAGGAGAAGAGGGAGGAACGGGGATGAGGGGGGGGGGCGCGGGGAGAATACTGCGTGTGCCCAATGTCCGCAGCGTAGACGATGACAAACGCCGCGACACGACAGAGAGCGCGAGATTCTCAGTTAAATTTAATGGAATTGATATCTAATCAATCAGTTCGACGTTCTGGAGTTCTGGCCTCTATCTGTAGTCATTTGGTAAAAAGAGCACTCCGAGAACGTAAAGGGAAGGGTGAAAAAGTGATGCAATTATTCACTCCCTATGTCTGAAATTAACAACACTCGTACTGCAACGATGTTGTAACTTTCCCAGGTAGATATGTGAAAAAAATATATATGTATATATATATATATTAGAAATAGAACACTCTTCGGCGACGCGGAAATATTTTAACACACTTACGTGTATATAGATTTTTAAAACATAGAAACACGAAGACAGGACACTCACAATCTAGTTTTGACGTTTCGACGTTACGTCCGTCATCATCAGAATCATGGTTATGACAGCCATGACGTCGAAACGTCCAAATTAGCTATGTGACTGTCCTTTCTTTGTGTTTCTCTATTTTAATAATCTATATCAGTGTTTATATATATGTATTACACATAGTACATTATTGCGCACACATATGTACACCACACACACACACACTCACACATATTAATTTTGTAATAACAAATGTGATCACCAACTAAGTGCTGGATCAGATTTTGGATAGGAATTTGTTTAGAATTACTGGCAGACTTTACACAAAAATATAGAGTTTAGGTTATATATAAATAATTCCCGGATGGTTTTTCATCTAATATCTTTTGGAAAATTAAAAACACGTGTGAATAGAAAAGCTCATCATACTTCAGTAGAGAAATCATAGATATAGGTCATAGTTTTAGTATTTTTCGAGTTACAATATTGAGATAAACGATTAAAAGATAAGTTTGAAAATGCTATGGTAATCTACTGTGTAACCATTTTTGTATGCGAATATAATTTTATTATAAACAAGACTGTTAGGTGATCCCATATGAGTAGCAGCTAAGAAATGTTGGAGCGTATGTAGATCCGATGTACATCCAAAAATCTATTGTATATTGTGCCCAGGGAAGGTCGAATGATTAATCGCCTTATCGGCAGTTTAGGAACGGATTTTTACGCGACACAAAAAATCCCGGCCGGTAGACACAGCAGATGGCGGAGAAATCACATGGTATACATTTTCTAAAGCCATAATTTTTGTCCACTTTAACTCCCCCATATTTCCTCCGGTCAATGCCTAGCCACATAACCTTCGCTCATAGATAAGGGATTCACTCAGCGCCGCCTTCCCGTCGAAAAAGAAAACACTATTCTTCCACTGACAGGGTGCATTCCGAAAGCAGCGATTCGAAAGGATGGTAATTATTTTTCCTAAGCCATTGGTTGAATATATTTTCACAAACCATTAAAATTCTTCATAGTATTGTCATTGCACCTCTACACATTTTTTCCAGCAACTCTGCCATGACAGGTACGCACCCTGTAAGGCATCATCGGGGATCTCTCCCAAGGCCTTCGTCATGGCTGATTGGATCTCTTCTATGGACATAAAACTAACTGGTTCCTTTCAGGGTTGCCTTAATCATAATGAACGAAAAGAAGTCTGCTGGCGCGATATCAGCGCTATAGGTGGGGTGGGATAGCGTTGAGACCTGGTGTTTGGCCAGGAACTCGCAGGAACGCGTTGTCCTGATGGAGTTTCCAGGTAGCGGAGATGTGTTTTTGGTCCTGATGACCCTTTTTCGGAGTCTTTCCAGTACATCCACGTAGTACACAGTGTCAACTGTCCGTCATTGAGGAACAAACTCCTTATGGACCACTCCCTTACTGTCGAAAAAGACAATGACCATTGTTTTCACTTTTGAGGCTCATTCTTGCCTTATTGGGTTAGGGGGAATGGTCGATGTGCTACTCAGAGCTTTGGCGTTTTGTTTCTGGGTCGTATTCAAAAACCCAGATTCCATCACCAGTGGAGTCTAAATAATTTCAGTGAAGTCTAAATAATCAGGTTCATTCTCATTACGTTGCAAAAGTTCACTTGAAATTTCCGCTCGGTTGACATTTTGGTCGTCTGACAACACCCTGGGCACGAGCTTAGCGCACACTTCCCTAATCGCTAAATCTACAGTAATAATGCAAATCACCGCAGTAGACGACAAGTTTAGTTCATTAGCAACCAATTTGTTACTCAAACTACGGTCAGAGTCCAGCAATTGTCGAACACGAGCCACATTGTTTTCGGTTTTGTTGGTTGTCGGCCGCTCAGAGCGTTTTTCATTGTGGACCTACCTCTTCCCGGCCCTCCTTGAAGGCCTTTAGCCAACTCGAAACTTGTACGTAGGACAGAAC
The DNA here is from genome assembly GCA_037158775.1 of Hetaerina titia. NCBI lineage: Eukaryota > Metazoa > Arthropoda > Insecta > Odonata > Calopterygidae > Hetaerina > Hetaerina titia. Next base: position 96,729,410 of record CM073771.1, on the reverse strand, counting down.
TGAGTCCCCTTAAGCCTCAATAATCATTTTGTTAGTCTCCTTAAGAGATTGTTTCAGTTTAGCACAAAACTTAGTAATCGCGTAACGTTGCTCGATCGTCGATTCCATTTTTTTCGTGACACGGTCGGCGCGCAGAGATTTGCAATAACCGACGTCCTGCCGTTTTTATAGCTTGAAGAGCACTAAGACTGATTTCGCGGCAAAGCTTAGCGTCCCCTCCCACCTGCTTCAAATGATTCCCTGCTTCAAATGATCCCACTCCGACCAAACGGAGCGGTCCGGGAAATTTAGTTGCATTACTGTTGCATTTTAGTTGCATTTCAAAACGCACTTAGTACCTAATACAGACACCATTTTCTGTCTTTGTCTCCAAAAGGGATGATTTTAGTATTATCTTTTTGTTTACATCCAACTTCTCAACCCGACTGAGACCCAAGGACTTTCCGCCAAAGAACTACACCGGAAAATATTTTGTTCGTCCATTATTTGAACCAAAATTGAAGTTCATCTTTGATTATCCCTTGAATTTCACCTCCTTGGCCTCAGAAGTGAGAGTTTGGCGCCTCATCATTCCGTCCGGAAATTAAGAAGTGAGCGTTGGTCACCTGGGGAGGATTTGAGAGCTCAAAAGGGGTAAGGCGAATATCCACGGATCGGATCAATCTGGAAGTCTCCGGGCAATCATTCTCTTTCGCAGCGGGACCTATGATGGTCGGGTTATTACTATGTTTGAATGTGAATTCGACCAATGTGACTTATTTTCTTCTGGTTATGCCCCCACGAATTTTAGTGGTATTCCACGCCTCATAGAACAAGGACAGCTTAATTGGTTCGTATAATCAAATATCCGTGTTTTAACTCTCTGCCAAGGAAACTACTTTCTGATTGGAATCACTACCCTTCCACCAATCCAATTAACACTTATCGCTAACATTTGTATCTATTTTTACACATACCAACTTACATAGAGACAAAACCGCTGTTGATATAAGGTATTTATAGAAGAAATAGATAAAATAATGATTATACACTAGGCTATTTGGTAAAGAAAATTGTTTTCCTTCTGTTTTGATGCCTATTACCACAATAATCGATCGGGATAGCGATTTTTTTAACATTATGGCATAATGGGCCTCCTGCTATAAAAATTGATTATAAAATAAATGCATAAATACACATATTTATATATTTTATTATATTTAATAATTTTACTATGCATAAAGAAGACGCGATGATGCTTTTATATTCCGTTTGAAATGACAGCGAAATAATATGTCTGTTTAAGCGAACACTTCCATGAAAGCAGTCAGCGGGAATCAGTATTCTAAAAACATTTGGCAGTTTCAATTGGTCAGTATTCCGAGGAAAACAGCTGATTTTTTTAGTGGTATCTTCCACGTTGAATTCATACGTGGATAAACAAAGTATCCTCATATTCCTCTTCAGACACTCCTACTTAGGCATTCCTTCATAATTTCTCTTACGAGTATTATACTATAACTAAAAAATTCGCTACACGATCTCAACCGAAAGTGTCGATCTTTTTCAAGTCTCCCATTTCATTTTACGCACTTTCTCTATTTTTATTTTCAATTCGTGAGCAGTGAGACTATTAAGACGATGGTATCGAGCAAAGTACCCAGAAATCCCGCAAAGTGCGTCAAAAAAGAATGCATGATACGCGAAACAATGTTCTTCATACGCATCATAATTAGTGCAGTAAATATCGTATCATATCATCATCATCATTGTCATTGGGTCGTTCAATCCTAAGATTGGTTAAATTCAGCCCTCGATCCTACTCTAGTGATGCTAATTGGCGTACCTCCTGGTATTTTTACAATGTACGTTATTTTTATTTGCCCCTTGCATTTATCCCTTTACCTTCCTTTTGGGACTTTTCCCTAAATTTTTCCTTCTATAATATTCTTCACAAATTCATTATGCCTCGGGGTGTGGCCAATCCATCTGGTTCTTCTTTTCTCTATGGTGTTCTATTCCATCCGTTCTTCGTCTGTAAACTTCTTCATTTCTTATTTTATCCGTCCATTTGATCTTAATCATCCTCCTCCCACACCAGGTATCGAAGGATTCTAGTCTCCTCTGGTTTACTTTTCCGATGGTCCATGCTTCAGATCTATAGAGTGCCACGCTCCATACGAATGTTTTCACGTATTCTTTTGTCTGTAGTTCTATCTTCATTGAACACAGCAATTGTCTTTTCATTGTGAATGCTCTCTTAGTTTGAGCTATTCTTCGCTTGATGCCTGTAGTACTTATTCCGTCCCATGTGATGGTTCTTCCGTGATAGGTGAAAGAATTCACTTGTTCTAATTTTTGTCCTATCAGTGTGACTACTGTATTCCACCTCTCTCTTTCACGTGCTAGGATTCTAGTTCTCGTCTTGTTTATGTTCGTGTAGTATCTTTGTAGAACTTGATCCAATACGTTTAGTGACTTTTAAAGCTCCTCCTGGTTTTCTGCTATTTCTGCTACCTGTCCGAGGACTTCTTCCATTTGCTCGTGCACTTCTTCTAACTCTTCTTCTGAATAGCTAAACGTCAGCAAGTATACTTGTACGATCGTGGTGTCCGTGGGCTCTCCTTCCAGCTTCACCATCGGAATTCTCTCGTTGTACGGCAATATTGCCTTTACTCTTCTGCCGCATTCTTTCTTCAGTATGACGCCAACGCCTGCGATCCTCCATTCGTCTCCCGAGTATATAACTTGATATCCATCGTTCTAGTTGTCGTCTGCTCCCATCAACTTGATCTCGCTAACTCCCAGGATGATTATAGCCATTCTCTCCATTTCTATCTTGGTGTTCTCCAGCTTTCCGTTAACCCCTAAGGATCCTACATTCCATGTACCTATCCGATGTTCCCTTCCCAGTAGTCCCCACCCGGAGATCCGATTGGGGGCTATTTGACCTCCGGAATATTTTACCGGAAAGGGCTGCATTCCGTCGGGAGACTAAAGCGGTGGTTTTCCGTTGCCTTCCTCATCTCAGTCCTTCGGCCGATTCCGTGAACTTCACTCTCACCCGAACTGTGGCTGTTCATACTGGACCGATCTCCTTGATCTGGGCCATCAATGCCTTCTGCTGAGAGCTGCTACCTCTCAGTTGTGGCGTCATTTTGTGTTGCGTGTAAAAGTTGTCGAGCGCTGGTATATATTTTCGGACAAAATGGTCAGAAAAACATTCTCCGTCTCGATCCTGCGACCCTCGGTATGAGAATCGAACACGCCACCGCTGGTCCAACCCGGCTAATCGTATAGTGAAATAAAATTCTAGTCAGCATAGACAAACGGTGTTAAAGTGGAGGATACATGTCCATCGTATTTAGAAAGTATTTTGGATGAGCCGCATTGTCGAATTACTTATTCGACTACGCTGTTAAAGGTTTCATACAAAAATGTCAAGAAAGTATTATGTGTTAGTCCAATATTTATTTTTGCGAGCTTGTAGTCTAATCAACTGTTGCTGTTTACAACTTATCCTTCACTTAACCTTAATTTCAGTGGCTTATGTATGGTCTTGGGTTAGTAACTGTCATTGTTTCTCACTATTTAATGCGCTACTAATGTCTTTTAATATACCAGGCTGATATTTGCCCATCACAAGATATTTTACTCATTATTTTCTGGCATTACATATCTTCATATTACATTAATTCATCGTTATATTCCTTGAGCAATCGGCTTGTACTTTTGTCTTCTCTTCAATTAGTAGTGTTCCCATTACTATGAACCAGGGCTTCCTCTTTGAGGATTATCTGCCGTTATAACCACTTTCTCATCTTCATCGACATCTTATTTTTCACAACTCCACATCAACTAAGGCCGTGCGAATGAATTTAGCCAAATCCTCTTCTAAAGGTTTTTGACAGCTGCAATTTACTCTCTCGATTTTTTCACTCACCCTCGGTACTTAATTTACTTCAATGTCGGTAGGCCCTCGATATATCTATCCGAAGTATTATGGCCACTGGCAATGTCTGCAAAAGGTTGCCTTTTGCAGTCGATGATTTAATTGCTGAACCTCTAGGTTACTATAACGCTTTTAGCTGAATTCTCTCTTTGTCTACTAGAATGTTTACTTATGTATCCTGTGGCGATGTTTTTCAAGCACTGTGTTTCCCAATACTAATTTTCTGGAGTGCAGAATTCCATTAACTTTTTTCATCTTTCAATTCGTTTATCGGAGCCGTATTTCTAAAATTTTTATCCCAGGCCGTATTTTTCGATGGCGACCCAATATCCAAAATTTATATCATTTTATTTCCCTTTGACATTTAAATATTTTTTCCAATTTTCTTTTCTCATTCAAAGAAAGATTTTATACGTTCTATCACAAAAATATAAACTTATTATCCAACGAATACGCCTTTAATGGTAGAACAATCTTAATTTAAACCATAAAGTATGCAAACATTACTGAGCGAATTGAACAGGTAGCGCCATAGTTATAGGATGTGAATCAATTAAAAAAAACCGAGTTTATGGAGTTTATGAAAAAGAGTAAAGCTAAGTTTAACATTGAAAGAGGAGTTCACAAAATGGAGAAGGTAGAACAGTTATGCTGGACTTGGATTACTTGAAAAAGGATTAGATCAAGTCCAGAGAAAATCCGACAGATTCGTAAAAATTGTCACAATAAGAAGACGAGTATGGCAGATCTTTTCGGGGCATTAGGCTGGGAGCCATTTGAGATGCGAAGAGAACAAGCGAGACTTAGACTTTTGGAAAGGTTCAGAACAAATGAGTTTAACGATGACACTAAAGGAATTGGATGAAGTTTTCTCGGGTCTTCCACCGGGTCAGGGGTTCCATGTTGGCCAACATGGAACCCCTGACCCGGTGGAAGACCCGAGAAAACTTCATCCAGCAAATACGCCGGGAAAGCACCAGATCTTACTTCACTAAAGGAATTATTATGGATCCACGCTATTTAGATATGTCACACTACAAAGATAAGGGAGATAGATTCTAGTATAGATAGATACAAACACTCGTTCTTTACTCGGACAATTACGAATTATAATACCAAGAAACCTAAGCGACTATAGAAAGATTAAATACATTTAATGTGCAAGTCAGAACAAGATAAAACGTTGCTCAGACATATGGTATATTTATAGGTGCATGTGTATGTTAGTTGATAGTATACATGAATGTATGTATGCATTTATTTGCATGTAAATTGTAAATGTTTCTACTTGAATGTATTCGACTTTGTGGGTTTTGTTGGTGTTTTTTTTCTATTCTACGGGATGTGTCGTAACACGCCCACACGCCCTTGCGGAGGTTTGCGATTTATTATGTAGAAAGGAAAACAAACGGACAAGTGCTATGTATGGCAGAAAGAGAGGAGATTGGGAGAAATAAAAAAGGAGGCAGGGAAGATGGATGCAGATCACTTTGATTGGCAGTTGGAAGTTGAAGACTATGATAGAGGGGGGAAAGTTGAGCAAGTACAGAAGGGGTATGAATAGATGTATGGGCATTGTGGAAGGAATTAAGTGAGGAACGAAGCATGCATACTAACATGAAGAGAGGCTTATTATAGTTATAGATGCCATCTTGTGTTTCCATAGGGGAAGCAATGGAAATTATTTTATCGCATCGTGGGTGGTGTCCTTTTAAAACCTAGCCCAACCGGTAGAATACCAGCGAAAATAATTATAATCTGTTGATAAACTGTTTTTTCTTTAGTTAGGGTAGAGATTTTCTTGAGGAAAATAGCATAGTATTCTGGTAATTACATAACTCAGCGTCGCCACTGGGGTCGTAGTTTCGAAACGGACCAAAACCAATGAAAACCCCTGAATAACTATCTATTCATGATATTTTTGGAGCAACAAAACTTCCTCAAGAAAGGCAGATGGTACAGAAACAGTTACTGACGCCATTGTTATCCGCTGATGGCGAATTTAAAGCGTCGTAAGACCTGTTATTACCCAAATAATACCATCGCTCAACAATGGGAGGTGAACTTTAGGTTTGGCGGTTTGGTTTAGAGTTCACCGAGATAAATACGAGGGTCATCCGGAAAGTAGTACCCGTTCGTGCCGCATGAAGTGCTGACGACGCGAGTAGCCGCTGGACGAGGTCAGATAGCTTCAGTGGCTTGTCTGCCTTCTCTGAGCCAAGTTTCGTGACGCTAGCATTGCCTGTGTTGTTTCTGTGATTGTTTACAATGTTTAAAAAAATTGAGAACGCCGCCAGTTGTGAAGTGAGGGCAGTGATTAAATTCCTCAATGCAAGAAACGTTCGCCCATGTGATATTCATCGCCAATTAAAGGAGGTGTATGGAGACAATGTAATGGACAAGTCGTCTGTTCGGCGGTGGTGTCGCAACTTCAACATGGGGAGGGGGAACACACACGACGATGGGCGTTCGGGGAGACCGTCTGTCATTACAGACCAACTGGTGAGCTCAGTTGACGAATTCGTGAGGAACGATCGGCGCGTCACAATTGATGACATCTGTGAGCATTTTCCCAATGTTTCTCGAACAATTGTTCATGAAATTGTTAAACACAATCTGCATTATGCAAAAATTTGTGCAAGATGGGTCCCTCGCATGCTTACAGATGAGCACAAAACCAAGCGTATGGCTGCAGCACTGACGTTTTTGGGACGTTATTCTGATGAAGGAGACTCTTTCTTGACTCGCATAATTACTAGTGACGAAACATGGGTTTGTTATGCATCACCTGAGAGTAAACGACAGTCAATGGAGTGGCATCATGCTCATTCACCAAACAAACCAAAAAAATTCAAGACAGTTCTGTCCACCAGGAAACTCATGGCGACCATTTTCTGGGATCGACGAGGTGTATTGCTTATTGATTTTATGGCCCGTGGAGACACTATTAATGCCAATGCGTATTGTGAAACATTAAAGAAATTACGGCGGGCAATACAAAATCGGCGGCGAGGTCTATTGTCTACTGGTGTCATTCTCGTTCATGACAATGCCAGGCCTCATGCAGCTGGGATAACACAAAAACTTTTGCAGCAATTCAAATGGGAAACTTTCGACCATCCACCGTATAGCCCGGACTTGGCCCCTTCAGATTTTCATCTCTTTTCAAAGCTTAAAGACTTTTTGGCAGGAAAAAGATTTGACAGCGATGAAGAACTTAAAGAAGGAGTGACCCTGTATCTCAATGAGCTGGCGGCGAAGGACTATGCAGCAGGAATACAGAAACTTGTCACACGTTATGACAAATGCCTTAATTTGCTTGGAGATTATGTTGAGAAGTAGTTTAAAGTATCCTCTTTCAAATAAAATTTTTTATGTTTGTTAATATTTACTTTTGTGTCTTTATTTCACGAACGGGTACTACTTTCCGGATGACCCTCGTAATTAGGTCGAGAATTTCTGAAATTAATTTTGCATACCGAATCTTACTCTTTCTAAGCTCTGCCCGTTTCCCCTTCTTTGGAGCACTTCTCCCACGGCACTGCAAAAAATGTACAGGCTGTAGCTACGGTTGGATAAAAGTTGGGAGCTTATTCGAAAACCTCCTCTCCTACCTGCAGAGATGAATCTCGCCGTCGGGAATACTGATTTCCACATGGGAACGTGAGTTTACGGCAACGGGCCGGAAAATTGGGGCCGCCAGCATGCGCGGCCCACCTGGGGCGAATTAATGGTGATCCCCCTCGCAAGGGTCCACCCACCCCATCCTTTCGCACCTCGCGGATCCCTCCGATCCATATCCCCAATTGGTCGGTCGTCCCCCTCCCTCCAGCCACACATGCACCCCATAGCACACGAACGCTACCCCCGGCAGCCCGCAATGCCTAATTTATCAACCAGGAACTCGCCTCCCACCCACTCCCTCTCCTAAGCTTAGTTACCGCAAAGATTTACCAAAATAAGCCCGTTAAAACTGGAAAATCAGCGCATCGCACGCGGATGTCTTTAATTATTTTTTTACAGCGTGGCTTAAAGATCATCTGGAAGTGACACGATTCTACGGAAACGAGGGCGCCCGGTTCACTTCCTGGTGAAGCTTGAGGGAAGCATAATCTTAATTCACACATTTCTTCATCACTAAAATCTTGCAAAGCCGTAAGACGATAGAGGGAAAGAAACCCCCGTTCCATAACGTTCACCCATGAGCCTAAAATATGTTAATCTCACGTAGCCTTATGCTAGTTAGAGTGAATTCCACTCAAAGTCATCAACGCCAACTTCTGAGTATATGGCACTGGTGGTGAGAATTTGAATATGCTGATTAATTTTCCAGAGCTGGAGATATTAATAGAAAAGGACGAGGGAAAAAAGTCTATAAACGATGGATAATATGCAGGATGAAAATGAAGTGGACAGACAGAACGAATATTGGATCGGTCCTTCGACGGGAGGGCGAAGAAAGAAGGCTACGTATGACGCTTGCGGATAGAAAAGGAAAACCTTGTCGGAGAATTCACAAGTTTAGAGGAGGCAGAACAAACAAAAATATCATGGAAAGAAGTAAATGCACAGCAAGGCCAAGGATGAATTGCAAGTCAAGTAGTGAATGACGCTGTCGCGGGAAACTATGAAGGAATAAATAAATTAGCAAGTAATTGATTAAGAGTAATTCATTTATATATATATATATATATATATATATATATATATATATATATTAAAAGCACATTCATAAATTATTAAAGCTGAAATAATATAAGCACTTCTACTCTTTGTCACGTTACTATTATTTCCTCATCTTGGATCTTAATCCTGTGAAACAATGGTATTCAGAAACATGATGAAGTGTAATACTATATAACGGACTAGCTGAATAAAAAAAACTATCGACAAAACAACATAGGCTAACAATGCAACAATTTCAGAGTGTCAAAATCATTCCCATTGACCGGGATTCGAACGCGGATCTTTCACCGTCCAGCCGAGTACTTTAGCCAGTTAAGCTACCTAGGACGCCTCGGTAGCTTAACTGGCTAAAACACTCGGCTGGACGGTGAAAGATCCGCGTTTGTATCTCGGTCAAGGCCATGAGGCCTATTTGGCCCATTTGTACAAACTGAAAATATTGCATTGTAATGTAAATTTAGCGGGTGTCTCCGTTAAAAGTTACTGTCGCGGCGTCTCCCGCAGTTTCTAGGATTCTCTACTTAACATAAGTTAAATTATATTTGAATAATTTGCTCGACAGGTGCTCCATTGACGCTATATTCCAGTGGGTGAGGGACAGGACAACTAATCTGAGGGCCCGCGTTCGATTCAAAATGGTGCAACTGGGTACGCACCTCAGGTTCGCACAAGATGTTTAATATTTTGGGAACCAGAACTGCCTATAATACCGCAGATGGCACAGGGAAACGAACAGACCTCCTACACTGTTGTATGAATTAACTATAGCATTAGGTGAATTTTACCTTTAAAATCAAACCAACATTTAGGTGGATTAATGCAAATTAATGCAGTTATTGTAGCAGTCTGGTGTCGTATCTACTTTATTTTTGGAGTAAAAACGGCTCAGTCGAGAACTATGACCGCATAAATATTTTTCCTCAGTACATTCTCATCTTGATTGATTTTTAAAAAAGTAATTTCCTCTTTCTATGCCAAATACCACTGAATGCAAGTTAATTCGGCCTTCAAAAATATTCTCATTCTTCCTCAGCGTTCAAATTATTCATGCTGTCAAATCTTTTGTTGTTTAAGTACAAAACGTTTTCGATCATCTCTCGTTAAATATTTCCGGAAGTAATCATCATACGGCAGCTTAAGACTCACCGTGATCTGAAAGTTCTTTGTCGAACATTGGTTGCTTGTAATACACTTCGAATACAAAGGAGAAAAATAATTGAGAATTCAAAATAAGTTTTCCATTTAGACGAAAACGCGAGGAGAGTATTTTCGACAAATGAATACGGTTAATTAATTTAAATATGGCATGAGTAACTATTACAGATGGGCTACGTAAAGCGTAACGAAGCACTATAGTTGAGCAAGAAAAGAAATACATATGTATAATAAATACACCGATTTACGAGAAGAATCATTTTGCATCGGTTGAAAAAAAGAAGAACGAGGACATCAATGTTAATGAAACAGTCAATGCCGATGTTAAAAATGAAAAATTGTGGTTAGGTAGAAAGCCCTCTCGGGAAAATAGACGCTCAACGGGGAAAAGTCCAGCCTACACCACTGTGCGGCAATGGTACGATGTAACATAAATGTGCGTCCGCTTTCAATCTATTTGTGAAAAATAATTTCCCGAATGTTTTCCCAGCGAATCAATGTGGTCGATATATTAATGAGAAAGTTCTTTCTTCAAATAAATTGCCTTGAAGGTTTGGCGGTGGATATCCAGAATACTCTTAATGTTCACGCAGATATCCACGGGGTGCGAGCTGACTTCCCGCCTCGGCACCAGAACCGTATGCATCAACTGCACTTCCTATCGCAAATGATAAATTCAAATCGAGCGAAGGTGCAAATGGCCGAATTACTTCATTAGTGGGATATAACCACGATGTGCGGGAAGGCGTGTAATCGCACTCTCGATCCGTTCGTCCGTTTCGAATTCGGTAATTGATTTTGAAGTGGCGACTTAAAAATTGAAATCGGAACACTCATTTATCAATTGCGAATAAATCCGTCATTTGTAACATTGCTGATATCCGCGGGCGCCCGAGTGGAAATCCTCATTCCTCCTCTTCCCATTCCTCTCGAAGCCCTCGATTCCCACTCGCTCCCCCCCCCCCCATAGAATGGTCGCCACATCAGTGAACAGAGAACAGGTACAAAACACCATACATTTCAGCCGCAATAAAACACTCTTTTCGCAGACGAAAGATGTAATAAGCAGAAGAGCCCCATTTTATTCGGCGTCAATAATCAACGACGATGGAGGAAGCGGGAACGCAGCAGCAGAATCGGTCAAGCCTGGGGAGGGGCTCAAAAAATTTGCCAAATGTAGGCGACATAAGCCTAAAACTAAGGCACTGCGTTAAAACAATATCCGAGGCATATATTTCTACATCAGTGAGCTATTAACAATAATAACAGCAGAACAGGGAGGCGATTCAAACGCGATGCTTCGATGTGAGGATGAGGGTTGAAATATGTTTTTAAATAAGCACTGAAGAGTCTCTAGGAAGGTATAGAGAAGGAAACCTAAAAGAGACTATGGAACGAATAAGGGACAAAATTATCGAATACGTTTCTAGAGAGGATGCATTGCGAAGATCATTGTTGGCAGAAATGAGAATGGCGACGACAACTGGAGCGGAGACCACTGAAAGGGATGCTTGTAATAAGCAATGGGAAACATCAAAGCGAAGAATTACGTCTAAGAGACCAAGTATTGAATGGCAAACGGCGTCAAGGCATGATCATAGGACTTACGCTGAAGGTGATGCACTAGCGAGCATGGAAGTTAAGTCCTTCACTTGAAATAATAAGCGAATGCGCTCACAGAGGATCTTAGAAACGCCTAGGACTGATTCGAAAACCAACAAACCAAGCGGCACTTCATGCAATATTTACACCCCTAATTGGTTCGTCCGAATTCTAAATAAAATACGGTGTGGTACGTACGCTATCCTTTGAGCGGAAGATGATCCCTGCTCCAAGCTACGCCAGCATTCACGTTATTAGTTCAAAACTGGTGAGTGAATTCAGGGACGATAAATTTATGACGGACGAATTGCATTTCGAGTTCTCCTTAAGTTCGTGTAGAATCAAGTATTTCAGTTAAGTACATTAACTGTCCTACATGTATTTGCGAATTCTTGGCCGACTCTACTGAAAGAAGAAAAACCTGGAATACGTTTTCTCCATTGAGGTGGACTGAATTTTATATTTAACGTCGGTAATATATGTGATTTTTTGGTTTTACAAAGAAATAACACGTACAATTATGTAGATTAATAATGTACGAAGAATCAGCGACGAATTAAGCATTAATATTGAAACAAAAATCATATTTATTTTCTTTGTCATGGAATAAGATTATTGAGACAAAGTTTTATTATACTCTGAGTATAACTTTCAAAACAATCGTCAACCAGCTAAAAACAATGGTAAGCACCATTCAAATACAAAAAGGCAAATATTATTTTAGGAAAATGTAACACATTTTAGTGAGTTTTTTTGGGATGGGTTTTTTTTTACTTTTTCATCAAAATTACTATTCTAAAAATTTTGAGGAAAGGCATTTTTCGGAACTATATTTAAATCTAAAGTTCGTAATATACATAAGAGTAACAAAATATTTTATTTCTCTATGAATAATTTACATAACAAAAACATACCGCCATGAAATTTTTATTGAATTTTAATAACCCCCTTAACCTTCCCCCTCCCTTTCCGCCCTCTTAATAATCCCTTTCAACCAAAGTCGAGAACAAGCAAAATTGCTACTTATGGGTTGGTATAAGTACCGAAAATGATATCTTTACGATTTCTTCCAGCTCATCAGGTCCGTTTCCAAATTTAAATTTGCTATTACGGGGCAGATATATATATATATATATATATATATATATATATATATATATATATATATAAACATTTATCGCTAAGGAGGATACAGGGAAGTTAAAAAGATCTAAGAGAGTAATTGCGAATGAAATAAGAGCAAATAATACTTTCAGTGGGAAAAGTCCATTGAAGCTATAAACATAAAAGAAGTACCCAGGATGAACATTCATAAATTTGTGTCAACGATAACAGCCGGTAAGGAAATTGTCACTTAGTCGCCATTGACTCCGCGAGAGAGGTGAAGACTGTTCCTATTCCTGAAAACCTGATGTCGACCATCGTCCATCAAAAGTGTCCTCTATTGTTGAACCCACCCAGCCTGATAGTGAGGCCATATGATGACCCAATTTCCGGCCGAACATAAATCTATTCAAGGCCACTTTTATGATAAAAATTGAAATGTTTGTTTCTTTATCCAAATCAATCTACTGTTATGAGTTACTGTTACAGTACTGATGAATGTTTTATTTCATAGTGTTCCCAAAAAATATATTTCTTTGCATATTTCCTAATAAATTACAGTCATAGTGCGAAAAATACGTATTATTCGCCTTGAAATTAATGTTTTTCGTACGTTCTCATTCAGTATATATATAATTTACAAAATATTAAATAATTAATTGGTAGTCTGGCGTTTAAGTTAGGTTTCGGATGGGCGTATATGGAACACCTCTATGCTACTTAGTCTCGCCTAGAAAGACAAATGTCCATTCTAACACGCCAAACTACAATACGCCCATATTCAATATCGCATACCTCTTTCCCCTATTATTCCGTTCAACATGCCTGTGCTATCTTCCCCATAACTTACTTGCCTAACGTTCTACTCTCTGCTAAGGTTTTCAGTGTTCCAATCCCAATTGGAATGCACTGCATCCACCATTGCTTTCTCAGGATTTCTCCCCATTACGTTTAATGCTTAGTTGTGTTTTCTCCTTCGTCCATATTACTTTTCGCATCCTTCTCCACAAACGCATCTCAAAACCCTCCAATCGGCGCCTATCAACTGCATCAACGACTTCTTTTCCGTGCCATCCAAAACGGCGATCTATTAAAATGTTTTCAATAATCTTTTCTTAACGACCTTACGTAACGCCTCTGTCATCAATTCTCTCCTTGTGAAAAGCTTATTTGGCTATCACAATTCTTTTTCTTATATTCTTACCATTTTGATCATATTGGTCATAAAAACTACTAAGACGGAAATTTTTTACCCGTTTATTTTTCCGTACTATTTTGACGATTAAATTACCGGTTCTCTTCCTCAGAAACTTCAAAAATAAAAAGGTTGTCCATAAGGTAACTTACGTTTAGAAATAAAATATTTAAATAGGTTACATGACAAAGTTTTATCATATGCAGTAGCAAGGCATATTCTTAAACAATTTTACCCATAGGAACTATTCCAATGGAGGCATTTATTATGACACACAAACTACAACAACAAACACTATTCACAAACTTTTCAATTCCGTCTCTGAAGAAACTGCCGCCGTCTTACATTTTAACCACTTGTTTACACAACATGCAATTCTGAATTATTGTAAAACCGCTATGTTGCAAACCCCGTCTTCATCGCTGGATAGAGGTAAATCGATGGTTTTCACGAATGTTTTTCTTGATTTTTTCCGTCACTTCATCTGTCGTAAGACTTGGCTGACCACTGCGGTCTTCGTCGTGAACATTGATGCGGTCATTTTTATAATGAATATACCACTGCCTCACTCCGCCTTCAGCCATTATTCCGCCTCCGTACAATTCACAAAGTTGCCTATGAATTTCAATTATCTTGTTATTTTTTGCCAGTAAAAACCTAATCACAGATTGCACTTCACACCTCGCAAGATTTTGTAATGAAGCACAGATTTTAACAGTTCACAGTGAGCAAAGTAGAATAACCATAGTCTTTACACTACCCCAGCAGGATGTGTACCGAGGGCAGGAACGTTCAGACACCAAGATGGTTGCTCTAGCCCTATTCACCGCCACGCTAGATCAAAAAGTAAGTTACTTCCTGGACCAGCCTCGTATTTTCCAATTTTCATTGGTTCTCACCCCATGACTATCACAATAATTTTCTAGCTCAGCAACGCTTTTAAGCCCTTAACTGTCAAACTAACCAGAGTTAGATCTTATGATTTTATGTATTCCCAAACGATATTCACCCCTATCCCCAATTCTCTTCATGCCGTATTCAACATTCCCTTTGCGTGTTACGTAAAAGGACATGGGTCATAATGGAAACCATTGACTTACTACTTACCACTCTTCCTTACAATTTTTATCCCGACTCTCTAACCATCACTCGCACCTGAGAAGTTTGAGATGTGACAGATGTAACAAAAGGGTCACCTATCGCTCCAACTCGATACCATTTTCTGTCACTCATTCTTTATTTCCGCCTAATTTGGTCTATTAAACGCCTTCTCAAAATCTACGAAACAAATATGCATAGAGATTTTACACAATCCTCCTTTCTATTAGTCATTAACGCTATGTCATCAAACATACCGCTTCCCTTCCACATTCCAGACCGATCGACCCTTAATTAATCATTGCCCAATCACAGATCATCTTATTGATAATCCTTTCTAACTCTCTCATTAATTTAAGTCCACCTTAGCTGCGAACGGGATTTTTTAAAGGACACTCGTATGTGTAGCTTTAACAATTTACAGAATAGGTCTTGGAGTACAGAGAGTGAGGAAAGAGTGACAGCTATTTAAATAGTTAAGAATACAAGCATGGAATCAGTGCCTTGTAAATAAAGAAGTAGTTACTTAGAACAGAAGCATGAGAAGTGGCGAAAACTCGAGGCGAGAAAGCTATGTTGACTACCCGCATTATCTCAGAGATACAAAGACAGTTCCATTCAAGCCCAAGCATGGCAATGTAATTTAAATACATGTGTATTCACATTTGGCTCGAGTAGCAAAAGCGAGAGAGTGAGAGGTGGAGAGAGTGGTGAGGTTTGGGAGGTCGGAGGATGGGGTCGAGGGATAGGAAGGGAAGAAAGATCCCAGGCCCGCGGCCCAGCGAGCCGATGGCGCTCAATATGCCGACGGAAGAGGAGGAATATGAAACAGGGAGAGGGAGAAAGAGAGAACTGGCGAGGAGGGAGGGTTCGGATGAATATTTAAAACCCTCCCCTCACAGCCCCGCTCTCTCTCTCTCTTTCTCAAGACGGGGGCGGAGATTACGGGTCGAAACAGGGGGGACCCGACCCCACGTGCCAGACGGCCCCCACTAGCTCAAACGCAGTGCTCACAGTGACGCCCAGGAGAGGAATGAGGCGAACGCCAGTCGCGACACGCCTCGGAGGCGAGGATTTGCCACTCAAAGCCAATGGGATGGAGGAAGACACGTGACGTCATTTCAGGGCCGGGGCGGGGGTGGGGTATTTTTACCTGTGATGGAGGATGGCGGTGAGTGGATTAGGAGAGTTGAGTGGGGGAGAAGGAAAAAAAATGGGTATCACTTATGAATAGGGCCGGGTGGATAGATATTATTCGACCCTGAAAGGTAAGGGAATCCTGGAAAAATTCTAAAGCGATCAAAGAGGTGGATGGCCGGGACATGGAGGAGCAGATGGATGGTTGGAGGACACGATGGAAGAGAAAATGTTGGGAGAACGGTGAAGAGATAGGAAGGGAATGGTGTTTGTGAACGGCGAGAAGGGCCACACACGTAGGATGCGATGGACTGGAGAAGGCGCCAGGAAATGGGATCTAGTCTTTGCGCTAGGAGGAAGTACTTTAGAAGTCCACGGCGTCGTGCATTAATTTTCAGGAGCCGACCAGAACCTACTTCTAAGCCTAGATTAGCTTGTTCACCTCCCGTCGGTTGACGGGCTACATGGAGCCAGCGAAGTAGCGTCAATGGAGCCGCTCACGGTAACCTCATTCGAGTATTAAATAAGGTGAGACGCCCTCCCACAGATGCTCCCCTTCCAGGTCACCACGATTGGCCAAACACTGGCTCCAGCGCTGTCACGTCTATCGACTACTCTCTAATGCATAATACGCAACGCCACCTGCCTCTACTCCTGCAGTATCCAATTATTCAGAAAAGCAAACTCAACATATGGGAATAGATGGGGTATATTGGTGGTTATACATCGATGGTATGTTTTCGCGAAATTAAATAATAGACTTCTAAAAGATAGAACTCACGATTGGACTACTTCAATGTCAGTAATTGTTTTACTCCTTTATTGTCAGCATAAAATGTATTAATAAAAAATATATTAGAGTATAGACGGAAATAATTTCTAACAACGGTAGTTCTAGAAATATTGGTTACATCAGAAAATCAATGCATTTAATCCATTTTAAATGTATTTGATAAATACATCTAGTTGAATATTTGAAAGGAGGGGGAAGGTTTTTTAAGTCGAATATCCCGTTGATCAATTTCTCCTACCGTCTCCATCCAAAGATGCATTTAGAGCGCTCAGTGGTAATAATCGGGAACATATTGCATTCTTTCCAATTGTAAATTAGCCATAAGCTTCTTTCACAGGATCATAGTAACATCGTAGCAATATGAAATGGCGATGCACAAATTCGTATTTTAAAATTCAGTCATATTTGTATCAGAATCAAAGGATATAACAATGAGTGTTTTCGAACATTTCAGTACACTACGTCGTTATGCCGGAATTACATCTATACCTTAATAATTACGAGAAATAACCTGCATTTCTTCCAGAAGGCTATAAACAATCATTCACACTTAAGTACATAATTAAAGAATCATTCAATAATGTTTCTTTTAATCTATTTTTTAAGTATATTTTTTGATTTATTTTGTTTGATCAATGCCGTGAGCACCTACGTAAATGGGTAAAGTTTCTTCTAATGTAGCCCAGCTCAAAATTATGCACTCCAATATCAAAGTTTTCATTTCACTATTTCTAAGGGCGTAAATGAAGATTATGATCGTTGAAAATGTTTGCTCTTCCCGAAAGGCCGAATTAAAACCAAAATATCACCATGTTAATTTTTAAAAAGTAGAAAAATATTATATCCAGCGCTTAAAAAATGCTTAATTGCACACAACATTAAATGATTACACAAAAAAAGATAAAATGCATATTCAAAAGTACTAATCAAAAAGCACACATCTTCACCATATTTGATACGACAGTATGTCCATACCAAAAAAGAAAGAAATATTTGTACTTTTCCACAGATTTTATTAGATGGTACAACGCGTTTCACCGACTTGTGGCATCATCAGGTACGCAAGTCGGTGAAACGCGTTATACCATTTAATAAAATCTGTGGAAATGTGCAAATATTTCTTTCTTTTTTTGGTATGGATATTAAATACTTCCACGAAGTGAAGCCTGAAACAATAGAATATATACGACAGTATGTGATCAAAGAGAGTCTACGCAGACATTCAAGGTGAATGAAAAGGTCCCGAATGTCTAAATCTATCACACGATAGATTTAGACAGTGAGATCGCTTTTGGCACTGGGATTAAATCGCTGTTCTCTTGCAAACTATCAAATTTTGTATGGAAAATGACAGAAACAATATCATTAGGTAGGAAAATAAGGACGAAAATATTGCAACCATTCTTAACATTATATTTTCTTGTTTGTTTTATTATAATTAAGCACCTAATTCGGCAAATGAGATGCTAAGAAGGTAGGCTGAAAACTAATGCAAAAATGATTTTAGGCTACAAAAATGACCTTCAGATGCACTCCTCGTGGCATGTGGAAGAAACATTCCCCCTCAACATGTATGCGCAAGTTTGAGGTCATTAGATTCATCCAGTTTATTTTGACAAGCGGAGGTATAGAGATGTTTTCTAGTGCTATGCAAACGCGAATAAAACAGCGTACTGTTATCGAATTTTTTTTGCCTTCACCTCATCGTTCAAGGTGTAATGATTACCCTTGAGGTGTCTCTTGAGTTGAGGAAAAAAATAAAAATCGCAAGGTGCAAGATCGGGGGAATGAGGGTTTTGTTTGTTCTCGTTTGTGAGACAGCGTAGTACCCATTGTGCACAGATTTTACGGTATCCCAATTGTTCAATAATGAAGCCGACATGTTCCTTGGATATTCCAATATGGTTTGCGATACACTTTTGAAAGATTCTCCGGTCATTTTCAATCAAATGGCGAGTATGCGATGTTTATCGTCTGTGACAGTGATCGGACGTTCGCTGCGTGTTTCATCAACAATTATGGCTTTTCCAGGCTCACAACCACAAAATTTTACTACCCATCGATTTACAGTAGACCTATCAACATCATCATCACCATAAACAGCCTTTAAACGACGAAAAAACTCAGTAGGAGTCACTTTTTTAGCAGTTAAAAATTCGATAACAGCACGCTGTTTAACTCGCGTTGACATAGCACACTAAAACAGACCTCCACTTCTCATAATACACTGATATTTTGTTTGTGGTCTACAAGCATATGTGCATCACGTTCCAGCCTACCCTCGCACATACTTATGTTAGTCACTATTCACACATCAGTTTTTTGTAGAGGCTGAGGTGACATTGGCTTATATAGCGTAATTTATCATTGATTTCACTTCGTCGAAATATTCTAATATTATCACAGGATTAACTATGCCTGCTTTCAATAATCCGGAAAGTTTAATGTTATTAGTTTTCGCTTTGACATGAGGTTTTACAAATTTCTTAAGGATTATATGTTTTAAATTAAAACATTTCTGGAATTAAAGACTATATTTAAAAACTATTCCATTAATTTAACCCGGTGATTTCCCCCAAAAAATTACAATATTTCAACCGGATATAAAAATGTTAGACATCTGCATTATCAAACGAAATAGATCATCTCATCCCGTCCGCCGAACGTGGACTAGAGAACGTTTGTGGGCGGCACGAAGAAGTGCCGATGACACGGTCTCATTTCTCTTTTCGGAGTACAGTGCTGCCCGCCGTCGGCACCTTGGAAATTGGGGTTCAATTCAAGTCCATCGGTTTGAAGGCCTAACGCTTAATTTGTCATGGACAAGCTGATTATAGACAAGTCTCGCTGGTCTCCCCGATAAAACTATGTCGTCCAGTTTCTTTCGAGAGACAATGGACGATCATAAATCACCACCTTCAAATCTTTCAGAAGAGCATGAGTACACAAGGGTCGATTATACTGTGAGCGCAACGTTTTCCAGGTTTGTCTGTCAACATTGGAAAAATTTGGTTTCGGGTCCCAAGTCGGCCCAATAATTTGCGGGTTCCTAATTTTGGATTTCCTCCAGAGATGAACCTTTCCCCTCTGTGGCTTTGAAATTTTGTCACTTCCACCCAATTCTCCCCATCTCGCCCCAAAGTGACTTTTTCTTATTCCGAGAACGCAAAAAATCATTGCGGGGTCTGAGATTTGATAGTAGAAATTTCGTCATTCAAGATTCAAGGACAATGGTTTTCGACGCAATCTGCTGAGTTTCACAACGACAGCCTTATAAAGGTCAAGAAACGCTGGGAGAAATGCATATTTCTGGATGGTGACTATATTGAGAAGTCTTAAGAATAACAAATAAAAATTAAACTTCCATCTCGATAATTTTGTTTAAATAGTGAAAAGTTTACGACACCCCCTCGCATATGTGCGGTAGTCTTCTCATAAAGATACCTGTCTCGTGGCTATACATATCAATAATAACATATCAACATATCTCAATCCCCAAATATCATTTCTCAGAGTAATTAAAATCAGTATCATCGGATCAGATTTGATAATGATCATTTCCGTTTCAAAATTAGGTAAACATTTTTCCAGTAGGAAACCAAAATGGTTGGATTATTATGGTTCTGAACATTTCCGCCATTTCGAGGCCTGATTCTTAAAAATAGCTGTTGAGATTATCGCGTCAGAAACGAACCATATTCTATTTTCCTTAACAGATGAATAATTCTGCAGCGACAATATAAAACACAAACCCCAGGTTACACGATGAAACGCCAATACTAGTGGCACACAACCCGGGGTCCGAATAAAGCTATCAATCTAAAACGTGTATTTTCTGTAATTATCGCATTTTTTAAATGTATCTAATATTTTGGCATTAAAATGATAAAACTAAATTTTAAATTTTATTTAAATATTTTTCATTATCTACTCCAGGAAACTGCTAATGTTATGAATTAAATCAAATGCAAACATTGATATCAGCATTAATAAGTTTTAATATGCGTCCTGTTGGTACGGAGAATACCTCCTGCGCGGTTCACTATGAGAGAAAGTTTATCCATCACTGGTTACTGCTAAGTAAACGCAAATCTGGTTACGCACCACCTATGAATTTCCGACTCTGTCCCTGCAATATTGTTTATGTGAGAACAAAAACTTAGGAATAAAGATTTGTAACATTTGTCATAGATCACAAATCCTACAAAGATATATTTATATATTTTGTTCTTAATTAAATATGCTATACATTTCAGACCACGGTATCCTTACGTGATGGATCTTGAATTTTTATGGTGCGTGTATGAATTGATCTGAAAATACGTAAAAACTCCACCTGAGTATTTCAATTAAACGTTAATTTTTGCTCGGCGAGTTTTAGCTTAAACAAGATAGCTTTGTTGGCATTATGTAAAAGAATAGATATGGAAAATTAGATTAGAGAACCTTCAACGAAATATTTATTTTAAAGATAATTCAAAAGTTACACCTGGGTTAGCTACGTTATTAAAATAACTGACAGGGTTATAGTGTGTCCCAAAGATTTTAATTACTGCATGCATCGCATAGGCAGGATTTATGTTTAAAATTTATATTTTTTCTTTGCGAGACAGTGCCTTTTCCTTAAAAGCAACTGCACTCGGAGATATCGGCTACGACGGGTGTATAGTATTTCAAGCGAAATGTGTCGGAGATGCGAGTCAAACCGTCAAGTTTGGTCAACCAATCCCTTCATTTTCAACAATATTTACCACATGTATAAAATATTTCAAATGTTTACTACACACACACATATATAAATATATATATATATATATATATATATATATATATATATATATATATATATATATATATATATATATATAACTTTTGGACGGCACAATAGAACACAGAATAAAACAGGTAACACGTAAAAGGACACTCACACTGTAGATGATTTAAGCTTTCGGCCTACTCCGAGGCCTGCTTCAGGTCAGACTCTGAGTCAGGCCTCGGAGTAGGCCGAAAGCTTAAATCATCTACAGTGTGAGTGTCCTTTTACGTGTTATCTGTTTTATTCTGTGTTCTATTGTGCCGTCCAAAAGTTATATTGCTCTCGTGAGTACTTCCGCATCATCGATATATATATATATATATATATATGTATATATATATATATATATATATATATATATATATATGTATTAGGTAATCTACCGGTTAAGGTAGGTTTTTGGATGGACACAACTATCAGATAAACATTTTGTGACTCCCCACCTAGCAAACTAATCTATATCAGGTCCCTCTTCATCTCGGTGTACTTCTTTCCTCCCTTCATCCCGTCCAACATGCCTATCCTGTTCCTGCCCTTTCCTCACTTGCCCAACATTCTCCCCTCTAATACCTTCTTCAACATTCCACTACCGCTCAATACGCCTTTCATCCATTCTTCCTGCCTCCATAGGATTTCTCTCAACAAACCCCTCTCCTCCCCCCCCATTTCTAGTACTTCCTCATTTGTTTTCCTTTCGGTCCATTTCACCTTCTCCATTCTTCTCCACACCCACATTTCAAAAGTCTCCAGTCTACGTCTATCCTCCTGCTTCAGCGACCACGTTTCCGCGCCGTACATAGCTACGCTCCATATCAGAGTTTTTACGAGTCTTGTCTTAACATCCCTACTCAACGTCCCCGTCATCAACTCCCTCCTCCTTGAGAAAGCCTCCTTGCCTAGCGCAATTCTTCTCCTTACGTCCCTACCACTTTGACCGTATTGGTCCAAAACACTTCCGAGATATGTAAACTGTTCTACCTGCTCTATTTTTTCCCCGCCTATTTTAATATTTAGCTTAATGGCGTCTGACCCCCACTGGGGTCAGACGCCATTACAGCCGCCTCTCTGAGGAACAGACGCTGCGTGGACTACCTTTCGTCTGGCTCCTAACCTTCGACCTATCTGGCATGGGTGACCCTTCCAGGAGTAATTATTATTACTCCCGCCAGCACAGCTCTAGGGGTCATCGGAACACACAAGCCCTTCCACCACGACAAGGTTGTAGTCCATGGGAGGGTATATATATATATATATATATATATATATATATGGGAGGGTATATATACATATATATTATAAAATAACACATATGTAAAGGTCTTAATTCCATTTTAATAACAATTTGCCTCACCACTAGTTAAAGTTCCTTGAGTTTTTCCAGCGTATAAGTTCAAAGAAACTCTCTCGGGATGATCACCGTGTCGGATCCCGGATTACTCCCGTTTTGATGGTTTTCTATCACCTTTAAGGGACTTGCGCAACATCTTGATCACGTTCAAAAAATGCTAATCTCGGTAGTTTTGAAATGTAATAAAAATATTTTATACATATTGCATAAAATTTCAGAATTCCTTACCACCATGTACCCCGATCATAGGTGTTTTCCTCCCCGGGGTTTATTGCTAAGCCTTAGCGCCACTAGAATTAGTCAGTTATCACAGAGCCTTAGACTTAGGCCTTTAGCCTTTAAGCCGGAATAGCATTGACAAGGTATTTTTCGGAAGCGAGTGGGAAGTTCGTCAATAAACCTTTGCTTTACCACCGAATCGTACTATCTGAGTTCAATTCATATTTTTGTCTAGTTAATTTACCCTCTTGTGCACCGAAAGGCGTCTACGACTGAAGCGACTGGTCCGTGATCGTTACACTCTTTCCTTGTCTCCGCTCTATCTATTCATTTGTCGAAAGTCTTCAATTTTTTCCAAGTTTACTCGATCTTTTAGACACGAAATTCTTCGTTCTGCTAAGCTACTATCCGGAATTCATAAGAATTGAATATTACTATTCCACGTATTGGTACTTGATGTAAAATATATTTAGTATTTTTTTCTTAATGCGTACTCATAGTAAGAATTATACAAATTCACTCTATTCGGGCGAGGTTGAGAATGTGGCAGTCCCTTCTTCCATCTAACCCATCGTCCAATACATTAAATGAAAATAATATTACATGCGAGTGCTAAATAATAGAAATAACTAGATAATCAAAATCGATTTACAATGAATATGTACGAGGAAAAAGAGCGTAGAAAGAGATGCAAAATTGTGGGAAAAACCAAAGGAATAAGGCTTTAATTCTTGACGAAAAACCCACTGCAGTGTAAAACCACTCATGAAAAAGGTAAAAAAATATCATTAAAGTTAGCTTCTCACAAATATGAATCTTATTTAATGAAATACAATAGACAACCCTTTTAATCGAAAACGATATATCGTGCCTTCTTGCATTTTTATCGTATTTTATCATTGTAGTTGCTGGCATTACCATCAAAAGATGTTCTCTAAAGTCCTTCGAGGTGTAATCAACCAATTATAGGTACAAATACATATATGATACCCAGCTCATGGCAATGAGAACTTTTTTTTGAGTAGTCATGCGTTCAATGTACGTTTTTCTGTAGATTTACAACCAAGGCATTAGTATATTTCTAAGGTCCAACTATAGGATACTAAATGCAAACTTAAAATAAACCATCATTCTAGTCTACATACTTCCTGCCTGTCCTCGCCAGTCTCTTCGTCGAACTGATGATGAAATATGTCGAAATTGGAATAAAAAAGTACGAACGTCCGTTTTTATGACCTTGTACATGGGAGTTTGAACATATTTAGGTCTCTCTGTAACAAACAGATGAATAATGAAGCCACGTCGAGGTTGGCCGCAATGTTGAGTCAAGACGGACCCTTCTCGGTGTCTTCACGAACTCCGCTGAGTTCTTTATGTGATTCACGCACAGACCGAGGCAATGACGAGAGATGGTTCACCAGGTTGTATTTAGGAGAATCGATGACTCTCAGAATGAACCATTTACTCATTCTGCGTCTTTACAACATCTTACAGACACAGGAGACCTTAGAGAGAGTGTTGTACAGGGTGTAACAGAACTACCTTTTCTATAAAGCAAAACCCATTTAAAAAAGGAAGTTATGTTGCCGCACCCTATATGTAACGTGCGATAGTCTCGCATTTGAGCACAGTTTTTGTAATTAACAATACAGGACCTGTATGTCACCGTATAAGCCCCTTCCCTTCGAATTTCCCTTCCGAAATTCCCTTCCATCCATTGTCCCTCTCCGCGGGGGAGCCCTCCTCCTACCTGCAGAATTGGGCCAAATTCCTCACCTTGGGTAGGAGAGAGTTTTACGTAGCACGTTCTTGTGGTGGTGGTATTTCGCCTATCTACTTACTAAAAACTAGCTTGCACGTTCCTGATAAATTTCTTGCTGCATCCTGGAGTACAATTATTTGTTGTAGTTAAGCGTATGTACTTGCATGCTTGTGGAGTGAAAGTAGGTGAATGTGTGTTTGTATGCGCGTGGAATGATGAGATGTTTCTATGAATGTGTGCACTGCTGTGGATTGGGGTTTGCATGTGTGTGTTGGTTTTGAATGCGGTATTTCTTTTTTCCTTTTTTGGGTGGTGACCTAACACCCCCCGCCACACGCCCTTGCGGCGGCTTGCGGGGTATTATGTAGATGTATAAGATCGTTATATGGTTTATAGAGATATCTGTAACCTAGAGAATAAAGCAGCTTTAGCAGTTAACCTAAATATTATACAACTTTGGTGCGATACTTGACATTTAAAATTAAACTTTTAAAATTTTTAAGATATTTTGGAAAAAGAGATTTTTTTTAATTCATGCCGATATAGAAAGAGTAGACTTGATTAAATTCTTAGGTGTTACCCCCACCTATGATCTCTCTTGGTTGATACGTGCACGGGAAATACGTGGACAAGCTAACAAAAAATTTGGATTTAATAGAAGAGTGCTGGGGAAATATGATGAAAAGGTTCAATTCCATTGTTATATATATATATGTATATATATATATACACATATATATACACACACACACATATATATATATATATATATATATATATATATATATATATATATATATATATATATATATATATATATATATATATTTCGATGGTTAGGCCTAATGTAGAATATGCTGCTAGTATATGGGATCCTCATGAAGTTGGAGAGGTTGCTGAATTGGATCGCGTGCAACGTAGAGGAGCCAGATTTGTAAAACGCTGTTATGATAAACTTAGCAGCGTATCCAAAATATTAGAGCAGCCAGGCTGGGAATCACTAACGGAACCAACGTTACATTACAGATTGAAGCACTTGCATTGATTCAAAGGTTGCCTCTTTAGCAGTGATGTTGGAAATGTATTATTACCCCCATTGTACTGCGGTGTGAGAGACCATGCTGATAAAATTAGCAAGATTGAGTGCAGAACAGACAGATTTAAGATGTCCTTTTCCCTACGAGCGAAAATGTATCGGAAAAGCTTTTTCCGAACGCTGTAGGAGGGTAAGTATGCTGAGTAAAAAGTAGTCTGCTGTGTAATCATTTCCTATCACACACCCTAGCGGTGGCTTGTAGGATACCATTTAATATAATGTAAAAATATCTGGCGTTGGTTGCGTTATAGGCATCTTGGTTAGCTCTCTGGGTCTTCCGGTCGTATGAATGAAATAGACCATCGATTCGTCATCATGAGAACCGTTGTGTCTCCCTTGTCAGCAGGTAGGATGATTATACGCAAATCCTGCCGGACAGCACGAAATGAGCTTTTGTTCTGCATTGGTGATGTTTATTTACGATGGCTACGTTCGTTCTTAGAGGGAGACAAATTGTACGAAAACTTTTACAAGATGTAACAAAGGAAATGAGAAATGAAATTTTTCTTGTTCTTTCCAAAGATATAATATGATGAATCCACGTTTTCCCCAATAACCATATTAATATTTACTATGGATTAGTGAGTGATTGGATAGATCCAATCACTCACTAATCAATTATTGATCATCAGCCACTTGCGTGGCATTATTTTCCCTTTATTTACTGATGAATACCCACGAATCCACCATAGTTGACCAATATCCGCTGAATCTTTGTCGGTCAGGAAATTTGGATGCCTATTTGACGATATTTTATCAGATTTCCAAAAATTTTTGATTAAAAATTCAACATTGGTCATGTTAATACTAAATCATGCAATAATTGGTGATCAACTTTTGTCTAACCTGGTAAGTATCTTCATAAATGATATAATATATTCCGTCACTTAATTGCAAACATAATTAACTCCCAAATAATTTCTTAAAAGATGAAATAATATCCAGAAAAAAAAATATATTTAAAAAAATAAATTTAATATCTCTTTTATAGGAAATTATTTTCTGGGTGGCTTCATGGAACTGTTTTATAAAATACATTTTACGCATTAGTCACACCAAAGACTGTATCAAATCAACCCAAAAAAGTTGGGCATAATAAATTAAAATGTGATAGTTGAAATGCAGCTTACATAGGGCAAACAGGAAGCACATTAAGAAAGATAATCAAGGAATATGAACTCCGTTACAAAAATAAAAACATGACAAATTTTTCGTGTAATAATTGATCGAGGAAGTTCAATCTAGAAATTTAATCCCTTAATACTCCACAGAGTAAAAAGAACCCTGATTGGACGTCCTCGAACAATATGAAGTTAAAAAGTGTCAAGCTTTGAATGAATGTAATGTTGTAAATGAATATACATATGTATAGTTCTCATCATTCTATCCTCCTTAATCCCCAGATACCCAAATACCCACCCTACAAACCGGATACCATCCCAAGTACCCCCTGTCCTTTTCCCCGGTGACTCAAACATGACCTCTCGATTCCTCCCGTCCCACTAATAGGCAACTCTCTACTTAGAGATGCAACTTTACTCTATCATATTACTCACCAGACTTTCCCCAAGAGAAAAATTGTAACCATCCAACTACCCTCCTCTCTACTTTCTCTACCCCACTCCGTCCGCCCCACCATCTCGCCCCTTTTAAAACGAGGTTATCTTGCGATTAAATTATTTTGTGGATATTGCAAAGCACCGTAAGCCGAGTCGCGTAATTAAGATTTTTATTTCAACTTAACAAAGCTTTTGAATTCTGTTATATAATTATCTCTTTTGTGAATCTGAACTTACTGAAAACGTTACATAAAACTTTCAAATAAATTATAATATTCATAGTTATACTTAAACTTTTGCAGCATAGTTCAAAGTAGATGTTTAATTTTTTATTAATAATAATTAAGTGTTCACTGAGAGCATCAGCTAAGTGAAAATCAGAAAAATATTTTACATTCAACGCTTCTATTTCCTTACAATATGTGCAGTATAAAATGTCATCTAGCTCGATTTATTAGTTTTTGAATATCAATGTTTTGAACAACTCTGATCATGTAAATACAGCCAGATCTCAAGGGAAATATGGATATAAAATGGTCAGAAGTTCTCGGAAGTTGATTTTGCATTGAGAAACCGGAATCCATTTTTTTAACGATAGTCCGACTGCAGAATTGGTAGAAACAAACAAGCAATGGCTTTTTCCTGAATCAAATGTGTCTTTATTAATGAGTGCATATCCCCGCATACTTATTTCGAGTTGCGCAAAGAAAGAACATTTTCGAAAAACGTATGATCTTTGCTCGATGGTGTCCTATAGAGAAACACAGGATGCAGCGATCATTCGATACTCACCGACTACTTTACTCAAAAATGTTCATCCAGCAGAAAATTAAAATAAATTTATAAAAAATTATATAAAAATTATTATAATGATACTGAAATAAGTTCCAATTTGTTTTAAGTGACAATAACACGTGTTGATGCAGAAAAACAGTGAAACTTGTTTAATAGTGGCTGAGTAAATACTGTGACATTAGTTGCTGATTGTTTCAAATTTCTCTGGCGATGACCAAAAATTTCTCTCGGATAGCGAGTAGCGCTGGCGGTCGATAAGGAATTTGTTTTACATTCCGCACGAAGACGAAAAATAAAATTGTACAGCAATTGAAATAAAATATTTCATTTTTAAATCCACGAATATCACATATTTTAACAAATATTTAACCCACGAATATGTGGGTTAAAACTTAATAAACTGAATATTTTAGAATAAATTCCAAACTATAACTGCATAAAATCAGATACTTACAAAGTTTTAAAGAACAAGATAAATATTAAAAATTGCTACTGCAATCCTGTGATCAAATTCAAAATTTATTTATATAAAACGTATTGAATTGTATCTCCAAGAAAAAATCCTCGTAATTCTGAAGGACTGTCAACAAGCGAAGGCAAATAATGTACTACAAATAATTCGAGATTATTAAAAACAATTAAGGGTAAAATATGAAGTTCCTTTTCTTATATATACATCTTCCTGGGAAACCATAACCGGCACAGGGAAAGGAACTGGCCCCCCTACCCTGATGTGTGAATATTCACACGCCGTCGGACTTAGTACATGGGTGAGCTCTACCATCACCTACTAAACCGACCTTCGGGTTGATTATTGCGTTTATGTTTTTTATTACAAATATTTATATTTATATAATAAACAAATTCTCTGAGCAACAGTGTTATTTACAACCTTTTATTTACAATTGAACAGGTGACTTGCTCATTTTCTCTGCAAAAAATACGGGATTTGTAATAAAGTCACCATAGTTGTTAAAAAAAATGCATTGGTAGGAACGAAATTGTTTTATAAACAGTGTCTATATTTAAAAGGTTTTCTCTCGTTGCGACCGTAACAGACATTATGTAGGTGGAATGGTACGGTCAGTGATCGTAGTCAGCTGCTTTGGAAAATGTTCCCTTCCGTGCGACAGACGGTGAGGGGATTACTCGGAGAAGATCTCAATGCAGGAGCACCGCGTCATTTTAATCCCCCGCCCGTGAGAGTGGTCCCTGAAAAGGCAAGCAATAATGCCACCCAAATAATAATACCCAGCATCCCCACTCATGACTATTCTTAGCTGCCATCATTTTCCGTGAATGCCATTATAAAAAGTTTCCAAGACATTTCCACCATCCCACCGCCCCTGGTAATGTGACGCATCTCATGAATGAAATGAACACGTATATAAATATAATTAAATGAAACCATTTGCATAATGCAGGGCTCCCCCTTTCGGCTATCATAATTTCAGTCCAGCCCTCTGCGAGATTCAGAATACACGATTCTCTCTTTTCCACTTCGAAGGAAGGAGGGCTACCCAGCATGCATATTTAATTGCAGTCCTGGATCCCCATTAACAAAATATACTTTGAAAATGCCATTGAAGAGAAAACTAAAGAATCCAAGGTGTACCGGATATAGTAAATGGAAGTGAAAATAAAATAAATCACATACACGATATATCTTTTAAAAGTGTGGTTTTTGCAATTATTAAATCTTCCGTCATCCCCGGACTCACCTGGCGAAAAAAACTGGTATTCCAGAATTTTGAAATTTGAGGAAGATAGCCAAATAACTGACAACTTTTTATACCTCTATTTTTTACTTTTCTTCCATTACTTAAAAACTGCATCAGCAATTATCCATACCAGCCAATACAATAAGCGGTAAAGAATGAGGGATATTACGTCACCAGCATCGCGGAAATCCTATGATTAGATGATAAAAGTTATAGAGAAATAAGAAGTTAATTATTCAGGAGTAATTTCAGTTGTGTTTACGACTGCGATTTAAAAATATATCCATATCATAACATAACATAACATATCCATAAAATTCTCTTGATTGTGCGTACGTACGAGTACGTTTAGTTATCAAAATAAGGTAGATCAAATATTCCCTTAAAGTCATGATTTACAATTCCATGAACTGTATTATTCCAGCAGAGTTAGTCAGGCATGTATTATTCCTACGGTAAGCGATAACATCCCGGTTTTTTCGACAGGTTTTTTTATGCATGTAGTTCATTTTAATTTTTTTAAGAGTATGAGTGGCCTTATTGTAAACCTTTTTATTCAGAAATAAAAACTTTCCCCAAAATCAACCTGAGATACATTTCTATGAAGTTACATCCCTCCCTCATTTTGGGAACTTTTGTCCAAGAAAGAGGACGGTTGGTTATTATACACACTTTTACATGATAACGCATCCACAAGTCTTGTCTGCTCAGTATTTTAAGCATATTCAACAACTTTCCTCACGTAATTATCGGCAACATTATTAATGTAAAACGAACTTTCTTAAATTAAAAGAAAAACTTGGGAAGAGAGTTGACGAAAGTAATTTGAACTTTACCAAAATTACTGATAAGTTCAGTGACAGTTCTACTGACATAGTACACTACCTTAATTGAATATTTTTTATTTTAGTGGTTTTACTATGCATACGGTGAAATTAAATAAAGATTTCGAAACATTTAGCATAGACTCATCAGTTTTATGCGTAATGTTCTCTTCCAGGAGCAAGGATAACTAAAATTCACACTTCATAAAGAATTTCCGAAATAATTCATTAATTAATTTTGTATACAGCTCTTTCTTAACCCAACCAGAGTGTCCTTCGGGAAAATAAAGGAAATTTTACACTTCGAAACGACCTATAAAGTCTCACGCAATAAAGGAGCCGCACACATTTCATACACGAGTATATTACGTATATATTGCACATACTTGTATGCATACATTTGTACGTGCATATTTTTCGCCGAGCGGTGATAAAAATCCCGCCCGGGAGAACCCGGACACTCTGAAGATGAGGACACGTTCGGGAAACACTGAACTCTTGGCAACCATGGCTGAGAGAGTTGATGCTGCGCGCGGATACGTCGCGACGGATCGTGAGGGGTTGTCCTCTCAGAAGAGCTTGAGGACAATGGGAAGGTTTGACTGATGTTTGCTATGCTGACAAACGGATTGGGTAGCGGGTGACTCAGAAGGAGGGGGTTTATAAAGATGCACGGGCGAACGGTCTTCTTATACCGAAGGGTGGCAGATCTATTCAGTGGAACGGAGGCGACGAGTCATTCGTCGAGTGCTCAATCGTGGGAGCGTGGAGCCTGTATAGGCATGGGGACGACCGAGGTGAGTCAGCATTTCGTGGAAAAATGGCCACTGTTAATGCATCAAGTGTCAAGTGAGCGGTGAGGGACTCCCCCGAGCAGAAGAACAAGGGGTTGCGCTGATGAAGATATATTACATTCCACAATAATTGATGAAAACCAACCACGTGATGGATCACACTCGACTTCATAAACAACATAAAAAATACAATGAAAAAAATCAATTTGAAATCGCATTAGCAAATAAACCTTAAGCAGTAAGAAAAAAATTCCGCTAGAATTTCTCCAACTAGAAATGTTGCATATATGATTTATATTTTAAGTTGATCTAGCAAATTAATTCCTATTTGTTTAAAGGTTTCTGATGTATACAGCAAGAGGTATGCATTCCAATGATGGACTGTGGGCTTTAAAGATCGTACTTCACCAGCAATTCGTCACTGGCACTCACCATTTCGTCCAATCATTACGATTCTGTTCCTAGTTTCTACAGGAGCTGATCAAAAATGAAAGTTTCAATTTTCTAAACTATATCCCTACAAATTCGGATGGTCTTCCTAAAAGTAGCGCCCTTGTCCTATATTTTTTCCTCTCTCTGAAGATATTCTGGGAACCATTTTTTGCGTCCTTAAAAACGCTTCAGAACGTTCATCATTGATTTTGATGATAAAAAACGCTTTCTCCGTTAGCTTCACTTTACATTGTGGAACGGAAAAAGTTACGAGGGGGACATAAGGGGCTATAAGGAGGACAAGGAACACACTTCACGATGATTTCAGTCAGATATTCCGCAATAACATTTGCAATTCACGATCGTGCATTACCATGGTGCACTATCCAGACTGCTGCTTTGAGATGAGACCTTTTGTGATGATATGGTCTTGGAGAATTTTGAGCGCATCACTAGAGCATGCTCTATTTTAAGTTGTGAGGACCACCTCATGATACATCATCCATAAATATTGATGTGTGTTATATCCATAACTTTCGCAGTAGAAGCCACCATGTTGAATTTTTTGTGATGGTGATGCCGGATATTTCCAAACAGAGCTTTTCTGTTTGCCGTCAGAATCACAATGATGTAGCCACCTTCCATGTGCAACCTTCAGTCTCGGAACCCAGCCCGCAAAAACACGTACCATGTGCAGTTTATCTCTTGATGTTTGGTGGCGCCCCATAAAATTTACAATATACGAGTACGTATCTGATACGTGCTTTTAACTCTATTCGACGATCTTCTTTCGCAATGGCAGCAGTGGCGTTAATGTTTACCTACGACATAGCAGTGACTTGACGACTTTCCTTTGAAAATGGGCCAATAGTTTAAGCATTTAAAATCATCTTCTAGCTATGCTAAAAGGAAGCACTGACCCTCCATAATCCTCATGTAGCATTCATTACATACATTCATTAAACAAATATATTTTCATACAAAATCCTTGGATTTATTAATTGGCCCTAACATTGATTGGCATGAGAAATGATCTTGAAAAAGGTGGAAGGCGTGCAAGCAATTGGCGGTGAATGCAAAGTTAGGTAAATTCATATAGATCGTGGATCAGGATGCGGCGGTGGCTGAAATACTGACGAAAGAAGCATTAGCAACGAGGGAATTGAGGAAATGGTGCCCTAAGTAGGAACACGAAGGAATTACTTAAATCAAACGCGAAACTCCACCAAAAATCGAAATGGATTATGGTTGCCGAGTGCAAAATATATCTTTAATAGATTACCAATGGCAATGATGATGAATCTGGCAAAGAGGAAGGAACCGGATTTTTTTAAAATTCCTACGTCGCTAACGTGAGAGAGTATGTTCGTATAAGTAGAATATGGAAATCAAATGCGCATTTTCTGCTTCACATTTCTTCAAATAATCTCTATTGCAGAGATGCAAATAATAGGAATAATGCGAATAATAGGTTTCATGAAGCATTTTCAGTAGCATCTGTATGAAATATTTCCACATTGTGCTTGTAGTACTTTTGTAAAATATATCAAACTTCCAGCCTGAGTATAATTCTCGCCATAGATATAGGAGAGGAATGGGAAAGAAAATATTTTAATGAATTAGATATCATATGAGTACCAAAGAAGTCGTTATTAAGTGTTTTTTCCATTAATAAGTTAAAAGGAAAAGCACAGTCAAGCACGTAGTGCTTAACTTCAATGGCACTAGGGAATGCTAAAGCAATTACCAATTTCTCATCTGTTACCCAATATTTGGAAGCTGATCAAAAGCGATGGATACGAATGTGGAGGTGCTAACATAATACAGTAATTCAATTTAAAATGTGTTCGACCATTTATTACAGCTCCTTCCGCCAAAATATACTTGCATACTTACACCATATCGGTTTAAAAACTCTTTTAGGACTAAATATTAGTTGTGTGTCATTACATATCCACTAACAATTCATTAAACATTCTTGGTTTCACAACAGACACTATGACCTTGTTGCTAATACAGGTATTAAAGTTGCATGTATATCTGATAAAACCTGATTGTTAGAATATTCTGCCAAATTTATTTCTAGAAGCAATTTAGTAGTCTAGCGTACTTTCACCCAAAACTTTTCTCCCCATTCGGCCATTCCATCGTACTATCGACCCCTAATAATTTTGGGTATAAATTGCTAAGCTACAGTTTTGTTCTATGGGGCATTCTTTAAAAAAAATGTTCACATAAAAAATGAAATAGCGATGGCCATACAGATAATTAATTCGAGGCTGGTTTGATAGATGAGGGCAGAGATCACATCTTAATAACTCCTGCGGTAGCGTTGGGAATTCACGCATCAAGAGCTTAGAGACGGCCAGCTGTTTACCCTATATGCTCCGAACGGCTCCCCTGAAAGGCTTCACCATCAAAGATAATATCACCTTGCTCCAATTTCTCTAAGCCGAACATCATCACAGGTAATCTTCCCATAAAAGTTAGCTTTATCACGATCCACAATGTCTACTGCACATTGCATTTCATACGAACTTCCTTTTTATTATACATAATTTTTACTCCTTCAGTTACCTTCCATCTACCTTCATGCCGTTCAGAAAGCACATTTGCTTCCCTCCTCTTTCCTGCTTGCCATATATTCTCTGCATACAATATTCCGCTCATTCTCAATTTCTCCTCTATCCATTTTTTCTATCTCACTTTGGTTTTACCAAGAAACTCTCACCTTAACTATACAGGTATTTTCAATTTTCACATAAATCTTTCTCTTTGTTCAACTCATTTTCTCATTGCTTCTCCGTGCCTCATATTCCTAACTACAGACATTTTCATGGTACTGTTATTATTTGCTCAACGTATAAGTTGAAAAGAACTGGGGACATTGGACTATCTTCGTTTTCACTGCCTATTTTTCAATTACCATTTCATATGCGTAGACGGGTAGGTCGCGGTGGTCTAGTGGACTACTGACCGGAGGGTCCCGGATTCGATTCCCGGGCAAGGCACTTTGGGCACCTGCAGCTCCACCCAAGCTGGTTGATTTTTCGGCTACCAGATCTTCCTGGGAAACCATAACCGGCACAGGGAAAGGAACTGGCCCCCCTACCCTGATGTGTGAATATTCACACGCCGTCGGGCTTGGTACATGGGTGAGCTCTACCATCACCTACTAAACCGACCTTCGGGTTGATTACTGTGTTTATGGTTTATACGTAGATGGGCAGTGTGAGATGTGGTGAAATAGAATATAAGAATTCATTGGCTTTATTAATTTATTTTAGTCCAATGCTAACATCGTTTACAAAGATACAAAGAGAAGTGGCTAACTAATCTCAGTTTATTTTTAGGAATTAGTTTTCAGGAAGTTAGTGGAACATAGTAGCAAGCAATAGTTTTTGACCGAATTGAGATACCTACATTATTTTGGAGTGGGCTCGGTAAAATGGTAAATATATAAAATTGCATTCCAAATTAAAATACCTTTTCAAATAATAAACGAAGGTAGGCTGAAAACTAATGTATCAATGTTGGTAGATCACAAACAAAATAACCTTCAGAAGCACTCCTGGTGGCATGTGGAAGTAACATTCCTCCTCAACACGCATGCGTAGGTTTTAGGTCGTTAGATTCATCATCATTGTATTTTGAGAAGCGGAAATATCCCACAAATCATTAATGTCACAGCAAACTGGCCTGTAAAAATCCAGCTGTAATAAGACTTCGAGATCCTTCCTATGTCTTACGCAGGAGCATCATACTTTGGGTATTTGTGTTTGTAAATATTGTTGTACAAGCATTTTTATAAGTTTTGCCTGAATTGGTATGTGTGTATAGTATGTATGGTATTTGTTTATGTTGTATATATTCTGTATAATAGTTATTAATTAAAACAGACAAAAAATGTATTGCGTTGCTGCATGTTAGTCCTAAGATATTTTATGTATTAATTTTATTGCTATTAATGTATAATTAGCGAAATTTATCTGTAAGTTTAATTTTATAAATGTGCGACGAGGGGTTAGGTGGTAGAAGAGACACCATAGTCTCTCAGCGCTCTCTTTCTTAGAGAGCGCTGAGGATAATGCGTGCAAGTACTTGAAAGTGGGCAACGGATTCGATTCACGATTTACGCCTTTGAACAATCTCACTTCGTCCAAGCTGGGTGATCTTTCGGTCGATGGACCCCGCTGGGAAAGCGAGTATAGTACTCGTACTACCGCGCCCTGAATATATGACAATCACGTACCGTTGTGCTTGGTAGGAGGTGGACTCTTTCTCATTTCTATCAAATAATCTTCGGATTGATTATTAGCGAGCATGAACAAAATAATATCGTTTCCTATCTTCTTAAACGAACGCCGCATATAATTAAAGTTTTGTGGTTACGAAGTCAAATCAAATGAAAACCTTGAAACTTAAATATTTTTATCATGTAATTTCTTGAATGCTAAAGGTTCTCACTCGTACAATTTTCATATGTAGTCTTCCTGGCTTATAATAGAAGTATTTCAACGCTTATAATGTTTACAGATACCTCTAGAAAAACCACAAAAGTCTATTTCGTCACAACACGGTGTGTGCCCGGTCCTAGCACATTTCCGTATCAAAGGAGACTGTTCCGTATCTCAAGAGGAGCCTGATACGAAAATGATACCGTTTAAGAACTTCTGATTCAGTCATCGTCATTACTAAAGAGAAAAAGGTAAATCGACATTCTTCGATGAAGTTTAGATATGTTTCATCCCCCTTACTACTGAATAAACGAATAAAAGGCTACCTTTTATATCTGTTGCATGTTGAAAGAGCAGCGGCCATGTTTCCACTATTGTTGCGTTCTGTGATCATGTTACCAGTTAGTTATAGGCCACTCATAAAGCAATGGCTATCACTCTGGAAAACGAAAATTGGCATTAGCAAGATGTTTTGAAACTCTAGCGCAGTTTTAAGGCTTTCACTGTACTCATCCACGTGATTATCTTTTTGGGGAATGGAAATTTTCATAATCGTGCTCAAATACGTATTTTTCGTAAAAAAAATAGTCATTGATAATTGAATAATGTTTCATACCTTGCGTCACATTACGAAAAATAATAACGGATGAAAAAGAGAAGTGTTTTTGTAAAACGATAGTGGGGCAGGAAAAAACATTCGACGGAATACCTTGGGGAGAGAGATGACCGGAACACCAGATGCTCAAGGTCGCGTTAACGAATGAGCCACGTGACTTGTTACTTCCGACAACAATTTTGCATATGCAAAATGATCGGTGGAACAAAATATCAATTTAAAACCGTATTTGCACGTTAACAGCCTAATTTAATCGTTCACGGAGCGTGATTTCATTCCTATCAAAATGTGTATTCTCCGGGGAAGGATGCGAATTAACTTCCACTTTTATACAAACCGAATTTGAAATACCTACCAGCACAATTATCACGAGTCTACTTTCATCAAAAGGCGTGCAGGGAGATACGATGCTTGCGTGGATTTCAGCGTGAAAATAGTGGAAAATATGAAGCGCGAGTAAATGTCATTTATGGATAACCAACCCACGGATAACGTACGGATCACCGGACTAGAAGACTTTGCAATTTATTTTATTTATTTTGCATTAGTCCGAAAACAGCAATTCGATCTTTACATCGGACTTGGAACATTGATATAACAATTTGAAAATCACATACACCCAAGCCCTAGGTGGTGCAAAAACCACCTAGGTGGGAATCAAACCCGCGACCTCTGGGTTGGCACAAGAGGACGTTACTCCATCGGGCAATCATCGATTTACAGATGAAAAATGCGCCGATGTGGCACCTTTCAAAATTGAGAATCTGAGGAGGAAAACGGAAATCCAAAAAGGCGGAATAGCATTGGAGCGCGGAATACTTCATACTTCTACTTCATGATAAAATTCTGGAGAAAGATAGTTGTCTTTTACAGTTGTTGACTATCGATCTATGCATATTGACTGGAAAATCGTCAGATTGTGTATTGTCGAGAAGTGAACCACTATTACGATGAGATTTAACAACAGCATACCCCATTTCACCCGATGCTTAATTGGAACAAGGTTTAAGTAAGCTAGGAACGCCAGGACTACGATCGATTATTTGCGCAATGTGGGGCAGCTTATGCAGTTGGTGCTGACGAGGAAAGAAAAGGGTGGGCGGGATAGGGTGTAAAAAGGGGTTAGGCAGGGCAATGGAGAAGGAGTCGCTGGAAACGGATGTCTGGTGGGAGTTCGGAGGGTGGAGGAGGGTTGGAGGAGGGTGTTTATGGTTGGCGCGGCGGGGTGAGAATTTGGGGCGAAAAATGCCCCCTTGGCTACGGGGTTCGGTGGTGCGTTACCCAGAAACATTTAAGCTAATAGGTCGGAAGTTGATTTGTTGTTTCGCATAGTGGAACATATCTCGAGAGATATTTTATGTCTTTCCATTCCTGTGATACGTCTAGCTGATGCATAAGTGTTTGTGTGTTGTGTTTTGTCACTAAGACGTGGGGAGAAGAGAGTGGGGTCTGGTCAGATTCGATCAATTTTAAGATTTTTTTAACTAAGACGAGAAAAAAATAAATGTTACGCACCTTGAAAAAATGGGAACTCTCTCGTCACGAAAAGAACAAACAAGTTGTAGACCCAGGGAGAGGTAATGGGATCTAAAATTTACGTCTGGCACTAAACGGGAAGCAATTAAGACTCCACGCCATGACAGCGGAATAGGCAACACAAATAAATTGGGGTAACTGTGCTCCCAGCAACAAAGACTGATTTAAATGCTCACATCTCCCTCACACGATCAAAATACCGAAATTAAATCACGTCAACCGCTCGAATCAAAGGGCACTCTTGTCATTCGCCATTCATTTTTAGAACACTCTACGCTTTCCCAAATTTCCATGAAGATTTCCCCGATCTTCTACCATTAGGTTAGTTAGACTGAAACTCAAACAACACCTATTCTATGCCCTCTTTGAGGTTCTCAGAATATGACTTACGTGTAAATTGAAATATCATTGGTGGGCACCTGATGATTTACCTCACATGTCCATTAATGATATTTAACCTAAGTAAGACATTTTACCAATTCCACGTTAAGCATGGAGCGTCTGTTTCCGCAGGTAGGAAGGTCACTTTGAAATGGATATTTTTTTAAGAGTTGCGGATATAATTGTGTAGGGATTCCTTATCGCAAGCGGTGGCAAAATTCATGGATTTAATGAACATGTTCATGGTTAAATATATCTTATTATCCTGAAACGGGTTTTGTCGTGGGAAAATAGAACGGACAAAGGAAGATGTGAATTGGTAAACGAGATGTTTTAACGAGGTAAACAAGTGACGCATTTGATTAGGGAAACTTCGCCGTTCGTGGGCTAAGATGAAGGGAATCCCACCAATTGTTCCAAGGAAGGCCTTTTCAGGGGAATGACTCTTTGCGTAGACCATGAACAATTTCTGGCATAACTCTATTACTCAAATGCCACTACCATTCTTATTTTAATTTCAATATCTCTGTCGGCGACTTTAGACATGGAGGCCTATGAACGTTAGAGTCAATACAGTCATGCCTGAAGAAAAACACGGTGTTTACTAGTGATACCCTGCATACGTAATGCCAAATATCTTCCGCAGGATAAATATCTCAGGAAAATTTTAGTCATATTTCTTTTCTGAAAGGCGCAAATTCACATTTTAATCCAAATCACTTACTCTAGGCAGGATGAATAATCACAGTATCAAGAAGTTAAACTGAAAAACAAGGTAGTTTAATGAGCCATTTATTTCAGAACCAATCAGGGATAGGAATATTGAATGTCTAAAAAGTCCAGAATATAATTTTTAGACATGGTCACTTAATTCCTTGGTGTACATATACATAAACCTGATTATATTTTTATCCCTACGAGCCAATACCTATTTACTCTCGGAGTGACATTTAACGCTCGTATTTTAGCTGTTTTAGATATTTTACCTGCAATGTTTTTTTTGTGAATCCAGCTATTCTTATATTTCTGTAAATTTCCTGTTACTTTTTCATTTTATGATAGTTGAGAAACTTAGCAATAATGAAAGCCAAAGGAGGTGAGTTACTACGTGGAATTATCCCTAGACATACACCCAGAGGCGGCTTACTGGGTAGGTACGGTTAAAACTTAGAAAAAAGGGACGGTCGGTAGCCTTAAATAAATTTGGAGGGAAATAACAGAGGCGGAATAATAGCAGCAGAGGCGTGAGAGAATCAGGAATTGGATCATATAAAAAGATGACAATGTGGAATGAAAATCTACCTGGAATAAAATCCACCATCAATTTACGTGAAAATAAAAATTTGGATTACACAAGAAATAACATAGTTGCTTTTCGCATTCGTCTTGTACTCAGAATTTTAAATACGCATCGGATAAATACGGGGCGGGCCGACCAGTATCGATCAAAGAGCTAGAATTCCGACGAG
Source organism: Hetaerina titia (assembly GCA_037158775.1). Taxonomy (NCBI): domain Eukaryota; kingdom Metazoa; phylum Arthropoda; class Insecta; order Odonata; family Calopterygidae; genus Hetaerina; species Hetaerina titia. The sequence goes on along the minus strand of CM073771.1, from coordinate 96,688,884 downwards.
TGGAAACTGTTTCTATCTCAGATGACGCCTCTGCTTCAAATAAGATATGTATTTCTTCGGCTACCATTTCTTCCTGGGATAATTCAGGCGTGGCAGACAAACGCGTTGACCTCCATACTCTGTGGTGTCATTTAAACACGTCTTTAAAATTGGTATTATTTTAGAACACTGCCTTCATCTAATAAACCTAATTTAGGTTAACATGATAATTATAGGATGTAGAAGCTGTAGTGATAAGCATTCATCTGTAGAGTTCGATAAATCCATTAAATGATATATTTTTCTCTCAAAAGCCATGAAGTTTGAAAGAATACATCCATTCACTTTCGAAGGACCTATTCAATTGCCCCCATAGCAACCTAGTGTCGAAGGGAAAGGTGTTTAAAAGGTCAAATATAAAACAGGTCACGGGGGAATGCGGGGGGGGGGGGGGAGAGAGTGGCATTTCCATTGGCTGACGGAAGAAATATCGAAGATGTTAGATTTTTTTACAGTGTGGAGAGGACATGACAGAAGGTCCAGGGGTGATGATTTCCTGAATTTTCGGCAGGAGAGAAAAGTGGGGAGCATGCGTTGGAGAGGAGTGGAGCGGATTCTAATGTCTTTTTTTTTCTAAGCCCTCTCTAGAGTCGTTCTTATTCCAAAGAGGGAGAGATTCGCTCCTTTTGGAACCCACTCTCCTGCTCCGCGGGAAGCGGAGGAAAGAAAAAGTTTGCCAATGCAGCCATTTTTATGAACGAGCTCAGTGTCAACCCTTCACACGCCGGACCTCTATTTAATTCGGATTACACCTTAGGTGAGCAGGTGAATTTGCCTAGGTGATTGCATTCAAAAGCCGGCCAAAATATAAGCCTGATGATAAAAAAACGGAGAAAAATTATTTTTTCCAAGTTTTCATGAACAGTTTAAAAAATAAATAAAAAATGAGGACTTTTGTTAAAACTCTCTTTTTGCCCGCGTCGCTCTCCTTGCATTTTCAAGGTGCAGGTGCAATGCAGATTTTATGAATTAATGCTCGGCACTTCTCTCGAGCGAAAAGAGTCCTGTTGCCCATACCGCCGAAAAGACGCGGCAAAGAGAAGGAAATAAGCAGAGGCAATCAAGAGAGTAACGTTGGACACAGCGCGCGGAGAACTCATCCGGAGCTGCATTAAAGGCTTCCTCAAACGATAATCGGAGGAATAAGAGAATAAAAAGGTTAAAGATGGGTATTAAGTTGCGTTTATTTCATCTCATTTTAAAAAGATTTGAGAATTTTCGGCTCGGCGCGGAAAATTTAATTTCTCGACTTAATGAAAGGAAGACTCATTAAAACTATCATGGATGGAGGGAAAGGGTAATACAGTTATTGAAAAACCCAGACTAGGATCCACTAAAGGTATTTTTTTTAGGAAATAATGTTCACTGAAGCTAATGAGATGCACAAAACTTAATATTAACTACAAACGGAATTATTAAACCTGATACTGCATTTGTAGGTGAACACACAAGAAGTCACGATAAACGTAAAGGAAAAAAACCATGAAAGTAATTTTTTTAAACCAAGGATTATAAGGGAGATGGTATTAATGAAGGACTAAAGAATGAAATGGAAAACATAGGCTTTCAGTTGGGGAAGGAAATTTATTAAAAATCAATTATAGAAATAATGGTGAAATCAATTATTAGGAGTACGGGATGAGAGAAGTGTGGATATAGATAAAGTCATTTGAGAGGGTAATGCTGACACATCATTTTTCAATTTGATGCAAATATCTGAATGGAAAAGTATAAAGATGCTTATCAGAAAAAAAAGACAAGAAAGTATTTATTTAAACTGAACGAGATTCAGGGAATGCTAGAATATTTAAATAATAAATAGGTACGGGACTGCATTTAATGTTGAATTTTTGAAGTATTAAAAGTATTGAATTAAGATTATTAAAAGGAAAACGAAATCAATGAAACTTTCGAGACACAAGATACAATAAAGACCAGGACAAAAGAATTAGATGAGCATTAAGCAAGGAGGGAATAAACTAGAGCAGGTGGAATATTTCACAAAGGTTAGCAGAATGGTAAGGAGTCATGGAAAAACTTGCAATAGTGAAATTAAAAGAATCATTTCCTTGGCATAAAACGCAAAAAAAATGTGCCAATTCATTGCAGTCCTAGCAAGCATAAATACAAGGAAAAGATCAGTGAACAATAATACTAAATACTGAGCTAATAAACTGTGTATATTTTCATTACACATTTCTTACGGCGCCATTGTAAAAATGTGCGTTTATCTTTCGGCGATTTTTGTGAAAAATATTCACAAAGTTGAGTTCTGAAACCATCGAACCAACACCGAGTATTGTTTGGTTTCTAAGTCTGGTCTTTGAGGCATGAGGATGTTCGCAGAATAGAGTCTTGTGAGATGTGGATATGGGGAAGAATGGAAAAATAAGTTGGACCGAGAGAAAGATAAACGACGAAGTTCTACATACGGTAGAAGAGAGGAAGTTTCTACGTGGCATTCAAAGAAGGATGGAAGAGATAGTGAGCGCTAGTGAGACGATAAATGCAGGGAAGAGGGAGAATTTAAGGTAAGAGGGAAGAGAATCTGGTTTCTGGATGGGCACAGAAAGGTCTTGGATAGTATGAAGAACTAAAGAAGTCACTAAAGGAGTTCTAAGACATCCCAGAATGAGAGCATGGGCTCAGAAGCCCAATAAAATATATTAGAATTCCCGGGGGCCATTCATAACCAACCCATTTTTGGTGTAGTGAGAGAAGAGAAAATGAAATTACAGAATACATTTAAAATATTTCGATTCGACTTCATATGGATTTCATACTTTTTAAGAATATTTCAAGTATGAGCGATATTTATTGGATTATTTGCTAAAATTTTCCATCTTTCGGAATGGTCTGTGGTGCTGGGGGTCAAGGATGCGAAACGCTCCCATCACTCAAAACTTTTGCCAAGGACCATAAAATAGGAGAATAACTTGCTTCGAGTTTTGCAGTCGAAGAATGTTTTATTTTGAAGAGTGTTTAATTTTTAAGAATAGTCATTTTGAAAGTTTTTCGAACTTTCTGACCCATTTCTTCCAACCTTTTTCCACCGACAATCCTTTCCTATCACTCGTCGCACAACCAAAATTGCCCGTGAATAAATGTCTCATAAGAACCAATAGATATTTTAAGTATCGGTATAACCCCTAGAACGTTGGCGAGTGCGATTGCTGCCATGATTCCAATCCTTCTATATCCCCTGTCCTACAAAAGTTCGCCATGGGAGCCTTTCGTAAAAACTCTGCCGAAGCATCCCCCAAGCGAAGACCTCCCTTTGAATAGCCAATTTCTTGTCCGCGCCAAAGGGAGATATTTGCGAGACTGGCTCTTCTCTCACGTCCGGCTGTTCACGGAAAAATCCGAAGAGGGGTCATGCACTTGATATAACGACCAGGAATGTGTTCGAGGTTCGACGGCGACATTAAGGATCCATAGTGTGGAATGCATGGCGAACAGCCAACCCATAAATGTCTCGCGACCATAAATGAGGACTCCTCGTCCTTTGACGCGTGAAAGCATGCCGAGATGGACCAGCGTTTGTGTCACTTGAAGACTGGCTAAGGTAAGGTAAACTAAATTAATTACCGTCTCCTTATAATAAACTTTTTACTTGACTTATAATGAACCTCTTCTCGTCTATCCCAAGCATCGAAATATTTTTACCAGTAAATATTCCTACAAATAATTGAATGTAATCAATAAATAATTCATTGGTATATTTTGGTGTGTATTGATTAATCATGTCCATCATTAATCATTATCAGCTCAAAAATGGACATGAGAAAAGGAAAGGGCGTTTGCGTAGAGCGGAGAACGTACCGCTTTCTGTGAAGTATCCTGATTGTGAGACATCGGCCACATATGTGTATCCAGAAACAACAAACCTAGGAAACTTTTAGCTTACGCTTCATCAAAAGTAAAGTTGGAGAATTTAGGACTAGGACTTACAATTTGGAATCGGTAAGAAGTAGGGTGAAGAAGTAAACACTTCATATTTTAGGGATAAAATAAACATACAATCTGAACCATATAATTTCAATGCAAATAATTTGCTTTAAATCTCTCTCTCATGTGTCCAGCATCTCATTATTCCGTCAAGTGTGTCTATTCCTTTATTCCATACCCCATATACCTAACATTCTCCTTTCAACCACCATCTTTAAAACTCCGTTTCCGACCAAGTTGTTTCAGTTTTAACTTTTTTGCCTCATTTGAATTCCTCATAACAACCTTTTCTCCTGTCCTGCCATGCTTAGTGACTCTTTCTTTGTTTTCCTTTCCGTTTGCTTTACTTTTTTCATTAATTGCTTTCACCAACATTGTAAAAGCCTCATTCCGTCTTAAATACCGTCCCACAAATGGAGCAAGTCTTCGTATGAAAAATTGTTTTTCCACTAATTATTATTAAAGGACCAGGCAAATTTCCTTCGTATTTTGATAAAATAAAAAAGTAGAACTCTTTAATGCGGGTTCACTATTTTCAAAGTCTATGCTAATCTAACAAAGGAGGAAAAAGCGCCTCTCCTTATACATTTTATTGAAATATTTCTCCAGTGTTCTTCGGATGAAATCATGTTCCCGTCACTCTGCGCCGTATATACCTTGAATATCCATTATTGGTTTACTACTAAGTCTCGGCATACGTTCATTTTGTCTCACCTTACTTTGCTATATTTTACCTACCATTCCTAGTATATGATAATGAGTGAGATGGGGTTTCATTTCCCATAAGCTCACTGCACTAAGACTAAGAGGTAAGGTAATCGTTATCAATAAGATTTCACAGGAAGCTCTACTCATGATAGCGCAAAAATAATATCTTTGATAGTCTGAAAGAGATTTCTGCCCAATTTATTTGTTTGGCCTCGTTTGGTGACAATATTTTCAGTAATTTTGCTAACCGCAAAAACTTAGTTAAAAAGGTTAATACGCAGCAGTACTAGAGAGGAAACTCAGAATCGCGAGTTCTTTGGTATGAAACCAAATATTTTTTTTTAAATGAGTTGTTACCAAATACCAACACTAAATCACTATTATATAATATAATGCTGTTATTGCACTAGACTAAAAGTAGCAATTAACTAAGAACTTTAAGTAGAATACAAGGCTGCCACTTCTCTATTTTCCTTTTTCCCGATATTAACATATCGTAAAATAATAATCTCAGACAGTAAATTTCACGAGATGCTCTTTTTCGCAATTCCATTTCAATAACGTAAATAGTTGAAACAGGAACGAGAAGGAAGAAAATAGGCAACTTTAAAGTGCCCAGGAGAAGCTCTGGGAAGGTTAAACTCAAATTTCATCAGGTTATTCAACCAATAATTACGAAATAGAGCAAAAACCACTGCGTTGCGAAGTAAATTGCTAGAAACGGGTCAATTGCCAGTAACGGGATAGCCTTTTATTAGCTCAAAACATATATTGAAATCGTAGTGGGTAATATTCAAGCGGCAGTGTAAATAAAATTGGAAATAGGAAATGTTGAATTTGGAATGCCCTTATTAATTTTGATTGAATCGAGCTCTTATAGATAACTGTATTGAATAAATGAAATGACTCCAATAGCCGTAAACAGTTAAGCTTTCAAAACAAGAACAAAATAGAAATGAAGTTAGTTGGCTAACGCCACAAATCAAAGGATCGGTTACAGGGTAAAAAAGAAAAGGGATGAGAAAAGTGAATATGAAGATGCGTATTTCGGCCGAAAAGTAGCCCTCTTCAGCGTACTAAAGGTGAATCGTCATTAAACAATTGTTGATTGGAACAATTTACCTGCAAAAATTTTTAAGCCCTTTCCTAACATGAGTCCAAACATTTAAGAAAAGATGTAAACAACTTGTGTAATCATTTGATTGATGTGTTGTATAAAATTAAATGTAACAGCTTAATTTTTTTTTCTTGTAAATTGGGAAACAAATGTTAATGAAATGGGGATTTTCTTTTTTTGTATGTACTACAGATTGGTGTTTTGAAATTTCTTAAAGTGTATTTTTTTCTGACTGATTTTATTTATTATCTTTTGTGATATTGATTGTATTTCAGAAACCATGTTATTTTTCCAAGGCAAGTTTATTGTAACACTTGGGACTTGTGTGCCACCTGACATTTGTCTATTTGCACATGTACTTTTTAATAATAATAATAATACAACACAAGTTGAACTGAGAACAGGTAGAAGGCATCCCAAGAATATATAGTGTGAAATGTGGGGGAGGAGGGAGTCAATAGACTGATTTAGCTTTCACATCCCTTTCCTTTTTTACCCTTTGCCCTTTCCTTTTGACATACTATATGGCGTTAGCCAACTAACTTCATTCCTGCATTGTTTTGGAAGGTTTATTGTTTACGGCTATTGGAGTCATTTCATTTATTCAATGGAGTTCACTTAGTGAAAATCTTTGCCAAAAAACATAAAAGTAAAATATACGTAAATAAACGCAAAATCATTTCCATTGGTGTATAATTAGGAAAAAAATGTGTAAGGGAGAAAAGATGAAACCCTAGACGCTAAAATATGGGTGTGATTGATAAAACGCCATTTCATAACATATCGTGGTGAATTTAATCTATTTCCAAGAATGTATAGCAATAAAGTAATGTAATTTCTGTAAGCTCTTGCTATAATTAATTAAAGTTTCAATTCCTTGTATGGAAAACTCCACATTGTCCTAAAGCATTTTCTCTTCCTTGCGTTCGGATAACACCTAGCTCCACCCTGGGGGAAAGTAGGAAATCATTTTAATCCTTTTCAGACGTGGCACCGAAGGGCTGCTCGGGAGATGACACGATTATCAAGTATTAATTCCGTCGAGGCGTTTTTACGTTATTCATAACGTCATCATAGTTTCCTAATGGCACCGACTAATCAATTAACTGAACGTCTATTCGGAAGGGCAATTTCACATATTAAAACGTCAAATATTAAATATTTTGCTGTAGATTTACCAAAGATTATATAGAGTATTGATTTTATTTTCCAATTTTTATGAAAAATTTTTGCTTTATTTTCTCGTTCAGTTCTCTCCGACATGGCCAAACTATGAAAAAATTCTATTGAATAAAGCTGCAATCGACAAATAATTCACAGTGCTTTTTACTCAAAAAATACCAGCGTTGTGAAAATATTTCCTTTTTCTCAGAAGCTGGAAACGACTCATATTTTGAACTCCCATTTCTCCGAAAGATAGGGGTATGAATAATCTATGAATTTCATCATGAATCAATGCAGAAACTTTCAACGAACACAAATAAAAACTCTAAGGTGTCTGTTATACGTAATTTAAATTACCAGAAACTGCGGGAGATGTCCCGACAGTAACTTTTTGCGGAGTCATCCACAACATGCGTATTACAATGCAAAAATTTCCCACTGTAAATACCATTCGCCTCATCCCGGTCAAGGCTAATGACTTTTTACACTCTGAAATTGTTGCATTGCAATACGTATTTATAGAGTAAAAGAGTATCCGACGTAACTCTGGGCATTGCAGTGAACACAAATAATATGCATAATTTATAGTAGGAAGTAAATGCATGAACTGGGACGGTTTTCGTGAAAGATATCTTTAATTAAGAGATTAAAGGGCTACTTTTATCAGGCACGTTTTTATTAAAATTCGTATTTTTAATTTAGTAGATTAAAATAAATCAAATATATGTTAATTCCATAATGATATAGCAGTGTAGACCATAACCTTTAATTCCAAATGAGTTTGTACTTCCTTTTTACAGCGATTAATATACTTCGGGAAAGAAATAATTAGTTATTCCACATATATTTTTATTGAACACGGACCACGGGTTCGACTTACGAAGTCATCATCAGTACACCTGATGGTTACTTTGTAAGTCGAAACCGTGGTCGTGTTTAATAAAATATGTGTGGAATGACTAAGTATTTCTTTTCCAATATGAATCACTTCCAATCAAGTGACACCTGAAACCATTATACACGTATTAATATACTTGTTTGCTTAGCGATAAAAGACAACGATAAATTTCTCGTAACAATATTGCATACTCTAGCATGGTGATGCATAATTACTTTTAATTTTATACTTTTGAGCATATGCATTTTGAATACATACGTATTTTTAATAATTTAGTAAGCTTTTTTTTAGTTTTGTTGGTGAGGCAACCGACAGCTAAGGTCATTTGCGGGTTTGGTAAGCTCTATTCAAGGTTCACATTGAAGTCAATTAAAATTGTGGTACTGATAGTCGCTGCATTCAATTATATCTTTCATTTTTTTTGTATTCTTACTTAAAATAGAGTTTTATTCACAGTCATTTCACCTGTACTTTTGAAAACGTATCCCTCTAAGCAATGAGGATTCTTTATATGCAGAAAATAAGACTAATAAGGGATATTTGCGTGCCAGCAAAGCCCTGTCATTGCCCGAGGGTGAATCATGTGTGGATTTGCTATTCTTTGGGGATTTGTGCCGAAACGCTTTAGAAGATTCATTAATCATCCATCCTTAACATTTGACCCATATATGGCCCCACATCAGAAACGCCTCCAAATCCCTCCGGGTGGAAACAGAGGAGTACTCCGACTTAGCCTTCACCCTATTGATCATAACTCAAAAATAAACGCCATGGATGGGGCATTTATTGCCCTATCAGAAAGATAAGAACCGAGGTTACATTATCAATTCATTTAATGATTCGTTATACCATTTTAATCAATCCAATATCCATCCATCATGGAAAAGGTAGTACCGAATTTGATGCCAGAGAATTAAATAGTAATTTATTACACTACGATCTGCAACTGCCACTGAAATCATCGCTGAAGTGGGTCCTATTATAAGCATTGTAGGGAAAAGTTAACACGTGGCTATTGCCATTGTTTGCAATTGCCACTTCTTCCTTCTCCTCGTAATTTGATACGCTATGCACAAACTAGTCTTGTAGCTAAAAAGAACACATCTCATTAAAAAAATCGGCTGTTTTCCCAAATTTGTAAAGGGGCAAATAAATCCTATATTTTATCAACTTTTCCTGTCTTCCGAAGGTAAGTGGTAAACCCGAATTTGTCGTATATTACCGATAACATTTCTCTAACACTTATTACAATTCTAGTATTTGGACGACACAACAGAACACAAAATAAAATAGATAACACGTGAAAGGAGACTCAAATTGCGTATTGTTTAAGCTTTCAGTTTACTCCTTCTTCAGGTCTGAGTCATCTGACTCTGACCTGAAGAAGGTCTCGGAATAGGCTGAAAGATTAAACAATCTACAATATGAGTGTCCTTTTACGTGTTGTCTATTTCAGGTTTTGTTCTATTGTGGCGTCCAAATCTTATAATGCTCTCGTGAGTGCTTCTACATCATCCCGAGTGAATTAACTAGTACCTGAGTCATTTTTCAAACTTGGGCACGCCCGATTCCTATGAAGACTAAACTAGGGCGTCATGAAAATGTTTCTCAGGCAAGGCCAAAAAATCAATTTTCGTCCATCTCGCACTGCATCTGTACCACCGCGCAGCTGTGCATTCTAGTGGCTAATAGATGCCTGACGTGAGGATAAAATAAAACTTTAGCCATCGTCACCGCCGCAATTCAATTGAAAGGTGGTGGGGCAAGAAAGGACGCGAGGGAAATAAATTTCTCCCCACGGCGGCTCAAAACTAGGGCGGTGGGCGCTCGAATCGCGGAGGTCGGGGAGGGGAGCGAGGTGGCTCCGAGACGGCTGAACACGGGACACGAGGAGGAGGCAAGGGCGGAAGCGGTGGGTCTCTTTCATATGGGTGAATTACATTGATGGGGGAAAATAGGTATGCATGTGCCTCAAATACTATATTTCCGCCGAATTAAACCGCACACCGAGGCCGTAAAGATGAATCGTATCCCGGGGGGTTGGCTAAAATACATGGTAGAGGCTCAGAACGGAGCGGAGGAGAGAGGAAGAAGGGATGAGGGAGGATTCGCAGGGAGGGATAAAAATAAACGATAAGCGGGCGGGAGTGAGCAGAGGGGGCCCGGAAAATGGCGGCGATTTCTTCACTCGGGAGAAGGCAGGGGGAGGATGAGGGGTGGAGGGGTTACGACCAGGGCGGAGACATGAGGGTGATATCTCGTGGAAAGGGTGAAACGAATGGCACACCAGCGAGAGAGGAAGAGGATTAATGACGGGGCGGGGAGGGAAAAAATGGGTGAAAGCGCTTCTGATGCATGGGCTGCGAGGGGGGTGGGTGTGCGGGGAGTGGCGAAGGAGGCTAAAAGGAAGACTAAGCATTGCGTGCGTTGTGCCGGGGGAGGGGAGGAGCCCGGAAGAAGAGGATGGAGAAAGTAGGAGGGGGGGAGGCAAAAAAGAACGGTGAAGAAGTGCTAAAAGGGGCGCTGGTGAGGTGGAGGCGAGGGAGAGAAAGGAGAAGAGAGGGTGCTTGGCGCGATACTTAGCGGGGGGAGTTTCCCGGGGGTGGGGGAGCGGAGGGGGCGAGGGGCGGGTGGCCTGGGGGTTGGGACGTGGATGGAGTCCGCGTCGGCGGTTATATGCCCCCTCGATGTGGAGGAGAGCTGCGAGGAAAGTTTGAATTTTACGAGAGGGAGGGTGGCGCACGCATTAAGGCCAGGAGGAGTGGGCATTGCCGCGTTAAAGTCGCTCCCTCGGCTTAGCGCCGCCTCGCACGAGAGAGGATGCGGGGCTGGCCCGATTGGGCCCAATTGGGTTTTACGTGGGCGGGCCTCTTTTTCTTCCTCGGCGGAAAGTGCACTCAAGGAAACCCCAGAGGGAGAAAAAAATGAGAACAATTTCCCGTTTTCACAATTATAATAAAAAAGTACTTCTATATAAAAGTTAGAGCGACGTGGTTTTAGTTTATGGAGCCTGAATTGAAATGATATTGGTCAGAGGTGATCAAACGATTTGTTTAATTTTGACGCGCTCTCTTTAACAAAAAACAAATGAAAATAAAACAGCAAGAAGGCTCTTTAGTGAAAATAGTGCAAAATAATGGCTTTAGCAAATTATCATTGTTGTCGTTTCTACAAAAATATTAATTAAATGACTTCATGCTTGCCTTTGAATGGGATTGTTGTGACATACGACCCTTGCAAATTGCAGTATTTGGGTATTATATATTATCTGCTGTTTGACTTTGGCCGTCATTTTTTACCGAAAGTAATATTAATACCGATAAAAATGATGATAACTAATGTCAATTCTACTGATAGTTCGTCGATTTTCGGCAATCGCTAAAATATATTAAAATTTCTCGTGACCTCTTGGAAACACCATTGCAGCTTCTGATTTACTTCTGTTGCATCGTGTTTCAAACCCTAATGATTTCTTATCCACCATTTTTCCAATCTAAAGTCTCCATTATTTCATTCTCTCTTGCCCTCTGCTCTGCCTTCAATCAACGTCTTCATCATCCAGCTGCTTTTCAATACCTCTGCCAACGAATTATTTCGGCGTTCTATGAACTTACCCCAAAAAATGGCAGTTAATTCAATTTTGACTTCCTGGGCATAAAAGATTACAGATGAATCAAAAAGATTGTGTCCATGAGGAAAATTTTCACATCATGCCACAAAAAAATAACTACGACTTAATCGTGATAGTGTTTACTCTAATTATAATCACCCTGATCTATCCAAAGGATTTCTTAAAATTGACATCTTTAAACATTTTAGTCATTTCTGTTTCGTATTTTGCTTCATAATTCAATTTCATGATATTTAATTAATCAAGATTCGATTAATATTATGAACGGATAGATTTCACTCTCATTTAAAAGTAAGATCTGTTAGCCTATAACCGTAAATTTGAAATATTCTCTCCACAAACAATAATCATAATATTCAGGAATTAGTGAATGAAAAAAGTATAGAAAGTGGCGATTTCCTTCTATCAGAATTAGCGATAAATAACGGAAAGCCTATTATGTGAAAGGAAACGATTTAAAAAATTCATTTAAATGGATATGAGGCATGGATAAAAGCATAGTCAGACAACAGAAAATCGGAGGTCCTGGAAAATACCAAGTTCCCCCTAGAATATTACAAGCAATAACGAGAACAACGCCACTGGGCTTTAATATGTTATGTTCATAATAATGGCATAAAAGCATTCATTTTCACGTAGTTTGAAGATACAACTACTAACAGAAAGCAATATTTCACATTCAATACTGCTCTATACTTGTTAAAAATCATAAATAGGATTAATTTCTCTCGGGACGTGAGATGGGAGTGATAGGAAAAGCAGAGAAAAGAAAGCTGGGTGTGATTGAAATGTGTTCCAAGATGGATGTGTTTTTACTGAATAAGATTAATGAAGAAAATTATAGAGCAAACAAAGAATAAATTCTTCAAAGGAAAGAAAATCCTTATCAGTATAATTTACGAATTATATTTTAATAGCCTTGATGAGAAGTTAGACAAAGTGGAAGGACAAAATCGAGTCACATGAGCCAAAAATCGGAAACGTAAGGGAGAATTCATAAATTGGCATAATTCATGAGTGCAATTCCTTTATGCACGTCAATCTTGAAGTAATGGAAGGGTATGACCGTTTCGACGACTGGAAGTACCCTCGAGGGAAGGAAAAGCGACGGCTTTTCTAGGTCACTCGTGTTATGCGGATAGTGGGTTGGAAACCATACGAAAGTTGATGACTACATATGCTTGTGTTTCTCGTTGAGTCGAGTGCATGGGTGTCTGAGTTCAATCGAACCACTGCAATGTTATCACGTAGAAAACCCTACTCAGGGGGGCAAAAGGAAACTTCCTTTGTGTGTTCAGAAGAAAATGATGGTTTGCATATTAAAAGAGCACTCATGTGTAGTAATTGAATCACCCCACTGTTTGAGTGGCGTCCAACAGCGGGGAGGAAGCAATGACTTCGCGGTCAGAAGAGAACCGTAGATGTTAGGACGGAATATTTTAACAAAAATGGGAATAAGGATTTTGGAAAATGTCTTAGAAAAATAAATTGGTGAAAATAAAATGGCTTTGTATTCACTAAGATTAAAGGAGCTGAGGGAATTGCGAGATCGATAAATACTACTAATTTTTCATCGGAAAGAGAAATGGTCAATTAGGAGTAATCATACGCTGAATTAAAAACTATGGAAATGATTGTAATACACATCATATAGGAGAATTTTTAATGAAAGTTAAAGGTACTTTATCCTATTTTTAACAAAACTGCACATGGTCTCCATAGGGAATATGTTGGACAGTCAACCACTCGCTATTTGTAATGCATCAGGTTTAAGATAGTAATTAAGCACTGAATACTGGACATATGCGAATGTTAATTCATATTTTACGTATCTCGAGCTACCGCCTTCTATTTTTTTCATGAGAACTGAAGTTAAAATCCATTCAAGAACAGCCTAGTATCCATTCAAAGGCAGTTGCAGGAGATGTGGAGAAGTCATCGTTGACCGGTCATTTTTTTCAGACTTCAAACCCTATATCTTTATTTTCTTACTGTTTCCATCCCCAAAGGGCCGATTCTTTTCCACAATCTATTTCCATTACTATCTGGATTTATTGGAGGGTTTATTGAAGGGTGGGTGCAGAGAAAAATGCTAAAGATATAAAATTGATTTGAATAAAAACAAACGGAGAAGTGCTAGGGTTAGTGGGGGGAGAGAGAAGGCAGGGAAATTGGGTGATAGATACTGCGACAGTACGGTCCTGAAGATTGCGATACAGAGGGGAAAATATTTGGTAAACAAGTTAAGATTGAGAAAAATATGACCCACTTGGGCCAGCATTATTGGGGCTTGAATAAGTAATTGAAACTGAAAAGGGGTTATTGATGAAACCTGTAAGCAGAATTAAATTTTTGAAATATTACTTAGATCCATTTCAAACGTTACCCTGGTCATATGAGTACACTTAAAAATGCTCTGGATGTAACTACAATAATCTAACTTGGAAAAATATTCGCATTGCTGAAATTACCGATGCCATGCTAGCAGTGGGTGTAGACAGCACTGGCCATGATATGGAACAATTGCTCAGCCCCTAAATTTCCTTAGAACGTATTTGATTTCTTACTTGCCAACATTGGCACAAAATATTCATTTATAACTTCAGTCAAAACATCGGTGCCATATTTTCAGATTTGAGCCTAATGTTAATGTGATGGAAGTCTCAAGACTGTAATCAGGAATCCTCACATATCCCGATGATCTAAGAGATTTTTTTGCCTGCATAACAAAAGCAGGAACTGTGTTTTTTTACAGCTGGTTTGATTGATCATGTTTTCCTACAGACAACTAAGTTGTATCGAAACACTTCCTCTACTCTCCGATGTGAGTAGTCTTGGTTTCAAAAATAATTTATGAAGCTTAAGTTTAGTTTTAGTTTAATTTATCAAGCTTTCAAGTTTAGTGAGATAAAATTCCCCTGTGAAGATGATTTACTCTTAATTTCCGTGTGGGAGTCTATCCCGCTCTCTATGTCATTGGGGGAAGAAATATTTAGGAGAATTTTGGACTCCCCCGGAAATAATATATTCTTTAAAGATGAACTTTTTCTTGAATGAATTAAAGATGACAGGTTTAGATGATAACTTGCCGAGAGGTGGGAAAATAAAAAATCGCGTTCGAACCGAAAAACAAGAAACCGGTACTAGATTATGTTTTTCCCCGTCTTGCATGCGAAGGAAATATGGTGTCTCTTCCCAAAATGAAAGTCTTATTCTCAAAATAGTCCTCAAAAAGCGTACAATAGGTTTTTTATGAGAAAGAACGACTTTTACAAAAATTATTCATATAGAAAAACGTTTAATAAATAGCAATAAAAAATCAAGATATGTTTGATTTAGTGAATATTCATCTTTATCGCTTCCGTCAATGCAGTTGATTTTCATTTGAATTTGCTGGAAAACATGTCTTTATTATGGTGTTGAAAAAATATAGGGAAGATCATTGGCAGAAGGTCCATAAAATGGGACATGAATGCATTTTTCCTGGCAAATGAAGAAAGGGTTGTGGTGAAATGAATAAGTATTTTGAAATTTTGAGGAAGTTGAGAATAAAATTGGTGTTGAGAGCTATGGTATGTCTTTCAAGTTCTTTGAAAAAAGTGAGTTCATCAACTGGAATTGGGAGTTAGGGGTTTATGAGGAAATGAAGAGCAGAACTTTTGTTCTCTTAATGGTGAAAGGATTCGGAGGGGATGTGGAGGTCTGAACGTGATAGTCTCGTATATTTTTTTATTAAAGAGAAGGCATTATTAGGACTCTTTTTAATTAAAATGCAAAAGAATAGTAATGAACTGCTGAATTCTATCTTCATAAAAAGCAGATGGGTAGGGCAGCATCTTTTATACCAGTGAGGAATTTTATGTTCTCGGCGACTAGTCCACGTTCTAGAGAGCATATCGGTGTGTGCATCGCGGATATTATAGATTGCATTGAACATTGAGCTTTACGAGTATGACCATGGGGTTTAAATACTGAAGGATTAGGAATACTAAAGTAAAATTTAAAGTTTAGGATTATTATTTTAGATCAGAGCCTACAGATTGTGTTGACTTGTGAGAGCAATTCTTGTATTCTTCCTTCGAACTTGCAATTTTTCTTAGAGGAATATTATCGCAATTACACGGGTATGCCTCTCTCCCGTTTCTTAGCTGAACTGTTCTCAAAAAAATTCGATACCACCATTATCATCGCAATATTTTTCTTTCACTTACGTCTATTACTTTGACGATGTTGGCACGGTCTTTGGATAGTTTCCTCCTTTTGTTATTTTCTACGGTTCTTTTCACTATGGTATTTATCAAACTTCTTTTTCCATCGATGAGTTTGTCTGCTTTTCATCTTTTCATTGGGAAAGCCTCATACGGATATTAAATGTTCATAGATTCTTTCAGAGATTTTATCATCATGCCTTCCGGAGCACAATTACTTATTAATAATGCTTCCCGCCTTTGAGCAGGAATCGAAAACTCAGGGGACACAATCGATGTCTTTAGTCTGACCAGCTTGGAGCCTAATAATACGAGAATATGAAGAAATGTCTGAGATATAAGGGAGCAGCTTCCTACAGTTGAATGAATAACTAAAAGAGAAAAGAGTTCGTAGTGCTATGCTATCTGATAGAACGAAATAATTATGTAACCAAAACGAATGGAAAAAAAGAAAATCACGAAAATGTCCTTCATTGCAATTGAAGACAAAAAGAGGATGTGACATAAATGAGAAAAACTTGAATTGATTGATAGAAAAAAAAGGTAAATCGCTACGAGAGATGAATGTACAGAAAGCATTTTGGATACACCGTGTCCTAAGAGTATTAATATTAGGATTTGGTAAAAATAAAAGGAAATTATTCGAATCCATTCGTTGCATTATGAACAAGATATTCTAAGAATATACGTACGTCGTTTTCTACGTAACGTTTCTGATAAAAACTATAATTAGAAGGTCAAGAATAAAAAACAATTCGTTGATAGATTCTCTTGATAATCTATTGGGCAATAAAAATTTCAGACATTGAATTTGACACAAAAATATGGTGTGATTATCACCTAATTTGTTGAAGTATGAATCCAGTTATACTTAATTAAATTTCTAGAAAATTGTAGGCGTATTGTAATCGACCTACATCAACAAATTACAGAGTTAATAAAAGATGAAGTGGTAAGCTCACTGGATTATGACAACATTGAGTTTTAAACGGTAAATAATTGTGTAAATAAAGATTATTACAGGCAGTTATTTGTTGGATATTTGAATTCAGTATGTAATTTAATGTTGCCCTCTCTAGTGTAATATTTGAACGGAAGTCATCATTATTCTTATGTGAAATCTAAAAGCCTCCTTGGATTAGCGACGGCACGGCACCACTTTTGAATTACCTCTTAAGAAAGTTTTATATCAAATCTAAAATACCACCGTCTTTAGTGAGGGAGAGCAGTGATCTAAAAGATTTCGCTTATGCTAAGAAACAAATCAATTCAACCTATCCTATTAATACATTCACAAGAGAAAGCTGACCTCTGTAATACCTAGTGGTCAAAGCTCCCAAAAGGGAGTCAAATAAGCGAGTAGGAGGTTATTGTTCTGGAGCCGACTATAATAGATTTTTTCTGAAAGTATATGTCATTCGGATGGCCATTTCAAAGTTACCTCAAGTTACTAAATCGGATCCTCTCTCGATGACATAAAAATGACGGTCGTGCACACTGCGCTTTTGCGTCTAACAGAGAACCAATTTCGGACAATTTCAAAAATATTTCCTCGTAGTATTTTATAAGTATTCTAAAGACAAATTCCATTCTATTCCCGATTGGATTGAAAGCTTCCAATTTCATTTCTAATTTTTGTGGTAACTTTTGTCCCAGCGTAGATAAGTTGGTTGTTAGTCTGTTAATGAAAAAATGGGTCCTCTGTAAATCATATAAAAACTTGACCTCCTTATTCATATCGAGTAGGTTCGAGTAATCTAAAAATCGAGATACATCGAGGTTATCCTTTTTGGAATAAAAGACACTCAAATTTATTTTCAAACTCTTACATAACAGCTCCCCTAACCTAGATTTGGCAAATGGAGTTCTAATTTGCTCTCCCATCAGGGAAAAAACTACTGATTTTGCAGAAGAAAGTGAATTCATCGTATTTTATGCCGACTTCACTAAGTTGTCAAATAGGCGAGTACGACTTTTAATATCACAAATAAAAAGTAACCTAAAAATGAATCAATATCTTAACAGATAAGGCAAAATGTTCCAGTGTTTTACTGACTAAAATCAAATATGACAGATGGAGCAATGAAAATATTCAGAAACCATAAAGCTACGAAGGGAATATGGTCCAAGAAAAATGTAGAAATACTTATGGCCGAATGTGGTGCTAGACCATAAGTACTTAAGTACGATATTTTCAAATTACAAGCAGTTTTTCAATGTATACAAGATATGACAGAGACAAAGGAAGTGTGACGAGATAGAAGTCGGAGCATACTGGAAGAAATTGGCACGAGTGTATCAAATAACTTGAAAAATTTTAAACAGATTTTTTACTTTGGTTACCCTAAAAGGGAAAAGGATTCATGCATGCACTAAGCTGCACCGATAACATAATTTGAAG
The DNA here is from genome assembly GCA_037158775.1 of Hetaerina titia. NCBI lineage: Eukaryota > Metazoa > Arthropoda > Insecta > Odonata > Calopterygidae > Hetaerina > Hetaerina titia. Next base: position 96,670,770 of record CM073771.1, on the reverse strand, counting down.
ACTCCCCTGAGAATCGAGTTCCGCACGCCAATAATGGAGCAACCGTGGCGTTTCCTTTTTCGGGGATGAGCTCCCTTATTTTATTTCCAGAACATACGCTCTCGGAGGGCAGAGCAGAGTTGGCGCGGAAATAGGATCGAGAGACCGGCGTCTTCCGCGAGACTTGGCGGAGTGGCCCCTATACCTTCGTGTCCCGGATATGCGGGACACTCAGTCCGCCCCCGCACGACCTCTGGCGGTCACTGTCATGCCGCTTCGCCCCTCTAGTCCGGTCCCGCCTCACTTTAATCTCAATGGGAACTCCGCCCACCGGTTGAAGTCGCGGATTTCTATCCCTTTTTTGACCATGGGACCCGCATGAATCAATCTTCTTGCTTCCCTTTGCAATCGTTGATCAAGTTCGAATGATTTTCTCGTGTCAGAGTCTACGATCTTACATAATACCGGGAGTGAAAACAGCATTTAAATATATCGACTAATTCCATACACAATATTTAATTAGGAATGCATAGTTCGAGCTCTGCGTTATAAAAACGGATCAATGACGTTTCGATACTCTCCTCACATAGACCAATGATGTATGGATTATTTTTAAAAAATTGACATATGAACTGACAATAGCATGACGACATGATTGGTAAGAGGACATATGATATGGAATGGCAAGGTCAACAGGCAATAGGGATGATATGGCATTGCGTAATCATAAAAAAAACAAAACCCAATTATGGATTGGCGCAACGACTTTTTAAGTTTTAAGTATTATGAAAACGCGATGTGTGGAAAATATAATGCGCTCAAAGTAACGCTGCTGAATGACACCACCTTTTAGTAAACTGTGTAATTTAGTAATAGTTTTCATAGTTTTATAGCCCTATTGGTGGCTCAATGGAAATTCTTACACTGAGGCCATTTGTTATAGCAGAGGGGTATTTTAAAAATAAATATAGTTAGCATCAGTGCAGCGATGCAGCAAAGTTAACGGAAGAAGGTCGTATGCAGGTTCATAAGCACAGCGACCCCCCACCACCGCGCTGTGTCCCCAGAGACGTGACGTAAATGGGGTAATTACAAGCTAACTACTAAGACTTCATCGTTTTTTCGTAAAAAATAATTCTGGCCGAAAAATACGGAGATGAAAAATTCAAATCAGAGACTTCTTTTTACAGAATATACAATTATAGACTGGTGAACCTTAATAAAATTGTGACACGAATCGATTTCAAGAATTGTGGCTTTCAAACAAGTACAACATCTACGTGTATTGCTACAATGTAGAAATAGTTGGGGAAAAAATAACCGAATTCAAGTTCAAACCACGAAGTGAAAGTAAGAAGGCTGAGAATACCAACTATTTTTTTTATTATTTTACCATGTCGGCTAACTCTAGTCACGTTTCCAGTTCATAAAAGTACTTTTTCTTTCAAACCATTCATTTTTTCTACCTATGGAAACTTTCGCGATTTATATTGTTATAATCATGTAATATGAAAGAGAATAAGGATTCTTTAAATAGTTTTGTGTATTTTTTGCGCTTAAGAGTCACTTATTTTTTATTGTACGGAAAAGTTTATATTTCGCTCTACCTCGTGTGACCTCCCTCTTATACTCCCTCCCTTCAAATCCGCGACAAATACATTGCATTTAGAGGTGAGAACAGCCCATCTAGCCCTTATTTTCTTTTTATGGCAAACCATAAGTCTCTTCCCTTCTCTTTTCCATGCAGTTTCCTCTAGCACCAACACAACCACGTTACGAATATTTCATCATCTATTCTAAAGATTTACGCTCTATCTTCGAAAAATATCTCCATAAAACTCCCATAGATGAAACGAATCCTCACTATCAATTTTCTATCTATAACTCTCCTTTGGATGGTGACGAATGGGGTCTCGATTAAATAACTACCTCAGGGGCGGAACCAAACTCCAGGCAATCTCCCTCCTCCCCCGTGCCTCTGATCCCAACCTTCATTCCCAGATGCACCACCACGAGAAGAAGTCGCCCCGTCGTCCTACAACGCGAAGATTCATCGGCCTGCAGTCCCTCCATCCCTCTCTATCTAACGCCAATCTTCTCAGGCCCGATGGTTCTTCCGCACCGAGGCACTCGTTTCGCCGAAGGCATTTGTCCCTTGCTCGCTCTCCGCTCCCATCCATTACGGCCTTGAAAAAGCCATCCTCTCTCCGGTTGTTCCCAATCCATCTGGCTCTTCTCTACCTCGTGGCCTCATGACATTTAACTTATGAATGAGATTTTTTCCCCTCAACACTGCGGGAGAAGAACTATTAAAATTAAAATTATAAACTTTCCGTGCGTAAATGCGGAGCGCTTTTTTCCTTAATTTCAATTTAGCATCACTCCAGTTGTTACATCTTTTGTGTTGTCAACACTGTGGGGTTAGGCAGGGACTTATTTTCAGCGTTCGGCCAACTGGTATCCCTCCCCATCCCGTTTCACCTTCTAACCCTGGCGAGTCTGGCACCCTCCCACCCGCAAGGATTAATTTTCCAATCGCGAGCACGATGGGGCCTTTTCTTCCCCTTTTTCGCGAGCTAGGCTTGCCCTTATCCACCCCTCCTTGCTCCCTCCCCAACTGGGGCTCGGAGAAGGAGCGGCAGGGGGTGCCTCTCTAAAGCGAGATTGGCTCCTCATCACCAAGCCACCGGTCCGGCGAAGTCCTCCCTCATCTTCCCTCCCTCCCCCCCCGGTAGGCCACTCCCCCCTGCTGCTGCCTGTCGCTCCCCGACCGATGGAGCGAATGCATGAGACGGGGGAACGAACGAGTCGAGGAGATAAGGCCGCTGCCCAGTGGAGCGGCGACCAACTCAATTTCCGACCGTGGAGGGAGAGAGAGAGGGGCGTAGTGATGGGCGAGAGAAAGAGAGGTTAGGGAAAGGGAGGAAGGTACTGCGCTTCATTTACAGCTGTGAGATATGGTGGCAGATCGAAAACCTGTCCACATTCCTTTCCCATCGACTGGGCCCATGACTTTGGGTCATAGACACAAACAGCATTTGACTCGTAACTGATCGATTTCTATCAAATCGAATGCCGAGTCAAATGCGAAATGAACTCAACTTTGAAAGCGGGTCGTGTTTACATGAAGCTGAAAGTGACGCTGAAATCAGCAGATATGATCTTAGGAAATTGAATGAAATCTCAGAGATTTGGGAAAAGAAGGAAGGCACTGCGTTTTATTTGAAGCTGCGCGATATGGCGGTGCGTACAAATAAAATATGACGAAATGTTATCCTAATTAAAGGTCTACGAGGATAATTCTAAGTCCTGGACACGCAATGCATACACCCCGTAATCGATCGATTAATATGGAATCGAATGCCGAATCGACTAAACTTGGAAAGAGAATAATGCCTACTGGGTCAAACAAACCTATTTCTGAGTTGATAGAAAATCTGGGACCAGCTCGAATATGCTTAATTAATCAAATAAATGTTTGTTAATTACCAAAAACTTCAAAAAATTAATTGAATTAAGTATCAATAAATTCAATTTCTGAGGGAAACAAATAAATATATAAATGTTAAACTTGTTAAATTGTCAGAGACCGATGATTCGATATTGATAATCCATCTCATGCCACCGCATGACTAGTACCACGGGCTCTCGTGACATAGTATATCACCCTCACGGCTGTAGGAACAGTGAACTCGTATTAGGATAACCTTTCATTAGACTAAATGAAGGCGTAACATTTGTGTACAACTACATAACCGTTAGGCGTTACGGTCAATTATTGGATATGAAGCAGAAGGATTAAACTATGGATACGCTCAATATTACACGTTATACCCGGTAAGTGTTGCTACGTCGATGTGTAGCCGGAATATACAAATATATATTTTATATCGCTATTCGATACTGGAAAAGGAATATTGAAGATTCCTAGATGTTTAGGGAAGAGGGCGATACGCAGTGCGTATTGGAAAAGGAAGCTATGGGGCGATTGGAGGATGTTCGGAAGGAGGGCCCAACGGCTATGTCCACAATGCTCCCTTCCATTTGTTAATGGTCTGCCGGCGATTTCATCAGAGGTTGGGAGGAGGACCTTCTGTGAATCCCCAAACTCTATTTTTCCAATTCACTGACGCCTATGACGTACGTCAATGAGTAGACCTCGGGGGAGAGTTTGAACCAAGCCGCTAGTTGATCTGTATACGGATGTCTTCCCACAAGTCCATAGCCATACAAGTGCCACTAGTACAAAAGTGGGAGGTATGGATGTATAAACGTCAGGTTCTAATACATAAAAGTTGAATTTATTTCAAATTCTCATATCTATAATAATTTTCTTTCGAAATAGAAAGTTGGAACTTCTCAGCATAACCTCCCTGTAGACACACACATTTTTCATAGCATTGACGCTAAGATTCAACAAAATATTTTTAACGGGGGTCTCTTTTGTCCACTTGGAAAATTGCCGGTGGACCATGACCGAGACTTTTGAGTTCACTTCCACATAGGGTTCGGCCTTGTATGTGCATTCGTACCCACGAACACATTTTTCATATCTATAACACTATCATCGGATATCTCACTCAAGTGATGCCGAATTTCAATGGGTGTTAATCCACGCGGGTAGAGAAACTGGACGATCACGTTATTCTTGTACATTGATCTACGGCATTGCATACTTGGGAAATGTATTGAGAGTGTTGAAAAACTTTGGTGTTTGACGTTAGTTAGGCCCCGCCTAGAGTATGCTCCGGGTAAATGAGATCCTCACAAGATAGGCTTAATTTTGCAACTAGATCGAGTGCCACGCAGAGAACCTAGGTTTGTGAAAAATTCTTATGAACAAGGTAGCAGTGTCAAGACACTATTCGAAGAATTAACAAGAGAGACACTAGTAGACCGTAGGATAAAATACAGTTTAATTTTAATGCTTTAATTTGAAGCATGTCATTAAATTCGACGATGTTAAACACATATTACAAGTCCCAACTTACTATGATAGATCAGATCACGTATGTAAAATCAAGGAGATAGATAGTGGAATGGATACATATGAAGGGGCCTTTTTCCTCGTACCATTAGAGATCAAAATAGAAATGACCGCAGGCGCGAAGAAGATAATAACTCTTGGTAAGTATACATTTCTTCAACATGATGAATGATCTTAAAAAAGACTCATCTTTATAATATTGTTGATTTGTGCATTCAGGTGATCTAACATCCCCCGCCACAAGTCCTTGCGGCGGCTTGCGAGGCATTATTATTATTAGGTAATCTACCGTTTAAGGTAGGTTTATGGTTGGATACAACTATCAAATAAATATTTTGCGACTCCTAATGAAACACAATCCAGCAACCTACTCTACATCAGGTCCCTCTTCATCTCTGTGTACTTCCTTCCTCCTTTCATCCCGTCTGACATCCCCTATCCTGTTCCTACCCTTTCCTCGTTGGCCTAACATTCTCCCTTCCATTACAGCCTTCAACATCCTACTGCCGATCAATACGCCCTTCATCCTTTTTTCCTGCCTCTATAGGATTTCTCCCAACAAACCCCTCTCCTCGCTAACCATCCCTAATACTTCCTCATTTGTTTTACTTTCGATCCATTTCACGTTTTCCATTCTTCTCCACACCCACATTTCAAAAGTCTCCTGTAACTACGCTCCACATCATAGTTTTTACGAACCTTTTCTTAACCTTCTTACTCATCGTCCAGTTAATCAATTCCCTACTCCTTTTGAAAGCCCATTTGCCCAGTGAAATTCTTCTTCTATTATATAATATGAATGTAGATTTTAAGTATTGAGAACGGCACTTCTTACTCTACGGAAGCTCTATACTAACCCTCCGCATGGTGAAGGTGCAGCTATTAATTTTCGGTATTAATAAAAAGTGCCCGCGTATTTAAGATACAACCACATCTTAAATTCTACTCTTAGCCTCAAGAAAAAAATGAGATGGTCTAAGAATTTGAAATCGCCTCGCAGCTCTCGTGTTTTTTTTTCCTGCAAATGGCTAAGATATTTTCGCGGCTGCTTCTGCAAATCTCCCAGCCGTGGTTAGATTTATAAAAACGTCGGCTAAGATATTCATAAAATCATTCTGAACTGATATCTCTTTCATATGTAACGAACGTTTAGCTTTTCAGATGTTACACTTGTACGAAACAATCCATTCAATCAACACTGAGTATTCCAAAAGCTGAAGCTGCAGTTTTGCAGATGTAGTTTTGAAGATAAAGTTTAGTGAAAAACTGAATGCAAATATTAAGTATATGTTAATAAAAACCGCAAGACAATAAAGGACCCCTCGATAGCCTAAATGGTTAAAGCACTCGGCCGCACATCGAGGTATCCGAGTTCGAATCACAGTGTATTACAAATGCACAGTGTACACAATGTATACAAAAACAAATGTTTTTACACTCTGAAATTGTTGCATTGAAATGTACATTAGTGAATGAATCCGTTAAAAGATACTTTTGCGACATCTCCTTTCTTGGAATTCGTATTCGTATTGGTTTGAATATTATTCTCTTGACTCCTCAATGACGAAAAAATATATGTTATGATCTGGTACACAAATATTTAGTGGATCTTTTCAAAGACTCCATCTTTGAGGTGAATATTTCCAGTGAGGGAGTTAACTGCAAAAATAAGTAGGAACATTTTATTAATCCTACCTTTCTTTGATGATTTCCAGGGTCACTTCCAGGTCTGCTCTCTCGAGACAAATGCGATTTGCAGGTAAGCCTCCCAAGGGGACAAGACTGCTCCTGCAGGCACGTGATCCCCTTGAAAGAAAATAAGAATAATTCAACCAATAAACTCAAATAATGATAAAAAAGAGATGGAGAAAAATTAGACAAAAATGTGCAATACAAATTTTTATAGTATTAGTTCACATATTTGATAGATAAAATGATGATAAACTCGATGTTTTCAGGCTTCACTTTGTGGAAATCCATTCTAATAAATCAAAAGAGAGATGTTACTTTTTTCCACACTTTATTATTTAAAGTCGACCGGTTTCGTCGCATAGGCGACATCATCAGCATAAGACCTGATGATGTCGCCTATGCGACGAAACCGGTCGACTTTAAATAATAAAGTGTGGAAAAAAGTACCATTTCTCTTTTGATTTATTAGATAAAATGATCATTGAAAACTAATACTCATACACTACCTATATTGTACATTTTTCAACCGAGTTTCTACAAAGTAAATATCTTTTGTGTTGTAGTTTTTTCTTATTAAGCCTCTTAGACACAACTTAGCATATCACAAGAATTTTTCCTTATTAAAAGGCAAAGAATATCTCATCGACGCAATTGTCGAAATAGGAAATGTATGTATTCCAAGCAACTGCTCAATGGAATTTGGAATGAGGGTACATTCTTCAGAGCTTTTCTTTACGTTCGATTGTTACTTGCAGGTTGAATATTAATTTGTATTTCAAACGACCTCCCTCTCCCTTCTTCAGCTGCTTTTAACTTCTAACTCCACCCAACCCAAAGGATGGAATTTGGAACCTTATTCCATTCAAATAAATTATTAAAGGTTGAAGGAACTAAGCATTGAAAATCTCTAAGCATGTAATTAGTATAGTACTGCTTTTTTCGTCTGTTTTCCATTTCCATCTCATCGAATTGGTCGAAATAACAGAACTTAAGCGCCATTCAAACAGGATACGATAAAAACTCATGCAGGTGAGCCTGTATGAAATACACGAAAAACTGATCCTCCATGCCAACAAATACGTGTATATAGGTCAACTCCAATGTTAATTCAATCTTTTATGAAAATTTTCATTCGTTAATAATTCAGAAAAATTAAGCCCATATCACTAACATTTCTATTGGACGCATGAAGCTGTCCCTAAATGATGATGTGCTTACCCTGGCAAAAAAATGGCTTCTTTTAACTATAAATTAATATATAAAATTTTTAATGAAACAAAAGAACGACTTTTCACAAGAAACTGAGAAATAGAAAAGCTCCAAACTTCACGCTCTAGGTCTTCATTACCTAATCCTTTAAAGATGTTTTATCCAAAATAATCATCAGCAATAAATGTAAGAATTCCGAGATACACCTAATGTTTTATTAATGTTAACATTTTATGGTGGAAGACAGCAACTGTTTATATCACAATTAGCATATTTCTCGGATTTTCACCGTGTTTGTTGTCTTGGATAGGAAACACTATCGCCCGTACCCCAGTTGATATCCCTTTGAGTCGAAGGCTAAACGGCAAAAGCCTGAGAAAAATGCAAATCTGATGCAACTAATGCTGCGGAAAACTCCGGACGAACAATTCAAATAGGTTTTTCAAAATGTCACGATAAGTGGCTATTAGGAGGATATTCGGTACGAATGTAAATGAACCTTTGAACCAGGGTTTGGGTGTAGCGATACTAAGTCGTGAACTTAGAAGAACAAATTAAGTTCCATCTTTCATATGCATACGAGTATAAGGTGTCAACATCTTTTTTCCCATACTAGAGGGACATTGGATGTTTGAAAATACCTATGCTATCTCAGTGAATAATTTCAATAGACTTCATTTGTAGGTGTTTTTCTGAAAAAGGCTCACGATTAATTGAAAATGTATAAATATACTTTTCTTAAAAAATACTTTAAGAAGACTGACTCCTTCAGTTACCCGTTATTACACTCACTATTTGGTACCTACCATGAAACATCAATGAATATTTTTAGAAATATTTGCATTTCCATCGCTTTTTCCACACAGCAAGAACACCACTATTCTCAGACTACCTATTTCCTTCCTCAGATCCAAAATTTTTAAGAATTTGTCCCTTTGCATCTATCGTTGGTGCAGTATATCACATATTCCCCATTTCAATTCATTCATCACAAATCCATCAAAAACCTTATCCCTAAATTGCAGTCTCACTTACATTATTTTATTTCTTTTGCCTTGGTCAAAACTTTCTTTCGTTGCCCATCAATAAGGTTGCAAACTCCAAAAACATACGATACGAGAAAAGTTATATTTTCTGAAAATTGCACTCATCTAAACCGTTCGATAACTCCTATAAATAATAAGTGTCTCTCCTTTAACAGAATCCCACCCGTTAAACAATGATTTCGTGATACGCTCTTCAAGTTCTGTCATTCGGGTTCTACTTACGACAAAGCACTATCCGAAAATTCACTGAATTATTCTACTAGAATCCCAACTCGCACCTGAATTATTGCATCAATGGCATAAGAAAACCATCCCTTGAGGTAACGGACCATTCTGCCTTTCTCCATTATTATTGGAAGTAGACCACTGAGAGCTGGCACTATGAACTACTGTGATCCTAAATACTGACTAAAACAGCACAAAATGCCCTTAAAACTATTAAAATATTACAACAAATTCCTTCTTTAGTTCTGCATACTTCGTACCTGCCTTCAATAAATTAGCTGTTCTCTTTCTGTATCTGCATTACATTCCCAGGATTCTCTTTTCCCCATGAAGTGATGCAATTATTGCATCACTTGATTACTGCATTCAGCATCCTATAAATGCCCATCCCAAATTTATGTTCTCCAACTAAATTTCGTGATTCAATCTGATTAATTTTAAATGTTAAAATGGGAAAATTACTACACCTGTTCATTGATATAATTTGAAATTAATTTCTACATTACTTTGTCCAATAAACCTTATTAAAGGCATCCTCAGTGCAAATCAGTAAGGAAAGAATTTTGTAATTAGTTTCATATAGTATCTACTAATTTTTACTGCAGTACCTTCAAGTAACTCGCTTCTCATCGTTGTTAAAACCAAAATTATCTCCACCGTAATAACCATTTGTCAATTTATTTGGTTTTCTAGCTATGGTTTTTAGTACTACTTTTTCCGCGAACAAAGTATCAAATTGCTTTTTCACTGTACTGTTTTTAATGACTAAACACCTCTTATAACACCCAAACTTATATTTTATTTTCTCATAAAGTATCTCCCTCACAACTGGTAAGGAAAATTTCACAAAATGAATATTCCGTTTTTTTCCTCATCCAATCCTGACTTGACTTTGTAAGAATTTCTTGCAATGACGACCGCGTGCGGCTTACCTTTGGTCACAAATTCTGGCCATCAAACATGCGTCACACCCCGTGGATATTGTTTTAGAAAGAATTCATTATTCTACTAATTGCTTGAATCAAGCATGCGTGGAAAAACTATTAAGGTTGATTCCCACTGTCTTCTTCTGGGGTGTTTTTTAACTTAATGATATTCCTCAAATTACCTCTTCTCCGTCCTGGGGCAAAAAAAACCTTTTGCAGCCGCCCCCAGCCAATCGGAAGGAGAAGAGCTAAGGACTAATTTTTGAGACCGGTATTAAAATTCAGCAACAAAACTTTTTCGAGAGAAATTGCCAAGAATTTAAACCAAAATTACATCTTCACTTTTACGATTTGCGAGCCATTGAAAAAATTAAGACCCTTAGGGTTTATATCAGTGCATTCATTAAGACAATACTGTTGCCAATGCTTTTTTTTCGAATCTTTCGCGACATCAAGGGCCATCAGGAACGCAAAGTAAATCTGTTTAAAATCTAAAATCTTGACAAAAACTGGCACAATACGTATATAAACGATTCAATTTTAAATATTGGTGAACTGGTATTGAGGCATGAGTTTGCACTCAGATGATTTTTTAGTTCTCTTAACAGCAAAGCAAACGTGAGGCAAAAGGAACCAAAATATTATGCATCATTATTACAATTTTTTTACTATGTATTTGCATTAAAAATCTATTATTTGGTACGATAGTTAGGTGGGAAAAATGCTTACAGGATAACTGGTCAGTCTTTAAACATGTACTGTCACTAGATAAAGATGGATGTTAGCTGTTGGAAAACCTTTGATTAAGTCTATAATCAATGACTCATCCTTAATGGAAGTTGTTCCCTAATTTGGCTTCAAAAATATATGCAAATAATTTTGAGCCAGTATAAATTATTGCCTTGAGGTTAATATTTTGTATTGTTATGATTTTTAATATTGAAAACATATTTTGAAAAGTATGGAAGATATTGGAAAATTTTATCGGGGTACAAGGTAGAGAAGGGACTACAAATGTCAATAAATACCGATATCGCCTAGTAAAATGACCAAAGCAATAAGAAATCGATGGAAATTTGCCATCTCTAATAATGACTTCCAGACTTCTCTAGTGAAGATAAAAAATAATCCTTCATTGAAAATGCAGTTTTAAAATGATAATGTATTCATTTAATTATGGTAACATCTTCCTGTACGTCATATCTTATAGGCTGTGCTGTATGCAGATATAGGACACCATCCTTAGAGTATCATTTGACAGAAATTCGCATTGATCGTAAAAAGATTGGCTTGTCGATAAGGTGATTGTGATCAAATATTCCAAGGTGATAGCTCATATTTTTATTGTTATCTTAAATTACACGAGGGAGGGACGATAATTGAAATCCTTCTGTGGTTCGTTTTAATTTTTACTATGCAGTCCCACACTGTGAGGTCATAACTCTCTCAACGGTGTCGTAAGGAAATTCGAGTGCCTTTTCTGTAGTCTCTCAAAAGTCTTAGTCTAGGTCGCTCTTCTCTCGATGGTAAAAAGAGCACCCCAATGCAGCAGCCTCTCTCATAGCCCGTGGTGGAGGAGGTGATGATTGATAGCGATGTTTTCTCTCAGTCTTCAGTATTACGTGATAAATGCTTTCTTTCTTTTTTCTCTCCCCAGAAGAAAATTTAGAAATTCGGCGTTTTACGGAGTGGAGAGAGAAAATCCTTACTTTACCCCCACTGATCACCCCCTTTTCACCCACACCAAACTCCCCATTCCTTCCGCCTCCCCCAAACCCCTCTTCAAGACGATCTCTCTCCCCGCCCCCCTAGTCCTGGCTCAGAGAACCAACGTCTTTCCCATCCGTTCCGCTCCTCTACTCACTGAATCCTTCCCCGAGGAGACATTCGAGCCTTTTAAGGTCAAGCGACTCTGGCTGTAACTCAAGAAAAATAGGTCTGATCTCTTTTTATTAGTATATAAAAATTAATTCATTTCACGGAACCTTAATTCTGCAACAGTTTGGATTAGAATTCCCTTCATTAAGAGTGGTAATCTCTAGCAGGAAGAAAATGTTTAATCGATATAGTAGGAATGTTTACGTATACAATTATTCATACGGACCACCAAGTGGCAGCCGTTGGAGCATCCGGAAAATGACAAAAATGAATCGGGGCAGTATAAAAATCTCCAGACCATGAATGAAAAGAAGGCACCTGTATTTCAAGAATCGGGCAACGAACAAGTTTAGAACAGAGAAGAGAGCCTACACTTCGAAGGAAGCATACCCTTAAATTTTCGAAAACACCCTGCCAACCACTTTCACAGAAACCAGAAATTATCCAATTTGATTTAAAGACAGTAAGTCTAAGATGATTTTTCGACATTTTCAGCTCCATATAAAAATTTCTTTGAAGGCCTTAAAGCTTATTTAAGTAAGGGCAAAGAGACGACGCTGGGCGTTCGTGCAGCCGGAGTGACAGACGTTTTCGCAGAAAATGGTTGGTCGTTCGGACGCAGCTTATTTCTTCAGGTAATGTACATTTCTTGAAGAGGAGCTTTTTAAAGATTTTCTTGATGGGATTTATGAATGACGCACAAATTCTTGGAGGTTCTCGAATATTGATTGGCTGCACGTTGTGGAATATTCAGGTGAATATTGTAATATAAATTACTTAAAATATTAGGTAGCGACTTCTCAAAAACCCGTACGCGACTAACAACAGGATGCAGGAACATTCCTCCTTTTCCACAATTCACCCATCTGTAAAACTTGAACTATAAAATTTCATTTTTAAAAATTTAACTAATGACTCGAAAATAGCCAACTTGGTATTCAAATTGAATGCATTAATTATTAATCATAAAATAAACGTTCGCAAGAACCAAAGCCCTTGAATAAAAATGAAAACATACTTCCACGGGGATCGAAACCTCGAAATTTAAATTTATTGATAAAGACGTCACTCAGGCGCAAAGAAAACATCACCAGCATTTGTTAGCTGCTCAGAAACGGTACCTTCTTATATGCTAAGCATATTTTTCTTGTGGTAAAAATATCTTTGCATGTATTTCGTATGAAGCGTATATTTTTTTATTTTTTTATCTCGTACTACTCTCATTTTCTGATATATTTCCATGAATTTAGAAAATGATTAATTTTTTTTAATTATTATAAATATTTAACTGCCTCTGATATTCATTTTTGATCAGGAAATTATAAAAAGATATTTTTGGCGTATCATTCTTATGGAATCCTAAACTTAACTGTTTAAAATTAAAGTATCTTGTACTCATCTGAAAATAATTAGTTGTACATGAAATCATAATATTTTAAGGGGGGAAGTGGATAGAGAGTGGGTAGAGGGATTCAGTCACTGAAAGAAGAGTCTCAGATTCAAATATTGAGTCAAACACAAACCTTGTGCACCCCATCTAAAAATACAAGCGGTGCGTCTTTCTGGTAAGTAGAATTCCGAGAGATATGAAGAGAATGCTGGCACTGGGAAAGGAGCAACCCCCATTTACTAGATTGCTTGAATTTCTCATAACATAGAGCTTGCTCGGAAGAACTCTAGACTCATCTATGAAATCCACTAATCGAGTTGATTTACATCGATGGATGCATTAAATAAGTTCAAATGTTTAATCTTAAAGTTAATGCTCCACACATTCAACTTCCCTCCTCCTTCCATGATCCCACTACTCATTTCCTTGAAACCAGTGACTATTCCCTTCTTCAAACATTCACCTCATTAACCGGATAATGGTCCAGCGGTTTGATGTACCACCTATCTGTTAACCCCTCCATAGAAGGATTTCACCCTTTACCATTGAAAAGAAGGCACAGCATTTAGTAGAAGGGGGTAGGTGTGGTGATAATCAAAAATTACAACCTTCCCGTCGACCGGGGGACTCTCCCGGTCAACTTTCACACCTGGGACCCTTTCCGATACAACGTGCTAGAATCTTCGCTGCAAAACGACACCGTACGTTGAAACTATCGTGGAACCTTACGCGTATTTTTGAACGGCACATTGGATAGCGTCCCCTGGGTTCATTACAGTATGCCATTAAATAACTTTTGTTGCATCACAAATATCCATATCCGAGGATACTCGTTCGCGACGCACTGTCTTAAAGGAGTCATTTTTCTTAAACGGCAAATTGGAACGGGGTCCAGGAGCAATTTCCGATACGCCATTTACTTTCATGGCAATCCGTACTCTAGGATATCCGCTCGCAAGGCGATGCTGTGAAAATTTACGAAGATCCATAAATGGCATATTGGAACGTTCCACAAGGAACATTGAGTGATAAGACAAAAAAGTCATTGAGGGGAAGGCACAAAAGCATTGATATGTATACGCCAAAAGGGATCTTGGGATTGTTACTTATTACGTACAGACCTCTGTTCATGGTGAAATGCTACCGACCAGCCTGGTACAAGAAAGGAATATCATTTAAGGCAGTGATAGAGTTGAGTTTCAAAAGAAAATGTCTTATTAATATTTGTATTTATTTGAATCCGCCACCGATTACTTGATTCCTATGTTAATCAATTCCACGGGCCTGATTTGAAAAGCTTAGCGCCCGTTTTGAGGATTACGCCGTAAGTTGGCCGTGGCCGATCTTGAGAAGCAGGTGATCAAAGACGCCTATGAAAAAACTATTTGATCTATTAGTTTCGAATGCAAGGGATCCCATGTTGCTGCCATATTTCGTACTTCATGGTCTTTAATTACTGAAGTAAACCCCTCCATACGGAGTAATTCCGCCAGTAAAGTACGTTTTTCGCTCGACACTAATTGATTGAAAGTTCTTTAATATATGCCATGAGAGAATCCCTGAAAAGCTAAATTTTTAGATTAAAACCTGCTCTAAAATCATTTTATGCTTTTTTATTCAGCATTTACACCAATCAGCACTAGTGGATTCCACGAAGAGGATTGTTTTTAATTAACTACAAAACTATTTAACTATTAAAACTAAAATATCACTGAAAAGAGTTAGTTTGATTCATACACGCACCAAAATATATATCGTAATAAATTTCTATTATAAACTAACCTGTGTTAAAGATAGTAAGTTTTTATTCTTTGGAGCATTAAATGAATGAAGTGAGTCATCCAGAAGAGGATCATTGTCAAGATAGCCATTCCAATAATTTCCCTGTTTGGTTTACTTATAACCGATGGAAGCAAGAACACGGAAAACGCGATGGCGAGAGTAACATTTGAGAACTGACCAAAACGAGCGGCTTTTTAATTTTTGTCTGAGTTCGCTAATACGTGCTATGGCACTTTTCAAAAGCCACGTGCCTGGGGTCACTTGTAAGTGGTGGACCCGATTGCCCCAGTGTTTCATCTTTAGCGGGAACGACGACATTTCTCACGTCACGTACCGTGCATCCAACTCCCTTGACACGATTACCTGGGAGGAGGAGAAAGTGGAGTCGGAACCCCTTTGGAGGGTTTAGGAGACAAAGCGGGGACGATGGCCTCCCAGATTTGAAATATTCACGGATCACCGTGTGCTACCAAGGGAGGATTGGCGCTCGTGAATACTGCAACAGGGGTCCCTCCACGGCGGAAGGAGGAGGCCCGCACGCCGACTAATGAACCAAGGGAATTAAGCGGTCGACATACCGACTCCGATCTCCCTCTAGAGGGGGGGAGCTGGGTTTCAAGGGGCTCACCCGTTCCACCCCCCCATTCGACACCAGCGCCCACCCGCCGACAGAGAGGCAGAGAGAGTGGGCGCACGCGAGTGAGTTCTAGCGACTTCACGCACTCGAGCATGGCAAGACTTGCACTCCTCTCCTCGGCAGGTTGAAAATCTGGATAGAGGGTAAAAGACTGGAGAGGCTTCTTCATCGATCACGCAACTTACCCTTCCCTCCCATCGACTTCCCTTTTCCAGGGTTGTCATTCTCTTTCAGTGCCCACATAGAGGCTTGGCGGGCTTAAATGGCTGCGCTAACAAAATAAATCATTGAGTGCCTGAAATTTATGATAGCATCGAATGTCTATGGGGCTCATGGGGGTTATAGATACGTATGTGGTGGGACGTCGTTCCAGCCATCTGCCGCCGCCTTGCAATGCATGCGCAAAAATTTAAATGTTCTTCTCTCGGAAGTTATTAACCGCAGTAATAGATATTCAGCGAAAAAACGTTTTCTTCATGGTAACGGATTATATTTTAAAATAATTCAAAACTCGTTTACTCGCAACGATAACTTAGCCTTGGAGTCAGGAACATTTGTGCTTGCTTACCGTACCGTCAAATGGAATTCCGGTACATACGGGTCTAGAGGAAATAAATTTCCCTGCTTACAGTCACACAGACGCAATTGCACGTAGTTTAGCAGGCACACACCTGCCACAGTCGAATTCAAAGACACACATACACACGTGTTTCGACTACGAGGAAGTACTAATAGTGCTAGGACGTTTTTTGACCGGCTAGTCTCGGGGCGTGTGTGAACAACGTTGCCAATGAGTCTCAGCCAGCAAGAGAGCCAAATCCGTCTCACACCCAGCTGTAATTAGCTCTAATTACGTACTACATACTCTCCTCACTGTCAAATAAGCCTCAACTGTTCGTGTGAAGTGATACTGTAGCGACTCAATAGCGATTCAACCTTTATATAACTCTAGATTTTTACAGCTTAAAAATGTACCTCTGAATAACGATCAACTCTATCGACAACAATTTATACGCATACTCAATAATATTGAATGAGTATTTTATCATGGAAATTTCAAAGTTTGAATGTGAATACTGAATTTGTGATTGTGATAGTAGTAATTTGCCCATTTTATTTGCATTAAATTTGTTTGTTTTATTAAAAATACCAACCTCCTCACTAGGTAAAAGAAATCGGAAGTGAATAGGATGCAATCGATGACATTTTTTTAGTATAATAATGCTTAGGAAAAAAAGCTTAAACAACGCTGTATAAACTATTCTTCTCCATGTTATCTACTGAATTAGAAAAAAATGTTAATTTTATTCCTATAGGAATCCAACATTTAAACAGAGGAAACGCTGAGGCATAACAGAGGATATTTATACCTAGCCTACCACTTAAAGATACAGTCAAAGAGGTAGTGCAAACAAATTTGAATTAATTTCATCATTTTACAGTACGGAATTTGCAATATTTTGGAATGAACTGTGCAACTAATGTTTATCACAGAGGCCAAATTATTGTAGTGTATCGACTGAGCAGTAATTAACAAACAGGTATGAAAACCAACTACTTTAATTAAATATGGAATTAGTTTAAAAATACTCAGGGTTAAGGAAGATTAGACAGTCGTATAAACGGTTATGGTTCTTATGTATTCCCTCTTTTCACATAACAAAAAAAATTATATATTAGGTGAATTAACTCATTTTTTAATTGAGTGAAACTAACATGCATAGAAATGTGCACGTAATTTCATAGAATTTTAGTAATCATTTTTCCCTTTCTTTTCCTCTCTAATATAATCCTTTATCACCTACTCATCCCACCAGGTGTTTGCACCCCCTATCGCACACCTTTTTTGTGGATCGCGCGCTATTTATGTCGATGTCGAAGATTCAAAGAAAATTTTTAATCTTATGACTAATAATTTCAGCATCAAATGCTAGTTGACAGTAAATGATGATATCAAATGAAGTTCCATACGAGGGTACATCCATGTAGAAATAAACAGCATGTCACGTTTTGTCGTCTTGTCGAGACAAAAAAAAAAGGGAGCCCAAAGGTGACGCTTATTAATTTAAATAAGAAACGCCCGATTCCGATTGGTGGAAATTGGAAACAAAACCAAGAACATCTGAGACGGGAAAAAGAATCAACTGAGTGAACAAGCGAAAGGAAAAAAATCTATTTTGATTTTGGAGCCAGGACCACAACGTCTATGGAAAAACCAAGAAGGTCTTTGTCATTGGAAAGTGCTAACCGCTCTAGCATTCTAATATTTGCAGTAAACAGTAATTGAATTTCTGGATTTAAATATAAACTTCATCAAGAGATATACATGACCATTACGAAAGTAATGTGCATGATTTTATCATTATTCGTACGAGTATGTACGCATATGGGTTCGTCAGGAGTATGAGATAATAGGATTGTTTGCCTAAATTACTGCTTGTTTTGGTTAAGTTAATGAGTTTACAAAACCATAATATAAAGTTTGGGAGGGCTTAATTAGTAGTGTTTAGTTTAAGGTGATATAATCAAATCAAATTCACTCATGTATTACAATGATTCAAATTGTCGTTTGTAAATTTCCATTAAAGAGCCCTACTTCTCGTCTTATTGTAACAAATACTTCATGCATAGTGTTTAATCTTTATATTGTAACCCATGCTTGGTCTACAGCCTTTAACCTGCCGAATTGAGAATGGAATTGAGTCGTCTAAAAACTATAGACAGTAAAATTTTTAATACCTGCATTTTTTGTACAAGGGCGTGCAGATTACTTTGCAGTTAACAGCCATTCGTAAGCCAAAATTCGTAGGTGTGAATTCAAATCTTAGCTGATATTCCAGGTTAACGCCTGCCGTAAAATTCCCTTACCGTCAACGCTATTAAAGACGCGCTTTGAGGAAACGCTTGAAGTTGAAGAACATTTACGTAGTAGGTAGACATCCAGCGATTTACGTGGGAGAAGGGTCGTCTTCCCATGCCTTCGGCCCACGCGTCTCCAGGGACTGCGGCCTCTCCCCTTTCACTTCCTCGGGATTTTCGCAGATACGCATTCTCAGCCAGTTGTGCCCTAGAACCGGATAGTGGAGGGAGGAAAGAAAGAAATTCCGGGATGCAAACAATAACAAAAGAAGTGCAAAACAAAGGACGCCAACCTTCCTCCGTGCCCCATTCTCGCCCTACGCGTCCCATTGTGTGACCCATACGACCCCTCCACCCCTTTTATCCCCCTTCCTGGGGGGGCGGGTCGGTGGGCGTGCTGCGTCGACACCTTCCCTTCCTTTTTCTCCCCCTCTCTCCATCACGTGACAAAAGAAGGAAATAACATGAGACGCCGCGCACCTTCTTGTAATTCCACTCTTGATATGCTTTATTGCTCGACTTAGTTTTCCTTGCTGTGCAAAACGGTCGCGCTATAAAGAACGCCAAGGGAGAATCGTAAAGCATGCCGTGTTTTTTAAATCATAAATTCGGCGCATTGAAACGCGTCGGAAGCCGTTTCTGAAATCAAAAGACGAAGCGAAAGGCACCGTCGGTCGAGTGTGATACACCGGTTTGCCATGAAGTCTGAAATTCTAGCTGACTCCACCATTTTTAAGCAGAAATTGGTGGTTGACCAACCGCATCGCTCCACTTATTTGTTGAAAAATACTTAATTATAAATCAATAACATTTCAACGAGAATTTTTATCTTAATCTAAAATCCAATATCTACCTATTTAGACAAGCATCACTAATAAAAATCGATAGGCACATAGCAAACATCTACGCAACCTTGAAAAGCCTTTTCCTACTAACAATTGTGTTTTGTACCAATGCACCAACATTAGGTTATACCTGCTTATGGAAACTCTTAAAAAATTAATTTCTAAAGGTCCCTACCAGGCGCCTTTTGTATTACAATACTTTTCCACCGACAGATAACGAATGAAATAACATATACTACTTATCACATTTCTCCGTAAATACATTTACGGAGAAATTTCTTTTTTACAGGGTGCGGAATTGGTCCATAACGGACGCCTTTTTATTCCGCTTTACGACTTCACATTGACTTCACACTCGGTATTATTTTGACAGTTCGAGCGCATACATGGACTTGATGAAATTGTAATTGTACTAAGGCTAAGTATGGTCTTTTCCTGTAGGTCATACCCAACTTACATTTGCGTAATTACCTTACATAAGTAGAAAGAGCAATCGATTAAGTTTTGAAAAACCATGACATAAAATTGAGGACGCTTCATTAAAATTAACTCATGGAGCGTAAGAGTGCTGATTTAAATGGATATAAAACGTGTGGAATATACATTGAGCATAGAAGAGAACATTCGAGGCGATGGAAACGAAATACTACAGTGATTGATAGTATTAAAATCAAAGTTCCAAATGAGGGAATGACTTTTAAGAATAGACCCCTGTGGAGAAAAACGTATTTGACACAAACGGAGGCAAGATAGGTTACAAAAGTGTATAGTTGAAGGAAATACGGTGAAAAAAAATAGCAAGGTGAAGGCCAAGAAGGAATTAGGAGGAGGAGGTGAGGGGAGGATGTCGGTGCAATTCGCTGTGAGGGAAAGATGTAGGTAACAGAATAATTTGAAGAGTAACTATAAACGCCTCGGATTCCCAACCCATGACGAATGATGATTGTTAAGAGAAATTAGTAGAGGAGTATCTGGAGAAGTTCCAATAAAATTATTGATTATCCAATTAAATTCCCAAATCCAAATACCTTAAAAACTAGGCATGATTTCTTTAAGAAGGAAATGATTTCAGAAATTAGGTTATCATTAGTGATTAATTATTCTCGTATCAAAAGACTTATAGCATGTTTGTCTATTTTAGCCAGCATTTTCCTTTCAACAACAAGCGAACATATACATTACAGAGTTAAGAAATGGAACCATGTTTATGGCATCAGTTTTATGTGATAATTTCATAAAAACTTGTTAAGTCATGAAGTTGGTTTAATTGCGGTTATTCTTAGGTTCCCACTCCAATGTTGCTCTACTCAGTATTTCCTCTTATATTTTGCTCACCGTTATCCTCTGGATTACCCTCTTAAAAGAATGGCCACGAACATGTTTAGGTAATGCTACAATAATCAAAAGTTGGAAAAATCGTCCTTCCTGTAGAAACAAGGCATTTCAGTCGGAAAAGTTTCCGCATTTTAAAGAAGAGCTACACTTTTCACGGTTAATTCGCGGGGTAACTTTCACTATTAAGACTTCCTAGGAGAATCCGTCCGGGTTCCATCACTTGCGGAGGGGTCACTCCCAGCATCCCCGTCTTCAGGAGTTTGGTAGCCCTATGCAGAGGCGACCACACATCTCATACACTCACTCTCGCGCACTCAAAGGATTGAGTTCGCACGTCATCAAAGGGAGTTAGGGGAAGAGCAGAGGGTTAAGGGGGGAACGGGGGATGAAGGAACGCAAAAGGGGTCTCACACCCTTTTTCATTTGCCCCAACCTCCCCCCCCCCCCCGGTGCGGAGTTAACAGCACGCTAATTAATTCCCCAGCACGCCCCCCTTAAGGTGCAAATGCGACCTCGACAGCCCGGGGTCGATCTATCCGCCTCCCCAAGGTGCCGGCCGCCTTGCTGACTAAGTGATGAGCCTTTAGCCGGGGGGAAGAGAAGTGGAGAGCCCCGGGGCATTCATTACTTTCATCGTGCATGCATATGCGGGCGGCCATTAACACGGCATTCATCCATTATCGTCTTTTACGTTACTTTTCGGATCCTAGTGCAGCTCTTTTTAAGTTTAACGAGGGGTTGTCTGTCGGGAGGGAAAGGCTCCATCTCCATGCCCTCGCCCCCCCCTCCCCGTTTGCTTCACCCCAAAGTGCGCCTCCTCTCGCGGTGGGAGTACATCCAGGCGGCAGACGACGACTCCCGTTGGAACTCGGCGATTTCTTTAAACAGCTGAATAGGTAGAGGCGAGAAGGGATATGAACGAGGACGGAATGAGAAGAAATCCCTTTCCTTTCCGTCTATTCAAGAAGGAAAAAAAGAGTTAGTGAGTTTTTAAAAGTTTACGTTTTTCCTTGAGAGTGGAAATGAGTGGGTGTCGAGAAGTGGAGGGTAATGGGAGGCATTCTGTGGGAGGTGGGAGGAGGAAGGGACAAGAGGAGTGAGTCATTACCGCGCCGAAATATGAATTTCATTAAAAGCGGGAAGAGCGGATTTGCATGCAGCCGGACGGAGTGAAACGTAGTGCCTCCAAAAGCTAGGAATTCATTCCAGGCATGCGCTATCTTCTTCATCGCAAGCCCCCGTTTCATACCGTGCTCTGGGCAGCTTTGACAATTACATATACAGCTGTATAAGACACTGCGATTTTTAATCGCTTAAAAGGCAAATAAATGCGCCAAACAGCGAAAAAGAATTAAGCAAACTTAGAAACGAAACGTGGGTGACAAACAAAACCCAATGGTGTAAGGCCTCTCGCCAGCAATATTCAACGTATACCTGGAAGAGGCAATAAAAGAAACACAAGAATTGGGTATCAAAGGAGCCAAGGTAAATGGAGAAGAAATCAACATCCTCCGGTTTGCAGGATGACATTGCAGTAGTGGCGGAAACAGGAGAGGACCTGCAAGCAACTCTAAGCGCTATGGAAAAGTACTGGGTAAATATAATATGAACATCAACTAGAAGAAAATTAAAATTTTTGTGTGTGGAAGAGAGAAACTGAATTCGTGTGGAGCATGGCGCTCTATGGTTTTGAGACTTGGAACAGTGAAAAAGTGGACCATCGAAGAATAGAAGCTTGTGAAACATGGTGATGGAGGAGAATGATGAAGATTAAATGAATAGACAAAGTAATGAATGGGGAAGTATATAGAAGAGGATGGGTCCATATAGAGAACTCTACAAGATAAAGAAGAAATAGGTGGATTGGACACACATTGTGGCACATTGGATGGATTAGGAATATCATAGAGGAAAAAATAGAAGGGATGATTCCACGAGGAAGACAAAGATATATGTACATAGGACAAATTAAGAAGGACGTAAAACAGAGAAGGTATCAGGGATTGAGGTAATTGACATTAAATAGAATATATATAAAAAAAATATATATACATACATACACACACCCACACAATAAGAAAAAACAGAAAGAGCACAAAACGAAAAATTAAGAATATTGTACTTTCTTGTTTGATTCATAACCAAAGTCACTGTAATTGACTTGAAGTTGGAAAGGGGACTGTTTCCTCATCCTGTACTTAAAGCCTAAGATCCTGTTAATACTGACATTCAAAAAACTGCATAGGTTTAGTTCTGCTTGTTCAGCTCAAATGTACTAAAAACAGATTTGAAACAGACTCAACTGTAGGGGCAAAATTCACCGGACTGGTACGCTCTTATTATGCTAAAAGAATATTTTTCTAGTAATTAATTTGGAGGGTATCATTGTCAAGAAGTGAAGCTGTATTTAATAGGAGCTTTAATTAAAGTTATTTCCCCTCCAACTCATTGGTCTGTCTTCGTTATTAATTCATTCATTTAATCGGTATGTATTGTAGAATAACGTTTATATCTTCAAAATCAGGAAAAATTTGAAATGCTTTTACTGCTAAACAAATTCTTACTGTGCGAAAAATATTATTTTGCAATATTTACGTTAAAATTAATACATATTGTATTTTTAATGTAAATAAGTACCGATTAATTAATAATTGATGCATGTAGCACGTGCTGGGTATTAACAGACACGAATACGCATTGATATAAAAGTAAATAAAGATACGCCATTTTTTAAAAATTCCTTTTTGCTGTCAAAAATATTTATCTCCATGCAAAACATTTTAACCCAAACAATAACGTTTTGGTATCAAACGCTAGAATTAAATGAGGAAAAAATGCAATTTTTCTCGCTGCTTGGTCTATCCTCATCATTTTCAAGGCATAGATATCATTTTAGAATGTTTTTTTACGAATGATTTAAAAATCTCAATTTGTCATAACCCTGTTTCACCCCGTTCGCAGAGATAAACATAAAATTTAATCAATAAATAAATTTTAAAAATATCTGAGTTGTTTCCCAATTACTTTCCGTACACATGTGCCTTTAGAAGCGTATTGCGATTTCTCAGGTAACTAACATACATTAAAGACGTTTTAGCGTTAAATAACATCATATTCGTCGTAGATATATCCAGACGTAGACTCAGAACCGTCAGGGTGACATATTTTAAGTGTTTTTTTACCAAATAGTCAATTATGTCTTTTAAAATGTCTCTTGCAAACAAAAGACGGAATTCGACGGGTAACTGCAGGTTTCCGTTACTTCTTTTTTGCCCTCCGAATGGAAAGTTTACCGCTCTTGGTAACAATGTAAGCCTCTCCGAAGATCATCCCCCCATTAACCCCGTTCTCCGTTGAGAACAAATGTCAGGGAGCATCGAGTGCTGGATAACCGATAGGATGCACTCAGACAACTTGGATCACACCTTTAAATATCCAAGGTCATCCCAGCCGATTGGTAACAGATTGACAAAAGTGCTTGAAATAATTTGGTACATTATCAGTTTGACCCTCGAAGATATTCTATAAAATTGTCTCCATAAAATTATTATCCAAATGGCAGCACAATTCAAAGCTTATAACACCTATTACACTAATTATGAACCCTTCATTCAAGGAAGAAAAATACACAGTTACTAGAAATAAATTCAAAAACTGGGATTTAGTCAGGTCCAAGTAAAAGGAATTTGGAATGCAGAGGATTTTTTTGACCACCACAAATATTTTGGGTAATTTAATATATTTATGCTCAAAAATTCAATTTGATTAGGTACTTTTTTATATGTATATTTAGGCAAAAAATCTCTAAATAGATAAAGATTTAATCAAACTTTATTATTAAACAGAACTTTGGTGACCCATCCATTTTTGAGTGGGTTGCCGCAAATGGAAGTGATCAGTTGGGCCACCTAACCCTGGCTTTAGCCGCCTGGTGAAGGTACATGCATAGGCATATCATGTCCGTATCGTCGTACATTGAAAATCATCCATATATCAATAGTGTCACTGTGTAATATTTGCTGGTTAACTGGTTAAACAGTTGCTAAGTTTAAAGTTATTGAGATATATTTCCTTGTTCAAACAGAAATTCTCAGAATCAGGCTCAATGCAGTTCTACTTCCCAACCCCCAAATACCCCATGCGAATGAATGAAAAAACTTACTTTTAAAGGACTCGGTAATTTTATTGAATCTATTACAGAAAGACTCCTTTCCTTTGAGTGAGCATATTTCGTTTCGCATTTCCAATGGATTGCTTTCTACAGTATTCCGCAAGTAAGCAATTTATCGATTGAATATACCTGTCCACCTATCTTCATTAATTGTTTTGAGCAAGTGTTTTCTCACGTTTTAAAGTTAAAAAGTAGTCGGATTAATTATAATTAATAGCCTCTGCCGGATTAATTATAATTTTCATGGTAATAACAACGACAACTAAACGAAAAATTAAACTGAAATTATTATCTAAGTTGACAGAAAATGGAATTTTAATAACGGGACGGCAACTCTGTTATTGTCCAATTTGCGCGGCTGCACACAGGTTTCATTAGTTCTGTCTTCAAGTTTTCTTGTCACACACCAGGAAATAGCTTTATAGTCATGTTAAAACAATGGGTGGGAAACTGTTTGCTTGTCGTAAAAATCTTGAAGATAAAACAGTGTAAATGGTGCGAGATGGTCAGAAAAATCAAATTTTTCTTCAATCCGCTTAATGGTTACATCTATCGTCTTTAGAGCAGAGCTTTTTTTGCTGAATCTTATCTTTTATTGTTTTCCTTCGTTGGCAAGAGTTCTCAGCACTTAGACCCAATAATTGTTTAATCTAATTTCTCATATGTTAGCAATAGAGTCAAAGACAATTAGTCTAGTGTCTTTGGAATCACACTTTTCCTGAATGAAGTGGACAGATTTACATGTAAATATGAAAGAAATTTAGCATAGCATAGAGCTTGTTTTCTTCAATATTATTCTAGGTAGACTTATTTTTTTAGAGTTTCCTACTATTTTATGTTCAATTTTCTCTACTTTTCAAATTGTTATAATAATACCTGGTAGTTCGAATACACAACATTGAAAGTGACATTCCACCTTTCGTCGTCGATATATCCTAGGTCGGATAAGGTTCCAGTACAACTACCTAGTACTACCTCCAGTACTACTACCAAAAGTACAAAAAATATTTAAAATGTCATATGCGGCGCACTCACGTTGAATTTTTATTCCGACGCCAAATATTAAAGCATTATGAAAAATATAGTGACCAATTTTGTTTATCTATCATTGACGTTATCATTGTATTTGGTACTCCGGAATTTTATCGTCACTCGTAAGGCAAGTAAAAATACTGTAACAATTGCTTTAATTATTTTACCGGAGACTTCAATCTTGTACATTTATATAGAATCTAAATGAAATTTTTAAAGTACAATCGTTCGTAGAGATAGAATTTCGATTATCGCCGAATGCGACATTCACATTTCACAAATACAGATCAGCGAACACGTCAGATCAGAACACGTCGGCGACTCAATTGGAAGAAGTGGATTTGACAAATTAAATGCTCAAAATTCCCCAGCATTGTTGTTTGAAAATATTGTGCTGCAATTTATTTGATATTTCGCACTGAGTTTTTTGCTTTTAAAATATATACGTATAGTCATATATTCATAAGTTTTCTTAGCCTGTAGAAATAATCCGTTTTTTTTATGGAGGATATCCTGGTCACAAGTCCGAATGTTTCTCTCGGCGACCCTGGTGAAACAATTTCCGCTTGAGGGCTTACCACCTGACCTATGGAAACCGCCAGAGAGAAAGTCAAAAGGTTAGCCACCGTGGACGTCCTTAAGCGTGTATTCGGAAGCCCTGGTGATTCTGCCCGGGTCTCGCAACGCTGCACCCACAAATTTTCTGGTGAAAGGACAGAGGAATGGTAAAGAGAAGGACACGAAAGAATGAATAAGTAGATTCCCTCAGTAGCCACAAACGAAGAGGCATGACTGACCACCAAACGAAGAGACAAAGCTGACGACCAAACAATGGAAGGAGCTGGCTAGCACTCAATACTTTAATACTCAAATGAATTCAAAATAACTTAATAAAATAATTAATAACTGCGTTAAAAATTTACCTTCATTAAATACCTAGTCACCTTTACATAAATATGTAGAGTATGGTTTCCCAAGCGACTTTAAGGGAATTGGCGGTAAATTAATGTCATCAATGTGAGATTCTAATAGCATTCACATATACGTGTCAACTTTTACAAGAAAATCAAATAAAACGACTAAGAAAAAAATATTTTCGCTAACAATTAAAATAAATTAAATCTGTTTATTTAAAAAATATGTTTATTTACTTGTTGGATGAATATAGCGTTTAATCAATACTTCTTTTCTCTTCCGAAAGTATAGAATGGTTAAGTTTCACGTTCAACTAAATGGAAAAGCGGTATACTAACAGATTTTGCTGGCGATCTTGAGAGAAATTAATAAAGTCAAAAAGCCAGGCATTAAATGTTGAAAAAATTGGGGAAGAAGGCTTCCGATCGGAAAACAGCAATAACTTGTTACTAATCCTGAAAAAGTCTAGGTCAAGAAGGACGCAGTTGAAAAACTTAAATTATCATTTAGATCTCTATTTTTCAGACATCTTCTCAAATTATTCTAGGCCGATATCGTACTATCCTGAGATAGAGGCCTCTGCTTTAACTTTCGTGAAATTTCGCCACTCAGGTAATAATCAAAATTTCAGTTGCCATGAGAAATGGTCGATTCAGACTCAAAATGTTTTAGTGAGTAATTGTTTTTTTATAATCTTTGTCTTAGATACATGTGGATTTGTTTAATTAAAATCCAGATGTAAACTTTTCAATAGTGTGTGTCTTCCTATCTTTTAAATAGTTACGGATGACCTTTATTAGGTTAGCTGGTAGTTTCAGTTTGAGGAGTTTAGCGAGGCATGCCGGCCACTAAACCGAATCAAATGCTGCTTCGAAGTCGACAAATATTGTGATAGCATGTAGTGTATTACAGTCTTTTATTTCCTGCTTCAGAGTTTCATTAGCATCTATTCTACTTTTCCCTTTTCTAAATCCGAACTGATTTCTACGATACAGGATGTCTCTGAGACTGCTTCCTATATTTTTAACGGTAGAGCTCTTTCGAAAATCTTACCAAGTTCTGAGAGTAAAGTAAGTGGCTGGAAGGACTTGGCGTCTTTGGGGTCCTTATTTGGTGACTTAAGTATAGCATGTAGTACACCGATTTGCCATTGCTTTGGAAAGTAGCCAGTTGATAGGTAGGCGTTGAATAATCTTGTGAGGAAAGCAGCAATGGTTCGTTCTAGCTTTTTAATCATTTGCTCATGGATTCCGTCGGAGCCTGGAGCTTTTCCTATTTTTATTTGTGAAATAACGTACTCGATGTCCGATTCGGCAAGTGATATATCAGGTATGTCCCCATCTTCTTCCGCGAGCCGCCTTGTTCTTCTGATTTTAGTTTCACCGTCCTCTACGTCGTTTGGGATTAAGATGGACAGAATATGATCCAAAGTGTCGCTCTGAAGGTTTACATTATCTTGGTGGGCTAAATTAGAGCAGAAGGTGGGTTGAATTTTTAATTTTTTACTGGCAATTTTATATTTAAAAAACCCCAGGGATTTTCTAGCAAGATATTTTTGGCGAAGTTCATTCAGGACTTCTCTTTGCAATTTGCTATTCCTACTTTATAGTTTTTAATATTGTCATAGTATCTAAGTTTTAGCAATTGCTTGTTCTCATTTTGACATTTTGGTACCTTCTCCTGGACCTTCTGCATTTTATTTTTAATTGGCTTAATTTATTGTCCAACCTATCCTACTCTACAGCAGGCCCCTCTTTATTTCTGTGTACTTCCTTCCCGTCCCCCTTCACCGTCTCCCTTCATCCCGTCCAACATTCCCATCCTATTCCTACCCTTTGCCTAACATTCTCTCCTTTATTACAGTCTTAAAAATCCCATTGCCGATAAATAAGCTTTCCATCAATTTTTCCTCAGCCTCCTAATGATTTATCCCAACAATCCCTTCTCCTCCCCACCATACCTAAGACTTCCTCATTGGTTTTTCTTTCGGTCAATTTCACCTTCTACATCCTTCTCCACACCCGCATCCCAAAAGCCTCCAATTTGCGCCTATCCTCCTGCTCCAGTGACCATATTTCCGCGCCGTACACAGTTCGAAAAAAACAGCTATGGTTTTTATGGCACTTCTAAAATAATGTACCAAATTTACAATAAAGTCTTCAGTATGAGACATTGAATAAACAAAGTCAATTCTGCACAAAGTTAAATAGTCTTAATGTGCATAATCTTTGATAGTCACAGTATTTTGTATAAATGATGAACATTTAACCTCTATATGATTAAATAATAAATTATAAATTGATTGAAAATGGTTAATAGCTTATTAATGGCAAATTCAACTTTAAATTTTGTTTTTGAATTTAATAGGTTAACGAATTATATATTTCACATCCAAAAATTTTATTTAGTCTCTTTTCCAAAGGAAGTTAACCTTTGGTTTAAATAAGTATAAAAATATCACGTGTACTTGCTTTTCCTTTCTTCTTTATTAAAAATGCCATGAATACAAAGTGCTACTCGTATTTCAAATTATCTATTCTTTTAAAAGCAGAAATTTCTGCCAGAGAAAAGTTATGAGGGTCAGGATACTTCATAGCGTTGTTTCCTTTAATGTATTTTTGGAACAACAAGGTTATTGAGATTAAGAAGTTTTATTTAGCAAGGAATTGTTTGCTTGCCCTTTTAAAGGCAGAAGTCAGTGCGTAACTCTTTTATTCACCAGTTATGGAGAACAATGCCTTACGAAACTGACATACTGAAATTGTATTCGAGAAAGAGTGCATACCTGTATATGAAGACTGAATATTTCAAAATCAAAAGGGAAATATCATTTAAACCGAGGTAAATGCATATTCTACTGTGAAATTGTAGTTTAATTATCTCTTCTCTCGGTATTTCTGTAATGAGGCGTTTCGGTTTGTTTTATCCTTACAGTACTTACGCCTTGTAAGAAATTAATGTAAACGCTGATGTCTGATCGTTGCTCGTCAGATTATTTTCTCCCACTATCAAGTGTTTCAAAATCAAATTTCAAACCAAGCTTCGTTCAATAAATGTTTTAAAGAAACTTTAATATAACTGACGACAGGGTTATCGTTGAAGTTCAACTTGAATTCTTGCTTGAACGCTAAATTTTTCGTCAGCTATATTTTACAATCATGCTCTGATTATTCTCGGATTTATAAATAAAGCTATATAAATAAAGTTATTCATAACCGTTCGATGGGCACTCGACGTTGATACTCAGATGTTGCAATGGTAATGAATGCCGCTTCCTTTTTCAATTCTTCCATTGTTCCTTCATGTTAGGACGCCAAGAGTTTATCTCACAGGCTTATGATAAGCACAAAAATTCACTTCCTTCAATCTAGTATCGATTATCATAGCAAAATTTTCATTTTCAAAAAATATGTACGTAAATGACAAAGTTTTCCGCGTAACATCATGAAAATCCTTCATGATGAAAGAAGACACATTGATTTGTCGCTTAGATTATTTTTAGTTAATTCTATATGGAAAAGCAAAGTGTCCTCTTTCAAAATGCTTATGTAGTTTGCGACGCAATGTCCCTAGTTTCCATGTATGAAGCACAAAAATAATTATAAATGGTAATAATTTTACGCAAGTTGCTCAGTTAATAATAGTGCCCATAGTATTCAAATTAAAGAATTCTTAGACTGCGAGAAGACATCTTAAAAACTTTCAATTCAAGTTTTCTGATTGGATCGCATGAGACCTACGTTTCCATTCAAGGCATAATGTACAATTTTTCTAATCCAAGTGTCAAAGTAGCGCTTGAAAGGGGATAAAGAAGTTCGTGATATACACCTAAACACAATTAAAATAAAATGAAAGGAACCAATACTAGATTCCCACGCACCCCTCACTCGGGTGAAAGAAACACAGTGAACCCCAAATGATCCTTAAACAGAGACACGGTCAAGGTCTATTGGGTAAATGCAACGCCAGTGATTCTATAATCAGCGTAAATAGAAATTAATGAAAATGAGTAAATAGATTAAGTTTTCAAGAACTCTTCCACCCAGGAGTGAAACATAGTGACCCTCGCGGGACTCAACACAATGCATGCAGTCAGGGTTAAAAAGGGGTAAACACAAAGCGTGACAACGCGGCAATAAGGATTTTATTAATATAAATTAAAATTATAACAAGGAACTAACATAATTTGTGACGCACACTTCCACTTCAGTTTGGGACACCACAATAACCTAAGTTGACGCTCCATTCGTCATTCTCCTTAATCAATCGTGCACTCGGACGAACACTCTCAGGGCATCAAATTGCATCATAAGGGAAAATGAAAGTGCCACAGGACCTGAACCCATGTATTTTGACTACTAAGCGGTCATCTTCAGAGAAAAAAAGAGGTATCCAATATTTGCTAATTTGTTTTTTTTTCGATTATTTAAGTATTGTGGAAAAGTTTATCAATACTATAGTTTAACTGAATATAAAATAATGCAGCAAAATTAGGCACGGCCCTCGTAATATTTAGAGATATTCAGATTGGTTGGTTCAGATTGGATAATGGTTGAAATCAACCAGTAAATTTTTGATGAAACTGTTAAAAATACTTTTTAATATTTTCATTGTCCACAATAATAACGAACACTTCTTGATATTTTCAATTAATGACCTGCTTTTGGGACGTAAGATGAATTGAAAAACACTCGAATATCATTTATTGGCTTTGTTCACCCGTTGTTGCCGATATTATACGAAGTTTTTTTCCTGACGATGCTGCATGTTAAGGCTAACGAGGAAAAGTTGCAAGGCTTACTTCCATTAAGTTTTAATGAAGTTCGCTTCATAGGTTATAGACATAGGCATAGAGGTTATTCACTCGCTAATTTCAGGGAAATAATTTTTCGATGATTGAAAAGGTATCCCACATAAAAAAAACATTTGAATGCACACCGTGCAGTGGCGAAATGAAACTTAATTAATCCCACGTGCAAGACGTTCACGTGCACTTCTGCGCTCCGAATAGAGATACCCGGCCAAAGGAAGGAGGGTGCGACTAAAGACTTCAAAGGGCCGCCCAAGAAAAACAAAGGAGCGCCTCTCAGACTGTCAAATGAATCCTCCCCTGCATCTTCCATTCGCCAGGTTGTAGTGTACAACGAGTTGGAAGCCTTTGCGCTAGAAATAACCTATTCCCCAAGTAGACAGAGAGGTGCTCTCTCCAAAGGCGTGCTGAACCTTTTGGGTGAAACTATAAAAATGTATATATATATATATATATATATATATATATATATAAATTCACTGATAGTCATAACATACACAGAAACCAAAACACAAAAGAGGAAAAACTCACTGGTTCTCGAATTTTCGGTGGTCCAACCACCTTTCTCAAGAGGAATTAGGAACAGAACTGAGTTCTGAGTTCTGAACTGAGTTCTGTTCCTAATTCCTCTTGAGAAAGGTGGTTGGACCACCGAAAATTCGAGAACCAGTGAGTTTTTCCTCTTTTGTGTTTTGGTTTCTGTGTATGTTATTACTATCAGTGAATTTACATTACACGTTTGTGGGTTTTCCAAAAAAGTGTATATATATATATATATATATATATATAAACTTGGAAAAGACGCTCTCCGGCGACGCACAAACACACAAACACTAACACAAAAAACACTACACACATAGAAACATAAAAGTACATGTAAGTGTAAAAAAACATGTAAGTGTCCTTCTTTTATGTTTCTATGTGTGTAGTGTTTTTTGTGTTAGTGTTTGTATATATATATATATATATATATATATATATTCGAACACGAAATACCGCCATATGGCGAATAAATATTCATTCACATTGAAATAGAGATAAGGAAAATGGTAAAGGAACATTTATAAATGACGAACACAAGAGAGGTGGGGATGGCGGATTTGAGCAGATCACGAATGTAAAAATATCTTCCTCGACCGGGACTTGAACACCGGATCTCTCCACTGTGGAGAGGAAGATAATTTTACATTCGTGATCTGCTCAAATCCGCCATCCCCACCTCTCTTGTGTTCGTCCTTTATATGTGTTCCTTTACCATTTTCCTTATCTCTATTTCAATGTGAATGAATAATATATATATTTATATACTACCTTGATCAAAAAGTTCCCGGAATTTATTCAGAAAATTAAAAATACAAGTTTATTCATCTAAATCTATATTGTCCCCTTCAAAGTAATCCCCATCGACTGCAACACACTTATGCCAGCGCTTGATCCAATCCTCGAAACATTTTTTATATTCGGTTTTCGGTATGTCCATCAGTGCTTCCTGCGATTTTTCCATTACTTCCTCTCGGCTGCTAAAACGCGTTCCCCGTAATGGTTTTTTAACTCGATTGAACAGAAAGAAGTCACAGGAAGCCAAATCAGGTGAATTCGGTGGCTGTTTGATGGTACTTGTTGCATTTTTCGTCAAAACATTACGAATAATGATAGCACTGTGCGACGGTCTCGACGCACTGTGCGACGATTTCTGGTCTCTTTCGGCGAATTGCTTCACGCAAACGTCTCATAACGCCCAAATAATACTCTTTGTTTACTGTCTGGCCTTCTGGCAAAAATTCATGATGCACTACACCGTTGTAATCCATGAAAACCGTCAGCATTGCCTTCTTTTTTGACTGAAAACGAAGTGGTTTTTTGGTCTCGGCTCATTTGGTGAACGCCATTCACTTGCCTGATGTCTAGATTGCGTGTCGTACTCATAAACCCACGTCTCGTCTCCAGTAATGATCCTTTTGATGAATGTGGGATCGAATTCAGCCTCGCAAATCATGTCTTTTGCGACGTCAACACGGTCTCTTTTTTGCATGAAATTGAGGTCTTTTGGCACCAACTTTGCTGCTACACGACGGAAACCCAAATCGTTAACCACAATGTCTTGGGCGGATCCATAGGCAATGTTCAAGTCCTCCGCTATTTCTCTGATGGTTAATTTGCGGTTATTGACCAACATTTCTTTTGCTTTATCAATTTTTTCACCGACTTTCGATGTCGATGGTCTGCTACTGCGTTCATCATCTTCGAATGACTCACGACCACTTCTGAACCGCTCGTGCCACTGGTAAACGACCGTTTTTTTTTAGAGAATCGTTGCCAAAACACTTTTCCAACATTTTCAACGTCCGTGCGCCACTAAATCCGTTTTTTACGCAAAATTTAATACAAGTTCGTTGTTGCAAATTTAAATCCATTTCTGCAATTGTAAAAAATCGCGAACACACACAGAGATAGATGTACTCTTGGCTACGTAACTTTTGCAAATGTCAAGTTATGACACTAAGATTTAAAGGGAATATCAAAAACAGATGTACCAATTTAACAAAAAAACAGAACTCAAATCGGAACGATGGGAGCGCCACACGGTGGTTATTCCGGGACCTTTTTCTTCAAGGTAGTATATATATATATGTATATATATATATATATATATATATATATATATATATATATATATATATATATATATATATATATATATATAAACACACAAACACTAACACAAAAAACACCACACACATAGAAACATAAAAGAAGGACACTTACATTGGATATTTACGTTTCGACGGCACGGCCGTCGTCATCAGAATGCCGTTGTCGGGGAAGAGCGGAGAAGACATGTGCAAGAGAAGGGTGACGGGAGGAGAGGTAAGGGGCCAATGGGAAGCGGACAAGGTGGGGGAGGGGGAAATGGCAGGGGGCGGTAGAATTCCAAAAAAATATTCCATATGTCAACAGAAACATTCCAAAAAGTATATTGTTAATCCTGCAGCTTATGAAACAATCAATCCCTTAAAAGAGTTGTAGCCAACCACATCTGATACATTTCTGTGAAGAAATGATTTGCTACCGCAAATGCTGGTGAATAGTATGATGCATGGAAGATGCATTCATCTGGAAGCTGTGACAAAGCCTTTATGATTTTGGAAGGCTGCCAATGGGTACTCGATGTCACTAGTATACACGTACTACCGAAACATAACCCCCTCCCAAATGCACCCAGTCGCGGAGTAAAATTACCCAAACCCTTATGTAGAGTAAATTGCAATGTAGGAGGACTCAGTTTTTTTCACGAAAATTCACTGGGGGTTTTGTCGTCAAATCTTTATTTTCACAATTTTCCTTAGGCCCATAGTTTTCATAAAAATCTTCATAGTCAGTTATCGATTCAAAATACTAAAAATTAAGTTTCCTTACACTAATCACCCCAAAAAATAAAACGTTCATTTAAGAAAAGATGACGATAAAGACGATTTAAATAATAACTAAACGTACTGCATAAAAGTATTAAAACGACACCGAGCCTTGACATGTGGGTATACTGCGGTCTCAGAAATTTGCTAGTTGTCATTTTAAAGCCGCATATTTGTTTATCGCTGCATATTTCCAAAAATCATTTTAAAATCAGATGACATCTCATATTGGAGCTAATATATTCCCGTATATTAAATATTTACATTAATGACTAAATAATTGCCATTTTCAACCAATGAACTAATTTATTTCCGTTAAAAAAATTCGTTAATCAGTGGAAAATCAGATATTCTTTCGTCATTTATATTTTCCAATTACGAAAAAGCACGCTTGATCCGCACAGTTTGTAAAAAATGACGAAGTGTTCCCATTTTAATTTGATTTTTCATCAAGACCAGTAGGTTAAAGGAAGTATGAGATCATTTATATTTTTTGCAAGATTTTGTTATGCGTAAGTACGATTTACAAACTTCTGTATATATCAGTAGTCAGATGGAATATACAGCTGATATTTTCCTATTACCCTTGTTTGGTATATGCTAATGCATTACATCTTTTGCAACACTGTAAAATGTAATATTACATACAGCATTAGTGAGTGAATATCCGCCGTTTCAATTGACTCGTCGAATTATTATTTTCAGCCTATGAAATAATGTTAAACAATTCAACAATAATTAATTTAACAACCTTTGTGTTGAGTTGTTATTTTGTTGTTGAAATAATAATTTTTTAGTCCTTCGTCTCGGGATTGAAGTCCTGGTGTCGTTATTTCTCCTCTGCTGAAGAATTTTTCAGTGTGTGAAAGGGTTTTTTTAATGAATAATTTCATTTTTAAAATTAGAGAATCATTGAAGGAATTGAAGGCATCTTAAAATAGAGCAATAAAGCCATTACTCGAAATTATAATCACAATTCGGGGTGTGAAAGACCAGAGCTCACTGGAAACCAGAGAGGTCAAAACGAGAGATCAAACGTAAACAAAACTAGTGGAAAAGGTGTGCATAGGAGAGTGTGGTCGCACAATCGAGAACAAGAGGAAGGATCATCGGAATGAAATCCGACCTGGCCACTCGAGAGAGGTCAGCGGACGTGGAGAACGCCGCTGGTAGACACGAGCAACGCGAGCGAGAAACGCTTCAAAGCAATGCTCATGTGAGAGGGGATAGAGATTGAGAAAAAGAGCAGACAAATTCCACGGAGAGACAATTCCCCTCCTTTCATAAGAGAATTGAAAAAAGCCTGCGAAGTTGCACTGATAAAAAACAATAATAGGAAATTCTGAGATCACAAGACAGCAGCAATAAAAAAAGATCAAGGTATCTTCCCTTCACTACTTCATTAGTAAATTGCCTGAATTTACAGGGAAATGATGTAAATCATTATTACATTTAATTCTCTAAATACTTGGTAATTTTAGATGGAGAGTATGACATTTGCTGAAAATGTCCGAAATGATTTAAATGATGAATCTTCAAATTGCTGCTGTAGGTGAGCAGTTTTCTCAGAAGCACAGAGCACTTTTTAATAGTTGAGATGATGAAATAACCTCTCAAAAAGTTGAGATGTTTTCATCCATGATATTTTCTCTCTTCTAATTCCAAATTTTTATTTATAGGGGCTAATTTACTGTTAGTAGTCCGATGCAAAGGCCAAAAAGTGCTGTTTTCGGAATAAGAATAAATAAATAAATTGGATTAAGATCAAATCCGGTCAATGACTGGTAATCCCGGTGTACACCCTGACAAACTGTCATAAAAAATGCATGCATTTGATCCACGCATTTACGATGTCTTTCTAATCTGTAGTTTGCATAAAAATATTAACTTGACTAAGTGAAAATGTTATTATAATTGGTAGTCTACAGTTCGAGTGAAGATATTCACAGATTTTATTATTGTTATACTTTCAAGATATGTCCAAAAAGATAGTGTTGGTGATCAATGTACTGAATTGCCACCCCGAGGGCCCAGGTTTGAATCCTAGAGGTGGCAGTTTCATTATCAATGGTATCCAGATCGCTTATTAAGGTGCTTTGTTGAGAGCACTTTAAGTGCGTACGCCGTCCGTCGGATGGGACGTAAAACAGCGGATCAGGACCGAAAGACGATTCAATGCTAGGTTGAACTTACATAATAAATTCAGAGCTGCATGTTTTAGTGCCGAGGTCTCGTAAATTATTCGCACTCTAACATAAGTTTGTCGCTTCGATCATGAATATATATGGGAAATATACGCTAGAACTAGCAAACTCAAGAACTCCTTCTTCCCACGGATAATACGGGATAGTAATTGCTGAGTAATAGCGAAAATCCTTCTTGCCACCCACAGCGTCCGAGAATAATTAGTTTTACTCAAATGCATGCACTTTCACTAATCTCGTGGGTGTTGTTGCCAAAACCTTTCCTGCATGAACGCATGAGACTGCCATTTAATAAATGCAGTACTCGTTACAGTATTTCTTGCTCTGTTTTTTTTTCAAGATTCTCCTTTCATCCCCAGTCTCTCTATGGGGGGGACACCTCCTATTCCGGTTGCAGTGCGTCGTATTCTCTACCTGTGTGTTTGGGAAAGCCCAGGAGTAGCATGTTAATGTAATGGAAGATATTCCCTTCTTACTTTTCAGTTCTGCATGAACTGCCCTGTTTTGATCAAACTTTGTCGTATAAATTGTTTTGTTTAATTTTTTCCTTTTTCTTAAATTACAAATAACTAATTTACCAGATGAATAACGCCATGGTTTGAATTGAATCTTCCTCCAGCATGTATACAAATTTCTACGTTATTTCATATTTTTTTAAAGAATATTTTCCCTTCCTCCGCCACATCTCCCCTTATCACTCATCCTTCCCACCTGGGGTTTGCACTCCCTGCTACACACGAAGAAGAAGAATTCTACATAAAGTTTTACTTGAACATAATGCGATTACCGTCAAACAATTATAACGGATTAACCGCCCAAAAAAACAAAGCATTTGTTAGAGTAAGGTTGGAAGATATTTCGGCGTGTCCGTTCCATGGACTACAACCTTGACGTGGTGGGAGAGCTTGTGCGTTCCGATGACCCCTGGAGCTGTACTGGCGGGAGTAATAATAATTGCTCCTGGTAGGATCACCCATGCCAGAGAGGTCGAAGGTTAGGAGCCAGACGAAAGGTAGTCAACGCAGCGTCTGTTCCTCAGTGAGGCGGCTGCAAAGGCGTCTGACCCCAGTGGGGCGGCCATTAAGTGATGGTGTCACGTTAAAAACACTATGGAGGAAGGCGACGGGAAACCACCTCAATTACTATTCCCAAGTCAACGATGGACAAAGGAGAGAAATTGAGTCCTGGCAATGGCGGGAGTCGTCCCAAGGTCGTGTCAAAGTTGAAGAGTTCATGTTGAAGTACAAAGTATAAATTAAGACGGACCACAAATAAAGCGAAAGATTGGTGGAAAACGCAATTCGAGGATATGGAAAGTTAACAGAAAATGGGTGATATTGGTGCTCTATACAGCAAGGTTACGTCATTATCGGGAAGTAAAAAGGCAAGATCAATACTAATAGTTAAAAATAAGTAAGGTAAGATAATAGTTGACACAGAAAAGATCCAAGAGAGATGGAAGGAATATATTGAAACACTGTATGGTAAAGAACTTAGGCCGACAAGGTTAGACATAGAAAAGGAACATGACGTAGAAGAAGATAGCTTAGGTCCAGGCATACTCGACGATGAAGTAAAAAAGGTATTAAAGGAGATGAAAGCAAATAAGGCCGTGGGGGGGACAACATTCCTGTAGAACTGTTGAAATGTTTAGGAAAATGTGGGAAGAAGGCCCTATATGGACCGATTCGTAGTACCTATGAAGGAGAAATCTGGCCGGAAGATTTTGTGAGATCGGTGTTAGTTCCTATTCAAAAAAGGTAAAGGCTACATTAGGTGAGGATTACAGAACAAGAAGTTTGATATCCCACGCAGCTAAAGTTATTCTCGGGATTATGAACAAAAGCATAGAGAGTAAAGCAAATGATTACTTAGGGGATGATCAGTTTGGGTTTAGAAAGGGGAGAGGTACGCGTAATGCCATTGCAGTAATGAGATCACTAATAGAGAGGAATATTGAATACAATAAGGACGTATTTGCCTGTTTCGTAGATTTCGAAAAAGCGTTGGATGGAGTGAATTGGGAAAAACTAATGTGAGTATTGAAGAAAATAAAAACGGATTGGAAGGATGTCTCAAACTGTTCAGGTGCGAGTGGGGAACGGAGTGTCCGGATGGGCGTTGTTAGGAAGAGGTGTAAGGCAGGGTTGCCCATTGTCACCGGTGCTGTTGAACGTATATGTGGAGAAAATGATTTAAGAGGCATCGGAAGAACTGGAGTTAGGAATGAAATTCGGAGGAGAATTCGTAAAATCGGTTAGGTTTGCTGATGACCAAGCATTAGTTGCTCAGTCAGCCAACGGGTTGCAAGCAATGCTGAGTGAATTGGAGGTTCATTGCGATAGATATGGGAAGAGAATCAATATTAATAAAACAAAGGTTATGCGATTTTCCAGATTGAAAAAGGCTGAGCTAAACATTAAAATAGGCGGGGAAAAATAGAGCATGTAGAACAGTTTACGTATCTTGGAAGTGTTTTGGATCAGCAGGGTCCAAGTAGTAGGGACGTAAAGAGAAGAATTGCGCTAGGCAAGGAGGCTTTCTCAAGGAGGGGGGAGCTGATGACGGGGACGTTAAAGTAGGGAGGTAAAGAAAAGACTCTTAAAAACTTTGGTATGGAGCGTAGCTATGAACTTTTATATGGAGCGTGGATAGGTACGGCGCGGAAACGTGGTCGCTGAAGCAGGAGGATAGACGTAGATTGGAGGCTTTTGAAATATGGGTGTGGAGAAGAATGGAGAGGGTGAAATGGATCGACAGGAAAACAAATGAGGAAGTACTAGGAATGGTGGGTGAGGAGAGGGGTTTGTTGGGAGATATCGTATGGAGGCAGGAAGAATGGATGAAAGGCGTATTGAGCGGTAGTGGAATGTTGAAGAAGGCGAACGAGGAAAGGGCAAGAACGAGATAGGGATGTTGGACGGGATGAAGGGAGGAAAGAAGTATACAGTGATGAAGAGAGACCTGATGTAGAGTAGGTTGCTGGATTGGGTTTTGTTTGGAGTTACAAAATATTTATTTGATATCTATCCAAATTCTATTCTATGTCTATCCAAAAACCTACCACAACCGGTTGATTACATAATAATAATAAAACAGAGTGTTTGTACCCATTCCACCAGCATTAAAATTTCATAACACTTAAAATGTATTCAGATTACATTCCAAAATCAGCTCTGCAGAAAATAACTGCTAAATCAGAGGTAAATATTTGCCTTGAATTAACAAAAGGAAGATAATATACGATAGAGCGCAAATTGTCTGTGAAGACAATGTATATATATCACTGCTTCAGGAAATGGGACTTTAATTTAAACCGGTAGAAAATGAAAGCACTTTCTGTAAAAACATAAAACGCATCATTCATTCAAATAAAGAGGTTTACTTCAACTAATTTTTAAAACAATAGTTTTGAAAAATTCAGTTAAAAGGTGGGAATCACTCCTCCTAAATTTGTTTAGAGATGGCACGATTTAGAATCTAACAGTTCTGCCTTTAGAAAGAAAAGCAGCGAGCAGGTTTACTTCAGACATATGGAAGGGAGTAATTAAGAACCAGTAATGTGTTCGTGATTGTATTATTCCGGTAAATAATAGAATTGGAGTTGAGTAGGGATAAATTCAATTTCTCATCATTCACTCATACAATTATTGAAGAAGAAAACTCCAAAATGTCTATATTTCAAAATCTCGCATTTATTCATTTGTCTGTCTTCTCAATTTATATTTTACTCATGATGAGTAGCTAAAGTGTTCCACAGTTCAATTGAATTCTTGACTATTTAAGCAACGCTTTGGATTTATGCCTCATGTGTTCTTTTACTTGATGGTAGTCTGAAGGGAATACGTAAGTAAATAAGTCGAGAGGACTGACGAAGGAAAATGATTGCGCCTGTGGGACTAGGTTCGCATGACGATTTTTTTCCTTTGAGATTCCAGTGTAAACGAAAGCTTCGGAGGCGAATCACAAAAATGCTTGATGCGACCGAGATCTTTCGTCGTCTCTTTGAGGATGACCTTCTTCTCCTCTCCCGATGCCCCAAGGGCTTCTCTCGTCGGGTTTAAACGACCGACGGGGTCAAACCGAATGTCTCGCGGTGACGGGTTGAGGATCGATGAATATCCTGGGGTGAAAAAAAACTTTTCCGCAATATCTTTCCCATTTGTGCTCGAGAGCTGGTGTTTACCTCGACGCCAGCGTGTGCAAAGTGCGCGATCGATCGCTCGTCTTTCCTTCCTTTAACGGCAAGCGGCTTCTTAGCTTCGCTCAGGTCCGAATTACCCTCGAGGATTGGGATTTTTCGATTCCTAGGAGCGATCTGTGGAAACAGTCATCATGAATTTATATTGATTTAATTGGAAATACGACCAATGTTGGCTATTTTGATAATTCTCGTCAGCCGAATAAAATGTCCTTGTTGGAAGAATAAATATGTGATCTAATGGTTCTCACCGGTACGCTTTAATGTTGAAAATGTCCGCAAATACATGAGAATTAATACTTTGTACGTTTTCCATAGGGTAATTTCATAAACCTAGGGAATTATATCGGAGCGAGCAATTTTATCATCCCTTTCACGTCATCGTAACACAAATCATTATTTTTAACATAAGAGATGTTAGGGTACATCGTCTGTTTATTTAATATTATCAAATCAAAGATAATATAGCAAAGGAAAAGTCAAAGAATCACTTTTCTAAGAGATTGGATCAATGGGGATGCCAGATTGTCTTTTACGGAAATCATCCATCATAAATAATGGTTTACGAATTAATAGAGATTTTTACATTTTTCCGTATTTTTTATTAGCTACTACCCTTCCTTTACTCTCAAAAAAATGTTTGCAGCAATTGAAAATTCTCGGAAGTTTCCATAAACAGCTATACTTAGAACGGCTTGATAACTAGAGTAGAAAATCTAGGTATCAGTCTCCAGGGTTAGTGTGCAGGGACGATATTTTAGACGCTGGCAACTCTTATTCTGTTGAATAGAATGGTTTGAGGCGTCACTTTGTGGAAGCGATTATTATCGGAATATAAAATACTTTGTTCTTCCACACATGTTTTATTATGCGTGACCAAAGTGTCGACTTACGATTACCTGATGATGACTTTGTAATTCAAAACCAAGGTCGTGCTTTATAAAATATATGGGGAAGAACAAGGTATTTTCTTTTCCAATACGCCTCTGTTATTTTGTTTAAGGATCTGAGGAACTGAAACCTATAGCAAGCCTCATTAAAAGTTCTTCATTATTGTTATTGAAATAAAAGGTAACATTATTTTTAACCAATATTTTTTGCACAAAAGATAATTAAGAATGATACTAAACGAATCAAACTTTAGGCTTTATCTAGGTTGAAAATTTTCTAATGCAAAGTATTGTTTACAGACAAATATAATTTCCGTTGTAAATAGTCATAAAAAAGTTTCCGTTGCAATGGTTACCCCAACAAACACACTAAAAACGTTTTTTTTGAAAGTGATAGGAAATGACAATTTTCCGTGAGATTTCAATGACAA
The DNA here is from genome assembly GCA_037158775.1 of Hetaerina titia. NCBI lineage: Eukaryota > Metazoa > Arthropoda > Insecta > Odonata > Calopterygidae > Hetaerina > Hetaerina titia. Next base: position 96,627,913 of record CM073771.1, on the reverse strand, counting down.
AGCCTAAAGAATAAAATATTTTATTTTTTAGAAAAATCTATGATTACGTTTCAAGGTCGTAGCTCAGTCCAGTATTTTACGAATAGAAAAGTACAATATCGTCATTTCTTGCCAATTTTCAACATTCTTTTTCAAATCGAAGTTCGACGACCGGTTATACAAAGTAACGAGGAACTTAGCTAAAGATGGCAGCGGAGACCGAGAAATTTTGGCTTTCATATTCGTATATTACTATATTTGGGAAATTTCGTCATAATGGTGATACTATAACATCAGGCGAGGCGATTCTCTTGAGTGGGTAAAATGTGAGGATTCTTGAGTCTAATGTTCACTCAAGATGGCGTCTATGGATAAAATGTTAACTAAAGACGTTACCATAACAAATGTGGGAACTGTGAAATGTATCTTAGATTCTAGTAATGGCATTGATAACTGCAATGGTATCAATGTCTAGACAGATATATCTATGTTTGAATGAATATTTGTGCGCCGTATGGCGGGATTTTCAAGTTTGAATATATATATATATATATATATATATATATATATATATATATATATATATATATATATATATATATATATATATATATATATATATATGGGACCTATACCTATGATCAGTACCTGGGAATTATAATTCCCTATTAACAGATATTTCTACAACTACTAATTTTAATTCATGCATCATGATTTTGTTGCATAAATATCATACTTGTCGAAGGTAGCTCATACTGCGATGAACTTCTTGTCACGAAAGGCACCTCTAGTAGGAGAAGAGAAAATTGTTGCATTACCATTTGTCTGGTCGAGGACTAAGCGCGTGAAATAAAATACGCAGAATTCTGAGAGAGGGAACAGGCCTGCTCCAAGAGTGTAGAAGTAGCCGACTGCCCCTATTGACCACGAATGCTATTTTTCTGCTCTTGGACATGCGCAAGGGTAAGTACTTTATTTTTGTAGCGTATATCAAAGCGATAATTGGAAATTTATTGATTTCTCCCATTTTATTAATTACTAATTTATCGTTCGGCGAGTAATTAATTATATAGAGAGTGATTGATTAATAGGTGGGTAAATATTAATTAGTGAGAATTAATTTTTACGGTATAATCAGAGGACTGAAAAATTATGGATGAGGATAAGAAGACCGGTTCGGATCATTAGAAAGTTAGACTATAGAGGAAAATGAAGGAAGATAGGAGAAGAGATGCTCGGGTAGAAGAAAGCACAAGGAGATAAATAACGTATCAGATAAGAGGATAGGTAAAATCTCAAAATAACTATTTAAGGGAACCTGGACGGATAAGTTTTTATCGATCAATTCATTGCATTTATGAAGAACTGATCTGACTGGAAAACTAAATTCGATCATTGTTAGTTCGTATTGCCGAAAAAGGCGGCCTTTTGTAAGGACTAGAGAACAATAAGTTTGTAAACGTAACACGATCATATCTACCGCCGTGAAACAATCGAAAAACTGAATAACCATACACTTGACTGCCAATGGGTTTGTTTTGGAGGGTAAGTAAAAGCAAGGTGAAAATTTAGGGGGAAAGTTGAAAATCACACGCTCATCCCTCGAGTGTTTTTGGGAAAAAATGACCCTCGTGAACCGCAATCAGAGACAAGCAATGTAATAATAAATAAAAGAAAACAGGCTTACAACAACTCGATCACTTGGATGTGTTAAGGAATAACAGTGACTCTCGCGAATCGCACCCATACACACTCAGGGTTTGCAAGGATTTCTCCCATGTCAGGGACCCGTCAACCTCACACAGGAATGAAAAAATAGAAAAGAAAGGACACAATTTTCATTCCTCTCTGAAGAGGCCGGTTTGGCAGGCTAAACACCTGGTGTCAGGTTTAAATCTGAGTCTTTATCTTACTACCGTAAGCTACAACCTTTATTAGTGTGATTGGCCGATCTCTGGCATAGGAGAAATCCTCGCAAACCCTGAGCACACGAGTAAGTGTGATTCACAAAATTCACTGTTTCCAAACACAACTGAGTGATTGAGTGACTGTGAACGTGAAAGTGTGTCCAAATATTTTTCGTACACTCGTAGCAACCAAAGTATGGATTAGGATACCACATTGAAATCTTGACACCCCGGGATTAGAACCCGGGTTCGCGGGGTGGGAAGTCAGCAAATCAGCCACTACTTCATCCCAATCTCTTTCTAAATAATGCACAGTAAAAATCTAAATATTAATTGTTTAAAGCACAAAATTCCGGTGAAATCGCGCATTATCCTGCAAACTGGAAAACTATTCCTAGTGTTCGATGATTAAACACTTCTCAAAAAGTTAATTTATCAAACGCAAAAAGAAGTTTACACATTAAATTTAACAAGACTTGCCAAAAGATATTATGCATATGAAAGCACCATTATAAATTAAAAGTACATACAATGCTACATCAAAAAAATAATGGGCATTTCGATTCAGATATTGATGTCAAACAACTTCGGTAGCGACCATTGAAATACATGGCCTATTGTCAAACTGGTCATTCTGAAGAATATGTTGGTAGTATTGTTGATGAAGTTGATGAGTGGGTGATGAAATTTTGGTAGAATTAAATTACGCTCAATGTACAACCATAGATGGGATGCATTAGGTGAGTTTTGAAATAATTTAACCATAGAGAGAAAAAAATCAAATGACGACTAAAAATGTTTGCCTATAATGGATGAATATTCTACTGAAATACTTTGCATCGTATCGCACAAAGATATTGAATCGAGTGAAGTAGATTCCAATTTAATCTAATCTCTCCAGAGGAACATCCCGTCTACTCTACAGTGGAAAACTGAGATGATTTTATCACCGTGAAGAATTAATCGAGATATTCAGCCTGTATAACATGTGAATACAAGCGTAATTAAAAAGTAGAAATTTCCCCTGAGAAAGATCATACGTTTTGTAGATAAGGGGCATAAATTGATCCGAAGGAATAGTTTTCGTATTCCACAATTCAGCTTCAGATACAAAGCAGTCTCTTGGAGGGACGGGTGAAGCGGGTGCGGATGTTTGGGACTACGGCTGTACCCGCACATGTAACAAAGAAAAGTAATCGGCATTTTTAATTCATATGTTCAACAAATTTAGTTCTGACACGAGCCAAAAACATGATTCAAATTTCCCCGAAATGATTCAACATACTCTTTATACAAGACTGAGCTTATAGCTAAGCATAATTGAACTGCCACGAATATATTTGAATAATAAATGATCATTTTTGTATCAAGCCACATTTACGCAACCGATTAGTGTCTATTGCGTTTTTTCCCAGGGGGATAATAAAATGCGACTTTCCTAATGACTTATACGCGTTATATCAGATACCATGAAATATTCACCATGATATAGGGAAGAATTGACCGATGGACCACAAATTGAGGGCATTTTGTTTATTTTTGCGGTAAGCCAGGAATTCAAATAACAGGTTGGAAAACTCTAAATATAAAAATAGCTGACATTTGGGGAGATTAGATTATCAATTTCAAACTATTTTTTTCATTCCTGGATGGACATTAAAACAATATCCATTAATATTGATTTAAATGTGCTTGTGAGAAATATTTGACCAATATTTTTTTTCAATGCAGCATTACTGGTGGTTTTACCTTTACTAAATACACATTTTCCTAATAAATGAAAGTAGAAAAACTTTGTTACAATCCACCACTTTATTTTCGATACTACTAGTTTCGACGCTACGGCGTCATCCTCAGGTACCTTCTTCAGGTGCCGTAGCGTCGAAACTAGTAGTATCGAAAATAAAGTGGTGGATTGTAACAAAGTTTTTCTACTTTCATTTATTAAAATGAACTTCCACAAAGTTGAGGCTGAAACTATTGAGATGACACGTTTTCCTATTCATAACTGAATATTTTGCTTCTTCAAAGAAAAAACGTACTATACGTGCTTATTGTACATTTTTAAAAATGTCTTCGTACATTAGATGATTTATTAACGGCTGATTTTGAACCAATGACAATCCTTTGACACAATGTGAGATGGGAATTTGTTTTGGGTCTTTCTAAATTTCAATATTTTAAATTCATAAAAAATATGACATTCATAATTAGTAAAGAATGCACGTCTAATTTAATTACCCATTAGTGGTTGTTTTCTGGGTGACAGCGCACGCAAATGAGTCTGTTCGAATCCAATGTTTTCATCCGTATTTGGTAATGCCAACTAGGCGTAATAAGCAAAGAGTATGAAAGAATCACCGACTGCGGACAAACTGTACAAAGCACACCCACTTTCATTGCAACAGAACGAACAACGAGGCAATTTCCATGAAGGTTGTTCGTTAACTTGCCAATTTTCCTCAACGACTTCATTTAAACCCGCTGAGCGAACACTGTCGAAGGCGAGCTTGCAACTCATTCGGTTTTAACGCTGTTTTTTGCTGCATGACGGTATCCCCACATCGCATCCGCATGGTTGGACAACGCATCGCATGGCCTGCTAGCATTTGGGACACATAACAGAAAGTACTGAGCCGAGAGCTGAACAAACTCTCTGGCTGATGAAAAACCAAGTATGTGAAAAGTTTCAATTGAGCAATGTTTCACGTAACAGCGAGGAAAATACGCGGTGTGTGCATTAAGGGCAGTAGGATGGGATTATAGGGACAAAATTAAAATTATAAAAAATTCGAGGATCTATTTTCCTCGGATAGTGCATTATACTATACAAAGAATAACGCAAAAATGATTAACTATCAATATCTTTTCACAAGCACTTCCCTCTATTTCAATGTCTGGTTTTCAAGAACCCTCTGCCACTCACTGGTCCAAGCACTGATTTTGGAGGTATCGTGTGGATACTTCCATGGCGAACCGAGCGCTTCAGGTTTCCAGACTTGACCCGCCTGGAGTGTGGGAGTACGTTTTGTGCAAGGTTTGTATGAAAAGTACTGGGAAAAGTATATGGGATAATAGAGTTATTTTAGATTTGCTACAATGCCTCAAAATTCTTCAAAGTTCATTGCTTGGGCGTCGACACACTTTTGTCTACAGAAGCGGATTCCAAAAGGATACGCGTGCAAGCTTCTTTTACGGCACTTTGGGTCCCATGGAGGTGTCCTTTTGAGACAGGACTTCACTTTTGGAAATGCCAACTCGGGAATGCAAGGGGGTTGGGGAATCGTCACGATGCTGTTTTTCGTCAGGCAGTCGGTTAACTTGAAGCAAGTGCTTTTGATGATTCGTCAAGACCTTCGGGGAGAGTTTAGCGCAGATCTTCCGCATCGCCAAATTTTTAGTGAAAATGGTGTGCACTGTCATCTTATCAATTTCAGTTCGATCTGCGATGATGCGCGCATTTAACTGCCGATCTGAATTCATCACTTCATTCACACGTTACACAATGTCACACTCTCTCGGCCATCTTTGAATAGCTTGGTCCACTTAAAAACTGTAGTTTGTAGCATCATTTCATCCTCGAACACTTATTCAATCATGCCCAATGCCTTCGTACCCGATTTACCCGGTCCAAAACAAAATCAGATATCTTACCGCTGTTTGTCCGTTCGCTGAATTTTGCGCTTGCACCGAGTGACTCGACAGAGGTCAACGAAAAACACGATCTAACAGAACCACAGTTCATAGGCGATTGGCGCTTGGTACGTGTTGAAAATCAGATCCCCCAACACTGAGCCTGCTCGGTGCGAGTAACTTGAGAAGTACAGTCACGTCAGGAAAAAATTGCTCTCGATAGTTTTTATACAAATTTTGTGTTTCTCTATTTCTCCCATACCAAGTGTACTTTCAAGCGACAAACAGAATTTTTTCGCCGTTTTACAACCATGGATGAAACATGGGTCCATTAATTCACATCCGAGACAAAAGAACGATCAAAACAAAGTATTCAAAAAGGAAAACCGGCTCCAAAGAAGGTGTTTCATCTGCGGTCAAGGCCATGGCGTTGGTTTTTTTGGGATACGCGTGGGATAATTCCCATTGACTGTCTTGAAAAACGAAAAATCAACGGCGAGTATTATGCGAACATATTGCAACGCTGGAGTGAAGAAATCAAGAAAAAGCGGTCCCATTTGCCTAAGAAGAAAGTGTTGTTTCATCAGAACAATACACCAGCTCACAAATCCGTTACTGCAATGGCCAAAATTCATGAATTAAAGTTGGGATTGCTACCCCATGCATTATATTTGCCAGATTTAGCCCCCTTGGATTATTTTCGGTTTGCAAACTTGAAAAAATGACTCGGTGGTCAAAGATTTTCCAACCGTGAAGAAGTGATGTCGGTAGCTAGTGTCTATTTTGAGGAGCAAGACAGTTCTTATTATAAAAAGGCTATCGGACTTATTGAACATCGCTGGGAAAAGTGTATAGAGCTGAAATAATATTATGCTGAAAAATAAATACATGGTTTTCCAACATTTTTGTGGTTTCTTTGTTGAGTCGGGCACTTATGGGATTTCCCTCGTATTTTGTCTTCCCTCTAAGTAAAACATTCACAGAGTTCCTAACAATTATTCATGTAAAAGGGGAACTCGGAAAAAGAACGCAATATGGTTGACCGGACAGAAAAACTGTGTGAATGGAAGCTACAGAGTTTTATTATTTACGCCTAAAGGAACACCGGACTGTAGGATGTGTTAATTTTAATCATATTTATGTCATCTAAATTGTCACGGCCACCACGGTAGGCGATGAGGCAGAAGGCATCAAAATTCCATCCAGGACGAGAGAAGAACGTAATACGGCAATTGTGAAGGAATATAATGCAAATATCAGAATGCCAAACAAACACATACATACTTTTCATCACTTTCAAAAGATTCATAAAAAAATTGAATGAAATCATTATATAATATCTGTGTTAGGGTCCTTAGCTTATTAATAGTATTGCATTTAAACGTAATACGTAACTAAAATGGCCAAAGGGCCATTCTTGTTAGTCGTATTCAACGACACCGTTGTAATGGAGACATGTTTACATTGATTTCATCACTTCAAAAATGGGTGCATGTTTGTGTGAGTAGTATTTCATATCCTCTTTAGTAATATTTCATAATGTATACTATAGATAAGTTTCATTTTAATTTATTTATATGATCATTCACAAATAATTGTGTGGAATCAGTAGGGAATAGCTATGGGAATTTTAATGCTTTCCTATGTACCACAATACTCTACGCTAATGGCAATTTTTTATGAAAAATGCCCATTAAATACGTACTTTTCCTAAAATGTTTTCGTGCCAAATGATATAAGTGTAAACCTTTTAAACATAAAATAACCCTTTAACTCTAGTGATGCGTCAAGAAAGATTTTTCGTGCCATTGGAGAGCGTCGAAAATGAATTGAAAGCCGTGATACGTAAATGGAAATCGTATTTGGTAGAGTGATTTTTAACGTGAGAAGTTCAACGAATTGCTGACAATCAGGAGAAATTACAAAGCAGTAGCATTTCATTAATGGAATCCTGCTTCTTCTTACTCGCAGGCAACTGAAAATCGAAACAGGAGGAGGGGAGTATTGATGTTGATGTCGACAGAGGTGGTAAAGTGTTACAGATGGGTGGAGAGACCGTTGTGGAGGAAAATGCCAATATTGGAAAAGAAGGTAGCATTTGCGACGGGGACTGGGGACTCATGTGGGATTTTCCGTTGGTCTTGGACCAAACTTAGCCAGAGGATTTTAGGAAGAGTCAAAAGAAGAATTGACATATGAGTTTATCGGGTCCGTGGTGGCGGGGACAATTTTAAGAACCCCGATGATTTCTTTCGTGAATTCTGGGAGAGCGTTTTCCAGAGGTCGAGAGACCGCGGAAGATCCCCACAGAGAAGGCGCTGCACTATGTAATGAAGGTAAGCCCTCTCAAATAATCTTTGTCCTTTCTTAAATGTACATGTGACATCAATGATGACATAGATTTATATAATCACCTATTTCAAAACAGAAAAAATGCGGGTCGTTCTATGGTAGCCTTTTGAGCCATCATTGAGCAATCATTGAATCTCCTCATAGACCTCCTTGATCAATTATCAGAATTTTAAGTCAAACGGATGGTGTAAGAAAGCAAGAAGAGTGTTAGATTAGAGGATTTTATCACTTAGAACTATGCACCACTGACGATGAATATACATGTATTATATATTATGCATTGCATACACATACGTATATGCAATACATAATCTATAACACGTGTATATTCATCGTCAATGATTGATTGAAACTCTTCCCAAATCTGCGAGTAGTATAGGGATGAGAACTCGCGAAATGTCGCATATCTGGGTGCTCCAATCATTTAAACCCACCGGGCTGAATCAAGCCCACTGATTGCATCCAATAGCTGCCTACATATCCCCTCCCCCCCTTTTCCGCTTCCTATTGGTCCCTTACCTCTCCTCTTCTCACCCTTCCCCCGCACATGTCCTTTCCGCTCTTTCCCCAGAACGCCATTCTGACGACGGTCGTGCCGTCGAAACGTCAACTAAATATGTGAATGTCCTTTCTTTGTGTTTCTATGCATAAAACTGTGCTTCTACTTGAGAAGGACGCCATATTGCCAAAACTTCTGTTTCTCGTGTGTTTTTCTCTTTTTTGCGTGTGCAATGCATTTGTATATATGTACGTGTGTATACATATATGTATAATCTACTCGAAACCATCAGAGTAAGTTCTGAGTTGAGCAACAAAAGGAAGAGTGGTGGCAACAAGATACTTCCCTACATATGGGGCAGATTGTAAATCAATGGCTGAATTATAAGCATCATTTAACTTATTAGCACAATTGCCCAGATCTTGGTAAACTACTATACCTTGGCTTTCGATAACATTCAGAATAGGTCAAAGACAAATCATGCAAACCATTTTGGTAGCCTGCCGACGATTTCTTCTGTATTTTTGTTAATTATGATATTTTAATATCTACTAAGGCAAATACCTTAATCCTTGCGTTCATCCTCAGCAATTGCTTATGTTAGAAAGGAAATGAGAAAATTTATGGAAATGTAAGAATTCAACTATATCACATTATTTTATACACTATGAAAGTTTTATACAAATTTAATAGTGTATCAGTTAATTGAAATAGATTAATTAGTAGAACAGACACATGTAATTTTTTGTCGTTTTGCGCGGAAATGCATCATAATATGACCGCATAAATACCATTTGTACAATGCAACAATTACAAATTGTAAAAGTTACTCGCCTTGACCAGGTATGAAACCCTGACTCCTCAATGTCCTACCGAGTTCCCCTTCCACACTTAAATTTTGGTGTCTTTAAAGAAACAAGATGTTGTAACAGATACAATCAATACAATGTCACATGCACTCGTAATCGTGCGCGTTGCGCCATAGTCCACGAGATTAAAGCCAAACTTTAAATGGGATTTGGCTTTGACAAATTTAAAAAAAATCCTGGAGATGGCGACTCGGTAACTCATAACGGAGTCATCCGCTAATAAGCATTACAATGCAATAATTTCAAATTGTAGGGTCCGGGTTCTAATCCTAGTGAAGATCATTAATATTTTTACACTTTGAAAATGTTGAATTTTAATACCATTAACATTAACGGTGATTTTCGCCGTGACTCCCGCAGTTTCTTTGATTTACCTTTTTATGTATCAGTAATTTTAGTTTTTGGGAAATTAAAGGGACATAAAACCGGATCGGATAATCCGGTTCGGTCCGGGCAACAGAGAACATTTAAAAAAAGACAGAGCAAAAGCCGATACTAGGCATTCTCTGAAATAAAGCCGCCAAGGCGACAAGTCACTCGGGGGGAATTAAATCTTTAATTATTTCCACACTTAAAAATTGATTAAAGTTGGGTTTCTTTTAATTTTTGTTTGAGGTAATTGACTTTCCGTTAATTATAATTCCTCTATTTCTCTAAATTAGTCCAATATTTTAAATATATCAATTTTAATCACGGTCATTTACATCAAATGACAATTACGGCAATTTCACTCTACATGTTTATAATGTGGCTTAATGGATCATATTCTTCCGCAATAAATCAGAAAAAGAAAGATGTTTCAAAGGGTGAGACAGTTAGAAAGCTCGAAAAACAAGAAATGGGCAGAGGAAGTATAGATATATTAGGTTTGTGTGAAGTGATATGGAAAGACGGTGGAGACTAATGGAGCGATTCTTACCGAGAAATTTATAGCGGAGCGGAGGAAAGTGAACGTTATTAGTCTGTGTTGAACAGTGAACTGGGGAAAAGGAGAGCAGTTAATAGATGGGATATTAAAAATGTTTGAATTTTTAGATGGTTCCTACTCCAATTTTTAGTTATTAATATAAATATGAAAATATTCAGAATTTAAAAGATGCCAGAAATAGTTTGAACAATCAAAATATGCTTGAATGTGAAAATTTTGAAAGTCCAAAGGAAAAATAAAACGCTCGAACATATTTTGATGATTCACAATTTTACAAAACATTTAAAATTTATTTGAGTTGATAATTGTTGGAATTACACAAAGAATCGACCATCACAAGGAAAAGACCTTTTGATTTAAAATGTCCTTCAAATATCTTCACTGATTGAAGGAAAAAATAATTTCTTTGCGCGAAAAATTCATCATAAGTCTAAAAGCATTTCTCAATATTTACGTATGATATAAAAAGTTCAAACATTTGTAAAATTGTTGAAATCGAGAGCGATTATACAATTAATAATTGTAGTTGAAAACCATTTTTAAGCCAGAACATAGTTCCTGGTAGGGAAAACTAAATGTCGTCCACGTAAATATGGGAAATAATTTGGATCATTTCTGATAAAAAAGTGACATGGATGGTCATTATAGACTGAAAAGCATTATTAGGCCATCACAAGCTCGTGTACTTATGAAAAATGACCAAATAACATATATGAGGTTGACTGAATAAATCTGCTCATCATGAAAATAATTTGTTAATTACCGGATCAAAAATGTTAGACTTTGCCAAATTGCAATAAAAATTACTTAACTGAAATAATAACAAATAAGAATGAGGACCCATAGAACGCAGTCGATATGAATTAATAGCAAATTGTCATATGTAGGTGGGGAGCGAATAGAGGAAACTTGGGTTAATATTATGAAAGAGATGATGACGGATGCGGAGAGAAGCATTTGGAAAGATGAAACGGTGTCAACATGTCTGATTAAAACTAAAATTTCCAAAAAAAAAAGAAATGTAGAGCACACAAATAAAGAAACTCACACGGTTGATTAAAATATTTCGTGGCACAACCACCTTCTTTTATATTCAGTATTAACTATTCCATCCAGTATTCACTCTCGATACGTGCCCATCGCGTTGCTATAAGTTATTCATTCATCAGTTGACAGACATTTAATTAACCACAAAGTCTCTCTCCTGAAACGTGACGATTCACCTTCCCGCCTTAATGGCCATTCAACAACAACATTCAATCTCTGCACTATCATCTTCCCCGGAATGCATTAGGTAACCTAATCGCTTAAATACCTCATCCATCCTTCAAGGTAGCCCCCTCTTCTAAAATGTTGTTTATTATGTCTCCTACATCTCCTACAGTTGACCAGCCAACTTTGGCAACATCTAAGTCATCAGCACAAGCATATTTTCCCCCGAAATTCTAGAGTGTGGTCCCCTTCTTCCGCCACGTTGCACTGTCCTCTCATTCACTCGTTTTACGCATTAACCATCCAAAACATCCCAGTGCCCTTTCAATACCACCAAACGGGAACTGCAGTTGGAAAAACGTCTTAACACCTACAAGTTTTAACGAATGCCCCTCGTTTTACGCAGGCTACACTTCTGTCTTTCTTCCTTTCCTTGTAACAACCACGGATCTCCTTCCTTACATTTTTCGTTTCCAAAATGAGCCCTCACTCACAAACTTTCTCCGATAATTGTTTTTTCATTTCTGTTCTTCACGTTCTACATCCCTCCGCGTTGAGGAAAACTAAATAATACGATCATCAATAATTTCGGCTACTTAAGTCACTTTATCTATCAGGACAGAAAATTGATCAATAAAATTTTCTACGCTTGCACAAAACTTGGTATAATTTTTTATTAGATAATTACCACCAACTCATATCCAAATTAAATCCTTTCTCTTGCCTACTTCACTGCCTTGCCTTCTACCCCCGCCAACGAAACTCTTTCATCTCTCGCTCCCGATTCTCTTTTCTATCAATCAATTCCCACCCTCCACGCACCATTCGAAATAGAGCAGTACACTCTCAACTTATTTTTCGTCAGATTCAAATGCTCCTCCTGTCCCAAAAAATCCTGCATACGTTACTATTACGAAGCTCCTAAGGATAAATATGAAATCTGTCGTGAAAATAAGAAGTAACGCCATCAATTTGCAAACACAAAAGAACGATTCCCTCCCTAGAATTACCAATCATTCCAGGAAACGAAAAAATACAAAATGTACTCTTAATTTTGAAGTGTTTCATGTCTATGCAATATTGATCGTTGCAACCCGGAAAATAAGTCATCAGTCTGAGACGACACTCAAAACAAATTGTTTTCGGCCATCAATTCTAGGAAATACAAGCAACACTTCCTCATTCTTCCACTAGCTTCACACTTCTTCCGTCACGGTCACTGATGACTTTCATTTCTGTTACAACCTCCAATTCCACTTTATGGGCATGGTCACTTATTCACACTGCATTTTTTTGGAGCAAAATTCAAGATAAATATGGAAATCTTAAAATATTGCTTAGATTTATTAAAATTGAAATGCTCAATTTTCCCACCTACGATATGTTCTAAACTTAGCGAGTAAGAGAGACATTTGGTCGACGGAATTATAGATTAAAGAATACGTGGTGTATGAAGACACTTTATCATCATTTTTCGGTGTTTTTAGGATCAAAAAAATGCTACGGATTCTGTTACAGGATACCATAAGTTATCACGATTTTTTTTGCAGTCACAAAACTAATTCTTTGATCGGTCTTGTTGTACGGTTAAGAACTTTTTCTTAGCCATAGCAAATCTCACCGAGGACCCTTAATTGCAATCGGTGCAATTTTCGCGGATTTCAAAGTTTCTTTTCCGGCAGTTAACAAGAATTCATGGCCAAGAATACAAATGTTTTCTTTTTATTTACAAAGTTTTATCCGTCCACCCGGTTAGGTGCAAGCGATGTGGAATGCGAAATGGTATTCCTCGAGAATAAGCCTCTTCCAGAAAAATAAAAGTTGGCTCAAGGAGCACTCGATGAATTTCTTGAGGATAATTTTCCTACCCCTGCAGAGAGCAGGCGACAACGTCTCAAACTGCGCTATTTAGCTCTCCCGAAACAAGCTAATGCTTCATTCGCAGTTTTTAAAATCTCCCTGTCAATTTCAGTTTTCATTTACATAAAAATTTTAAATACGATGCGGCGCTTTTTTCCGTTCAGTGATTATGATTGTGTTCCACGATGCATTGATTTATTGTCCAACCGAATGTAAAAAATTTATAGAGAATCCTGAAAAATATTCACATATAAATTTTATTTCCTGCAGCTAAAGCCCACAATAATAATATTTAGAGACACTCTTTATAGTTAAATCTTCTAAAGAAGCAGATCACGCACAATGTAATAAGACTGAACAACTATCAGGCTTTTAATAAAGAGACTTTGTGCGACGGGATAATGGATTAGGTTTAAGTGAATTTCCAGCTCACATGTTGTCTCAAAACACCTTCCTTTTCCCATAAAAAAGTCATATATCCCCGTAATTAATTAAATTACATTAATGCTCAAGATATCATACTGTAGGTTATTCTTGAACTTAATAATAATAACTTCTTAAATATTTGGTTACAGGACATATGACCAAGAAAATGGGGATCTACCTCGTATTACAATTGAAAAAAATGATCGATTTTGGTTGTACAGAGCGTATTAGCATCATATCACTATGAGGAACAAATTGAATCATTACATGACCCAATATTTTCACTTCCTTAAATACTTAACTCTAGAAATTAAAACAATGCATTTGATAGAATTTTATAAAGAATTGATATTTATAATAACATGATAGGATTTCGCGAGACCACCAAACTTGCCATCTGAGAAAGACAGCGTAGAAGACGGGTTAATTAGAGTTGCGAGATTGCTCTTAACGTCCTTAGGGAAGGATGGAATCACCTTTGCAGGGAGACTTGCCTATTAAATTTTTTGACCTATTAAAATATTTTTTCTTTACATTAATTCACGACCGTTCATTGTACATTTATATTAACTATTAAAAGTTGAAGTTTAACAGTGAGTGCAGGTGTCAGTAAAATACTTTTTGAAACCACAATCAGAAATAAAAGGGAATTTTTGTCGAATTTGCGGAAGTTTTCCTTATATCCTACGGAAAAATTTGTTTTTCTTGTTTAATTTACTCATCCTTTATGGAAGAACAAAAAATCCTACAAAAATTTAATTGCAAATCTTGAGCAAAAGTCCCTAATAAAGTTTAGCTGAACATTTATTCGAGCAACATAATCTATTGTCTCTATCTATTACTGCATACGCATGTCTCTTCATTCAAAGTTCATTCCTTTGGTATTCCACAAACCTAAGTTCAAATTGAATCTCTGCATTTTAAGTTGATGATTTTTATGAAACAAATGTCGATTTGGAAAAGAATAATTTCTATCGATCCAGAAAAATAAGGAATTAACGTTGATTCACTTTTGAAAATTTGCTATTGTCTCAAACGTAAAAACGATTATAATACTTTTAATTTTTTATTCGTTCTAAAAATCAAATTTAACTGTGAACACTTGAACAGGTTCGTCGCTTTTGAAAACTAGTCCCACGTTATGCGATAGTGCTCGCAAATGTGCCTTGGCGCACCGGATGATTACGAGAAAAACTTTATATTTTTTTCGCATATTGAAAACATTACGATAGTTTATTTAACCTTGTCCGAGATCTTAAGCTTATTTGAGAAAAATACGAAACTTCGTAAAAATAATTTTCTTTACGTAAAAATGTACTGCCACGTTTACAGTAAAAAAGGAATAAAAAGTTGCCCGTCCATTTGATTAAGAAAATGAGACCTAAATTCGATGATTGCGGAAAAGTGGATTTGAAATATTACAGTTAACCTATTCGAAAGTATTACTTATAACAGTACGACACAAAGCTATTAAACTTCCAAGTATTCTATAATGACTATATTCGGCGGTCAGTTCTTGTAGATCATATCTTGATAACGTGCCTAAGAGTTTTAATTAAATTGGGCGAAAGTGTGAAAGTCGTCTTCGGCTAAAGAAGTCAATTTAGCTTGATCTAAATTTTGTTAGCATTGATAAGGGAAAGCAATTCACTAAAAGAACCGTTAAGTTTTTTTATTTTAAATAAATAGATGAGAACCATCATTTTAGAGCTTTTACGTAGAGCAGCATTTCAAAAGTTACTATCAATAAGCATATTACTATAATAAGTAATAACTCACCATCTTCATAATTTTGCAGAATGCTGTACTTGATGTAACCAGAAGAATGCATAGTTTTTGGGTGATAAAAATAATTTAATCTCGACATTGTTAAAACTCATTGAGTTTTAAGTAATAATATTCATTAAAACAGATACGCCCCGTTAGTTTTGTCTACCGTAACGCATTTAACGTAAGAACAACAGGAAAACGACAATTATAAAATAAGGAGGGCTGCTATAAAGGGAAAGTAAAGATTTTACGAAAATATGCGCAAAAATATTCTTTCTTGCGGGGGAAATAAGGCACATACTTTATTCATTAATTCATATTCAAGAGGAAGTAATAACTTTTTGGTTTTACTTACAGTTAATAAAACAGTTTCTGGCGTAATATGGTGGGAAATCTTCATATTGACGTTTTTCAATTACCTACAGTAACTTTTGTAATCGAAGATATAACGTGCATCACGACGCAAAGTAGTGGCAAGAAGGATCAAATTAAAGATAATCAGGAAGACAATTGTAGGCTCCGTAAGACACGCATTCTCCTGTTTGACTCGAGGGTGAAGAGTAGACTTTCCAGTGATCATCTTTGCAAGATACTCATAGGTTAAATCAGAGTGACACAGGAAAAGAAGACAATAAAAGCACGTGAAAAGACTAACAAAAGCCATTAGGACAAGGTAAGGACATGTCCAATAAAAAGGCAACTGAATTAGATACATTTTATTAAGTTCGCCACGGACGATAACGGTGTAAGAAAAAAATAAGGTAACTGTTCATATAAAAATTGAATATGTTGCGTTCGTGATTTATTAATGTTTTATTTTACATTGCATTGGAATATGTTTCTTTTACTCGTGCTCCAAAAACGCTTTACTCATTCCGTGGAGACTATCAGATCTATTTTAAGTTGTCAATTACATAAAAAACGCATAAAACAGCATGTAAATAAATAAATATATATATATATATATATATATAACACATTATACAACAGACCAAAAATTGGAAATTTCAAAAATTCATATGAATTCCTTTGAAGAGCTAAAAAAAGAAATAAGCCGTAGAAGGAAAGAGAATTTAAAGGCGCAACGCAACCGTGTATGGTAAATACATGGTTTTAAATGGTTCATGGGAGGTGATCAAGTCTGCAGTAAAGCATTTATAAACTTCGAAAGCAAATATCTCCGACCAGATGTGCTAAACGGACAATATCAAACCGACTTTAACAAATATTTGAAGATTTAATTGAGGTCAACAGGTGTGAGATTTGAGTGAGCAGCAAGGTTGACTCCCAGGATTAATGAACATCTGATCATGAATGGAGAGCTTAAATGCCGGTACGGAGAAACTGGAGAGTACATGCTTAAAAGTGGGTGTGAAATCATATTCGAATAGCCATATTCGACGCATGAAATTCATAAAAAAATGTTCGCTCAAAAAAGCGAAATGATATTACTATACTTTATCTAATTTTTTATTTATCTTTATCTATATTTTTTTACACATACTAAATAATGCTTAGGTAAAGGAAGACCGAACAGGAAATTCTTAACTACTGTTAAATACCTAGATGGTGAGATTGATGAAATAAAGAAAGCACATGTGGAAGCGAATGAACGCATAAGATAGGTAGATTTATAAGAGAGCTATGCAAAGTCAATAATTGGATTGATGTTCGCACATGGCGAGAATAGGAGCATGGGACCATGAACAATGTCGTCTCTCCATTCGCAGACCCATTTGACTCTGGAGCGACGAAGCACGCTATCGCACCACAAGGAACCTAAATGACCCACGAGTTCCCTCGCGGCACACCATAAAGGCCATGGCGTGGCCATGAAGCCTAGGGAGTAGGACGGAACGATTCATTTACTATATCTCGCGTCGCCTTCGTAATCAAGAGGGTTTAAGAGGATGGAGCAGCGTGGTGGCGGGGCGGGGAGGTGGAGATGGGGGAGGGGAGGCCGAGCCTTGATTAAAATACGTGGCGGCGCTGACTTGTTGATATTTCCACTCGTGGATAATGGAAAGTTGGGGAGGCTGGAGTTATGTGGGTTGCCTCTCGGACAGACGACGCTCGCTCCACACACGCACACCCCCTGCCACCATTCCCCCTTCATGTAGGAGATGTGGCGCCCTTCCTCCCTCACCATAATGGCGGAGAGGCAGGGCTAGGGAGAGAGCGCGAAATGAAGGAGGAGGGATGATGGGATATGAGGGGACTCGGAGCCCTCACACTCATTCTCTCCGCTTAATCCTATCCGCTGATGCGCCATCGCCCCCAGGAAATGAAGGGTTACCTCCACGCGTCGACCTCCACCAATGCGATTCTCTCGGTCTACCCGAGCTCTTCCTCTTCACCGCTCACATGGTATTCGAGATACGTAATCTGACCCACACTTTCGTTTCATCGGCCGAATAATTTTCAAGCCAGTTAAACGCCTGGACTCCACCATAGGATCCATCCGCTGAAAGTTTGATTGGAGCTTTTATAGGGATATGAATTCTCCATTTTACCTACGACAGCTAGGTTCTCGAGATTTATTACACTCACCTTAAGGCTAAACGCGCTATGCTACGAAATATATCTCATTTGGTGGCTAAAACAGCTCTCTAACGCCATCTCTTGGCCAAAGAATCGGGACACTTGGCTCAATAAATCTTTTCAGATTTCAGTGGTCAATGCGAATGATTTTTACACTCTTAAATTCTTGCAATGAAATGCATGTTAGCGGATAACTCCGTTAAAAGTTACTCTTGCGGCATCTCAGGCAATTTATTGAAATTTGTCTAAGTTTCTGATATTACAAATCCCCAAACCTTGAAAATGTTTTAACGTTCATTTATTTCGCTGAGAAATAATACAGTAGGTTCAAAAATATTTGAATTATTATAATTTTAAAGTAAGAGAGTAAAATAAAATCTAAAATTGCATTCGTTATAGATAAACATTATTCATAACCGTGACAATTATAGCATTAAAAATGTTTGTTTATGATTCATTCTCAATGATTAGTTACTTCTTTCCGTACCAATTTTTCTCTTTCATGTGTGTGAAAGGCCTTATGGACAACAAATGGCGGAATTCAGTTGCATTTATTTTCAAGTGATAATCGCCCTTGTCATTTGAAAATTCACCGTATTCACTTCGTTGTGTAGATTCCTTATGACAGGAATGCAAGACTTGCGCTGCGTTGGCGGAGGATAGAATTCCTCGAACATTTTGTTAATATGTTTGAATTGTATGCATGTGTCCATCCATATATATATATACAGGTATGCACACACACACACAAAGGTCGTCTGAAAAGTTTCCGACCTAACAAAGATGCAAGACATTTTTTCTGAAATTTGACCCCCCTCGCGTATATATATAAAATATGAATATATATCTTGATGTCATTGCAATAATTAGACCCTACTTACGGAGGGCGCATGGTATGTACCATTGGATAATCTAAGTCACCATGACACGTGGCTACCGCCCTCTCAGGGGAAACTCCCTCTATGTTAACACTGTGGAGCTAACAAAAGATTGAGAACGAAGAAAACGGCTGTCTCTTATTTTAACTTGAACCTACCAGATTCTAACAATGGGAAGGAGAAACAATTAAAAAGTCTGTACGTAGCTTCATTTATTAGGTAATCTACGGGTTAAGGTAGGCTTTTGAATGGACACAACTATCAAATAAATATTTTGTAACTCCAAACAAAACCCAATACAGCAACCTACTCTACATCAGGTCCCTCTTCATCTCTGTGTACTTCTTTCCTCCCTTAATCCCGTCCAACATCCCTATCCTGTTCCTGCCCTTTCCTCGTTCACCCAACATTCTCCCCTCTATTGCCTTCTTCAACATCCCACTGCCGGTCAATACGCCTTTCATCCATTTTTCCTGCCTCCATAGGATTTCTCTCAACAAACCCCTCTCCTCACCCGCCATCTCCAGTACTTCCTCATTTGTTTTCCTTTCGGCCCATTTCACCTTCTCCATTCTTCTCCACACCCACATTTCAAAAGCCGCCAATCTACGTCTATCCTCCAGCTTCAGCGACCACGTTTCCGCGCCGTTCATAGCTACGCTCCATACCAAAGTTTTTACGAGTCTTTTCTTAACCTCCCTACTCAACGTCCCCGTCATCAACTCTCTCCTCCTTGTGAAAGCCTCCTTGCCTAGCGCGATTCTTCTCCTAACGTCTCTACTACCTTGACCGTGTTGGTCCAAAATTATTCCGAGATACGTAAACTGTTCTACATGCTCTATTTTTTCCCCTCCTATTTTAATGTTTGTAGCTGCATTATTGAATACATATTATATCAATAGTCCTAATTTTTAAAAGGAGCTCTAATGTTTTACCTATTCATTATATTGGTGAGTGAGACACAGAAAGAACTTAATAATGGTAATTGGCACACAAACTAATCGGTTTAAGGATCTTTTCTTCGCGATTCACAATCACGACAGTAGAAAACTTGAATTACTGTAGTTTGAACTATCTGGAATAAAATACCACGGAATGAAAGTAATGACCACTTGCATGCTATTTACAACGGCACAATATTTAACTTCCCTGCCTCATGAACTCGTGGAAGCTATAAGAGTAAAATATAGAACAGAGACATGTGAAGTTTAGTTTTGATAGGATAGGGTGAAGCGGAAACTGGTATAGGTCCAATGGCATTTAATATGTACACGTTTTGGAAAATAAGGGGTCTCCGCCTCTTTACCTGGTCTACTTTTCGTTTTCTACTATTCTTTAACAAACTTAAAACCGCAACGCGTGGATTTTAGACGAAGTCCCCGAAGAGATTTTGAACTCGAGACCCTCTGGTCAATTGCCGAGTGCTGTTTCATTGCCATTCTGTGTTTGCTTTGACACAACGGGATCCGCCCCAGGAAGAATGGCTTTAGCGATGAAAATACCCGGTGATTTGCCTCCAGAGACAGGAAACAAACATTTTCGACTTCAATATCTCCAATTCCATGGCGAAATCTCCCAGTGCATTGTCGGCGTATCTAATCTCTGTGGAAGGGATGCAGCAGCGACCTAGCATGGAGTCATCTCCAAATTGCTGGAGACGTGCGCATTAATAATGATTGGCGTCATTCTCCGGAGGAACCGCCCGCGATTGTGCCGCTTCGTTTTGAGCGATTGGATCGATCGCTCGCGCCCTCCGTGTGAAAGTCTTCGCCGATTGCACGAAGAGCCTTGCGAGCGATTAAAGCGTCCCGTGCAAAGGGAGGAGTTATAATTTGAATAGACCACAGTTTGGCTTAGGTGTAGGAGGAGGGTTTGGAATTGATCGGGTGGTGGTGGGGGATGACGTGAAGTGATAAGGGACGGGAGGCACGGGAAGGTGATCATCGCGAGGAGTCCGCACAGGACTCGTGCGACTAAACGCGGCGACGCGCCCTTTGAATGCCGAAGGATGATTATCTGCCGGATGTAATCTCATGCCACAAAGGGACGTTCATTTTTGGAAATTTTTCACCTCTATAATTGAAGATACCGCGCCGGATGGAAAGAAAGCGTTGTTGAAGAGATTACCAGAGGCATTATGCGGACAGATAAGCCGGATTGACGGATACACGATTGCGTTTTAGAGGCTTGCCGATTTAGCCGCTGGGGGAGGTGGTGTGGGTCGCTGCCGCTATTTGCTTCCCCTCGGGGACGAGCGAGAGTGACTATGTTTTCGAGAGGGAAGGACCATGAGGGGCGGTTAAGAGGTTTAAATCTGCTTTCCGACCGTTATTTAACTAGTCGACCGATTGAGTGCACGGAGCTGTTAATAGTTCTCTCCAGCGAAAGGCCCATTTTACTAGGTTTGTCAGGCGTATGGCTCCGGGGTAGTAAGAAAGTAATTGGATATTTTCATCAATTTAAAACTCACAAAAGGTATTCTGCATAATTATAGGATGTTTTGACGGCCTCAAACTGCTATTATCTTCTAATTAACGAGATCATTTCCCTTTGTTTAACCTAAAATTGCCCTCAAATCAATTTACAATAAGTACTACAAATACAGAAGGTGGTGTGTCTTAAGTGCAACAATTGAACGTTCCAACACATATATCAATTAAAATCATTTTTTAAAATACAAGCGTGTCTAATGCATTCAATGTCATCGTGAAACTTCAGTTATAATCTTAAGATTTAAACTCTTGGGAAGGAAGTAATTAATATTCATTGCTAGATATTTAGTTCACAAAATTTTATATGTTTTAATATATATCAGACATAAGTCCTAAAACCACTCCATTTTGCCTTAAATACTGTCAAATAATATAATTTCTCTTTGACTTCGACAATAGATTCATCTAACTTCAAACTGAAAAACGTCTCAAATGTTTCAAATTCTTCATTTTACTCATCATGATGAGAAATGAAAATATGAGTGTTCTTTAAAGACCTGTATATCCCGCCGTATAACGAAAAGTAATATATGTTCACTGAAACAAAAATACCATAGTTTTCAATTAAGTTTTTAATAATCTCGGGTCCCCTTTAAGTAATGTGCTTTTAATATCTCATCCATGCTATATAACATGTTAAACATACTTTTTTAATCGCTCATTTATGAAAAAATTTGCTTGGAGAGCACAGTTATAAGTATTTTCAGTTTAAAACTCTCCTTGAATGGAATTTTCAGCACACATGCGGGTACGTAATTATACACCATGGTCTAATTTCTTGAAAAAACTAGCAGATTCTGAATCAAAGCGTACGATGAAAATGTGTCAATCGCTGTTCAAGCTGCAGCTCGCATTTTTACTTATCTTCCGTGGCTATAAGAGTTCATCTCATTTATGTGTGAATGGTTCGTTTTCTGCGGAGTCGGTAAAGTTCAAAATTTATTTGTACCAAAAAATGATCCCACTACTTTATTCACCATGAATAATGTTTCTGACACAATTCAAGCACATCTAGGAAGTTAAATTTTGATTTCCTTCCATTATTGCTTTGTTCAAAATGATAGCAGGTTTATAATAAATGGATTTTTTTCCATTCATCTTGGGAAGAGTTCCCACCAACAATGGACCATATTCAAGGCGGACCACAGTTGGAACTGCCACGTGATCGGAATGAGTACTTCGGATTGGATCCCTCCCCAGCGACTTGAAGTCAAAAATCGGGTGTCTCCGCATGCAGAAGCTGGAGTGACTTCCTTGAACGGGACCAAAAACATCGGGCTTTTGGGAAGAGAATTGGTATGGTTCTCCTATCAAATCGGATTTCTTCATCAATTATCAGCTACAGTAATCCCAGTGAATGAAAAAAATATTTAAATAATATTTGTCGACTCTTATTCAACGTCTCCTCAGATGGAGGTATTCGCTTAGTCAAAATTTGACGAGAGAAAAGTTAAGTTTGACGAATAAGGAAATAAGGCAAACACAAGAAACGATAATTGATGCCATTCAAAGAAGGCAAAGAATGACATATCATTGGCATATCAATGCCATGGCAATAAATGCAGACCGACCGTCAAAAGAAACCCCCGTAAGATAAAAAGGGAGGCTGACCAAGTAAATCTCAGGAGAAGGTTAAAAAATATCTGAGAAATGGGGTCTGGTTGAATAACAAAGTCCAAATGAGAGAGATGCATGATGATAGGCGTAAATAAAGTCCCCTTGATCCGCCAAGTGAAGTCATATTGATTGAAATGAATCTGCGTATCCTCATTTGTATTTTATGTAAATCTGAAGTTGGCAAAGAAGTGATAATAAAATTAAAGAAATAATTACTAGGGAGGTTAATAATAAAAAATGTATAATAATAATAATAAATAATTAAAAATAATCAAAAGTAATTATATATATTGCGTTGTTTCTTATTTCTTACCCTTAAAAGTTTTTTATGTCGATAATTTTTTCGACATTCCATTAAAATCCCCATTTTAATTTCTAATAAGGATAGGTTTTCTGATCGACCTGGGATCTATAAACAACTGTTTATCTAATGCAACATGGCACAACATATTGTTAAAATTCATGCAAAATCCATTTTGCATAACTCTTTCTTTAGTCCTGCATACTTTCTACCTCCAGTAGCCCCAAATAACTATCCTTTTCCTCCAGCAACCCATATTCTTCCATCAATCCATATTCCATCAAACTCTCCATCACTGTTTACCCCTGCATCACAACCTGCAGCATCTCGTTGCCTTTCAGTATCTCCTGCACACGCTTGTCTTGCCTTCGAATTTCTTATATTAATTTTTCTCTCCTCCTCAAATGCCTACAAGCTCGTATTTTTTTTACATTCTGGACTTCATATATTTTCCATTTTTCTCCAAGTATGCATTTCAAAATGCCTTATAATGTTTTGATAATATTCTACATTTGTATCATAATGATATTGTTTTTAATAAAAAATAAATATTATTTATTTTAGTATATGTAAAATAAAAAACTTGGAATTCACCTCAATCATCAACTCCCATGTATGAGGCGAACGGTAACTACGGCCGTATGAAATAATGGGAAGAGTTGACCATCTCACATTGGCTCACTCAACAGTTCACCAACATCGGCTTCCAAAGTACGTCAAACATCCAAAACAGCCTCGATTTCATTAAAACTATTAAAGACATCACACTAAAACACACCGAAATCTTAGTTTCCTTTGACGTTGAGTCCTTATTTCCAAGTGCCCCCTTCCAAGAAGGTGGAAGTTTATAACTCCCACCTTCTTAGAATAATATAGGTGGTTTATTGTGTCTGGGGGCACAATAAACTTCTTGGAAGATTGGCTCCTTTCCAAACAGATCCCCAAAGAAATTATTAGAGAGTATGTACTATTAACAAAGCTGATTATGAATCAGAACTACTTCAATATAAACCAAAAGGTATACAAACAAAACTTAAAAAATATAAGAGTACGGCTGGGGTCAACTCATCCCATTATATCAACTCCCATGGTGCCTGCTCCAAGATATGGGTTCTGAGTCACGAGACGCCTTGCCGTACATAATTTCGGGAAATGACCGATAAAAACAATGGTGATAATCTTGTGAATCGTGTTTCCGGCTACTGTGTGCAGCATCCAGAAACACATATGTGATTTTTTTTTAAGTACTAGAACCTAAGTATAATGCAAAGGTTAAACAAGGCGATACCCTGGATAAGTGAATTCAACTCGGCAAAGGGCATTAGCAGGGGGCGATTCCCTCTATCACTTCACGTACCCATCTCCGACAACCCTGGGGCTTCTGTGCATGCTAGCGTGCAAGAGAGGACATGTGTGCGTGCGTGAGTGTAAGTGCGTTACATGGCGCTTCGCATTAAGTATTCACAATGTACTGCTCGACCAAGATTTGCCCGGATCCGGGGTCCATGGCGCGAGGGGAGGCGCCCTTTCGGGACGCGGGGGTGGGGGAGGGGGGAAAGGGTGGAGGGGCGGGGGCGTAAAGAGATAAGGGAGCAGTAGGCGAGAGACAAATCCGATTGAAATCCTGGACGGGAGACCTGGAGTAGGTCGGTCCCCGGTGACAGTGGATTGAGAACATCCAATCGCTCTCTCTTTCATCGACACCCCAACCGTGGGTTTCTATCGTGCTTGTTTAGTACGAGTACACTCTCGTCCTCCACTTGTCTCACCCCGCTGGTCAATACTCTGATGTTGTCATGGGGGGGGGGGCGGCCGGGGGAGTGAAATGGGGTTGTGCTTGGCGGGAAGGGTGATAATGTCGAGGTCAGGCCTGAGGAGACCGCCTCTCTTGTGGAGTTGAATGAGGGATGGATGCTTAAGCCAATCGAATGACGACACGTAACGGGAACATTCGATTATTTCTTCGTTCCTAAATTCTCGATTCTGGATTAATGCTGAGTTACTTTATCGCAATATCGGTGCGATTAATCGTATCCTTAGGCCAGGTGCTATAACAGCCAGGTTCAAAGGAATCTGTTTTGGAAGGACCTCTACCTCATTTCCAAGTTTACGGTGCACCAAGCCCTGTTTAATGCAATTCCAAAAATATAGTAATTGAGGCCCAACACCCACTTCCTGTCGCCGCATAGATGTGCTAGGACAATTCTTCTTCGCTAGTTGTATTAAAGTGTTCAATATAATTGCAATGTGCCTCCTCTTCGAAGTAATTTCACTCACACAATTTTTTAATCTACCGTAAAATCGAATATCATCTTCTAGCAGAGAGTTACTAGTAGAGGTACTAGGCACACGTAATTTGTACATCGCATTTCTGTCGTTCTAGAGAGTCCGCCAATTACAACACCGCCGCTTGGAATGTGTCCGCGGTAACGTGACGTTGGGAGATCGTTTAGATGGAAGGAAGGGAAAGGCCCTCTCCCATTCCCTTTGACAATCACACATTGAGACCTCTTAGAACTTAATGCCAAACGGACCTCTAATCGGATTGATCAAGGGTGCTCACGACCCACGGTAACATTGAGGGAATCACGAAAAGAGCAGTTAATCTGTTGAATGCCGGATTTTCTCTGGTGTGTACCTATTCTTTTGCAGTTTGTAGTAGTCGTTTCAATTTGTTGTTCTAATTATAATATATATATATTGTTGTTTACAAATGTAAGAATTTCTTTCACAAAAGAATGTAAGGGAATTTGAATTTAGTAAACACAAAAATATGTTGCAAAAAAATGATACTTCCATTAAAAAGCAGAAATTAGAAATGCCCTCAGCATAAAGCGCGAGTGTTTCCACATTCATTCCATATTAATTGCAATTCCTCTGATTTCTTTAATTTAAATAAGAAAGATAGAAAAGTGTTGACAAGATACATATCCCTTACCATAAACAGAAAAGCCCTTGAGTATACAGGACTATTTAATTAGTCCTAACCTAAAGTTACGTGGCATTAGGCAATTTAAAATTCCTGTGGCAGATACCAGACTTATACAAGCTGCGTAATAAACTTTACAATGATCTCATAAAAATTCAGACCTTATTCCTTTCCCCCGTTATTTACCATGACACACTATGACTGGACATTACACAATTTCGGTACCAAATACAGGTATTCAATAACAACAAGCTCATTGAAAAATAGCTAATTTAGTATTGCTTTTAGATACACGTGTGTTTTATTCCAGACGTCCCATTCCAGTTCCTTAGACCAAATCGATACTATATGCGAAACTCTCCACGAGACGACTATCGGAAAAAAAACTTTGGAAGTACAGGGAAATATGGCCACAGACATATTTAAAAATGCGAGAAATTTTCCCAACTTTGAAGAATAATAACATTGCAATTTGACGTCTCTAAGGAAAAATTGGGTATTTACCTGCGGACAGGAGAAAATAGAGTAGATCGAGGTAAAGATAAATGGTGAAATAGGTATGAAAAGACCTAAGCAAATACACATCTAACCGGAAGGAATCAATTAATGGTTCATTATTTCATAAAATTGAAATAAATCTTTTATAAAAACCTAAACCTTCAAAGTTCGACCTTTAAATCTGGAAATGTAACCGACTAAGTCTAACTAAATCTAAAACTAAAAAAACTGGGCTCTGCAGACTTAACAGAATAAAGAACATGAGAACCATAAATACATGGTTAAGGATATAGCTCGTATTTCAACAAAGTTCTGTCTTCAGCGATGCTGTCAAGTACCGCATACAAAATTGAGACAAAACAATCATTCCCTTTACAATTTTTCGGGATTTTCTGCGGCGTGGTGAACATGCCTCCACGCGAGAATACCTGTATTTTTAGACAGATCGATCCAACATTTCCTCAGTTAATGAGAGCATTAAAAAGGAAATGGGAGAATATTCTTTCCGTTTTGAAAAGAAACGGATAAGTCTTTCATAAAAATAGCTCTGAATGACAAAAGCGAGGATAACGATCAGAATGACTTGACCAAGCCTATCACCTTCGCAAAGATACGGAACACCTGCCCACATAGTTCGCATTCTCCTAAGGATTGATACCATACACGTATTAGAAACATTAACAACATTAACTTCGCTCACATTAAAAGGACGGATAGGTCATATAAGAAAGATGCCACTACACCACAACGAACATAAGGTTTGTATGCGATTCAGAGCACCTGCTACTCAAAGTACTTGGGAAAAACCAAACGCCCGATTGCTGCCAGGCGCACAAAAGAGTGCTTGCAGGAAGGCGCTGATGATATCGGTCGTCGCGCAGTACGTGTATCACGTAAGGACTGGGGTGAAAAATATTACCCAAAGAGGCTAAAGCATTGGGAAAGTTTGGGACATATTATTGTTGTCTAACTCGAGAAGAAGACGAGATAGTCATACTAACCTAATTTAATCTAATTTCAATAGGAAAACGGTTATCGGCTCAGTTCTGCGCGGGAAATACACCAAACCATCAATGAGTTAGTTATTACGAAATGATCGATATTTTTAGCATTTTTTAAGACGATCAAGAATGGTCAACGGCTGCCTCAGCGAGTCATGTATAAGGGTGACAAATAAATCGAATTCTTCGGTCAGTTCCTGCAAATCTCGAATGGAAATACATAGTGAAAACATCAATCGCTATGAAAACTTTCAATCAAAGACTTAAACTGATAATATGAAAAAAATAAATGTACTGGAGAGAGTCGGTATACATTGCAATTCGATTGTTAGCATAAAAAACGTTTGCAAAGGACTACCTCTAAAACACAAAAGGCACTTGCAGTAGTACTCACGCGCTCTACCACTACAATCTCTGTAATTCTTAATTAGGCTTTCGGCAAGGGCAAAAAAAATAGGTGGAAAATGATGTGCGCAACATGGGCGAATTTAAGCTTAGAATAAAAGTTGCCTCATAATAAATAGCTTAAACAATGAAAAAAGATTACTATTTCGCAGAGAGTGACGAATACTTTCAATGTGTCTAGTTTTTTAGTTTAGAATAGTTGTTTAGTTACCTTCAAGCCACCGCTAGAGTGTCTGGTAGAGAGTGATTACACACCAGACTAATTTTAACCCGAAATACTCATCTTCCTAGCTTATCTCCATAGAGAACGTTATTCAGATCCTTTATCATTCTTATGAAAAATTACATCTTAAATCTATCTTCCCAACACTTAGTCTCTCTAATATGATTGACATGATCGCAAGACATTGGGTCGATGTGGTTATCAGTGGTAGTGGGTATTAGATGAAGTGAACGACAGCTGAGTCAGTTTACACGATTAAGTAAAAGTGAGTAATTGGGCAGGAGTTGATTAGCGGGCAAAGAGGAAAGGTTGGAAATATAGTAGATCCTGGGTTGGCAGTGGCCCAGAAAAGATGACTAAGTCCAACGTCCGACAGTGGGCACACTCAACTTCAAGTGCTCTCCACATGGCATCCAAGCAAGGGTCCCTTTACCTACACAACATTCTGCCTCTCCTAGAATTTGCCCTCCCCTAGGATACAGCCCATTGGAGTGGGATATGGCCAGCACACTAGGCACTTCACCAACCAGATCCCCTGAGTGTCAGGGTGTCGAAAGAAGAGAATAAATGATTTGAGACGAGGGAAGCTGTTGAGGATCGGGATGGTGCGGTGGCTAACGTACAGGCTTCCCACCTTGAGGGCCCGGATTTAAATCATCAGAGGAGGGAGATTTTTTTCAGTGGTATACTTATTTGAGGTGCTTTGTGGAGAGCGCTTTGAGTGAGTACGACGTCCGACGTAATGAGTATGACGCCGGGTTCCGGGTGGAAACCAGGGTTGGGTTGTGGAGAGAAATCCAATGGCGCAAATGACCTTAGCCGCCTCCCCTAGAACTACTAGGAAGCTGTTGATCGAAGAAGCCATCGGGGAAAATAATGGAAGGGGTTTTGAAGAAAATGTTATAATAATCAGGAAGACAAGATCAATGCCAAACTCAAATGCAATTTACTTACTAAATATAAATTTTGAACGGTCCAAAGGTATATTTTCTGCGACCCATCAGAATCACTTCCTTTTATTTCCCTATATTATTTCTCATCTCAGTTCTTTGTGCCTGCCTTTATGCTGTTTAAAAATCCCATTCCCCACATTCTCCACCTCGACCCGTATATATAACATTTTCCTTTCCATCACGGCCTTAAACATCCCACTAAATACCTTTCAATATTTCCCCCATCAAATTTCTCTGCCTTCTTCGAAATTCATTTATCAACCTTACCAAATTATCCTAAACCTTATCAAATGTATCCCCTTCTGCCACCAAATTTAAAATATCATTATTCATCCCTTCTGTCAGATGTACTTCTTCAATTCTTCTCCATACTCTCAAATCCAAGTATTTCTGGTTCATAAAGTGCCATAATAGCATTTAATAATCCCTCCTCAACATAATAATCTAACTGCCATCAATTCCATTGCTCATAAGAATTCTTACATCGCTAGAACTAATCTTTTAATAGTGACCTCTATAATACTACGCCCATTTTCCTCCCAAATACTGTACAAATACGTAACTTTCTCCGCATGTTCTAATTAATCCAAATAAATTTAACTCATTACTAAGCTATCCTATTTCTTAAGAATTCCATTTATTTCGTGTCATTGGGTGTTATCGTGATCCCATAAATATCGAATTTCTCCTGTAAAGGGCTAAGCAATAACTGAATAGTTATCGTTTCCCTAGCCTGTAAATTAATTATCGCTCGATCATTTTCAAATACAAATGAATTAATCCCCCCGTCGCCCACTTTTATTAAAAACCCAAACTCTTCACTTCCCAAACCACTCTAATCATTTATTTGACATATATATTGAAAACCAGCGATAATGAACAATCCTAACGTAATAATGTCCCTATCACTGTCAAACCTCATTTTTCATCCGCTAATCTTAACTATACGATCTGATTCATATACAGGTTTCCAATTATTCATCGAATTCCAAAAAACCGGAGGGTATACTCTTTTTTTTCTACTAATGTCCTCATTACCTCGATTGCTCCACGAATTACTATCACTATTTGATACTCAAATTGATC
Organism: Hetaerina titia; assembly: GCA_037158775.1. NCBI lineage: Eukaryota > Metazoa > Arthropoda > Insecta > Odonata > Calopterygidae > Hetaerina > Hetaerina titia. The sequence goes on along the minus strand of CM073771.1, from coordinate 96,597,554 downwards.
TCCACAGAAGTCTGCAAGGTATGTCCCAAAAGTAATATGATTATTATTTTTATTATTTATATTATTTATTATTTTATTCTGATAGACGGGCAGACGGACGGACGGATGTTTCTCTGCCTGTTTCGAGGGAGGGGAGTTTCAGGAAATGCTGGAGACTAGTGGTAGTGGCCTCCCAGCCCTGCGAAGTGCGGATATTTGCGTTCATTTACGAAACCTCTCTAAGGTCATCTCCTTACTCCCCTTCATGAACCTGTTATTTGATCAGCCATCAAATTTTGCGTGAAAATGGGCAAAACCGGGAAAGATACTCATGACGTGCTCGAGGCAGCTGGTGATGATAACACCATAAGTAGATCGGTTGTTTTTGAGTGGTACAAGTTGTTCCGGGAGGGTAGAGAAGATGTTGCAGACGCCGAACGTTCAGGAACCCCTTCGACCACAAAAAGTGATGAAAATCTTGGAAGAGGGCTTCGTTGAGCAGAGATCTCAGATTTAGTGCTCTATTAAGACCTCATTAAGTGTTCGCACAGATTTTGATAAACTTGTAATCCCTAAAAGTAATGTATATCGGCTTGTGACCGAAAACATGAGATGAGAAAGGTGTGTGCCAACTTGGTGCCGCGAGTGCTCTCGATCGAATAAAAGGAATTGCACGCGGATCTACCAAGAGCCTCTCGACTATGTGATTGAGGATACAAATTTTTTAGATAATGATCCACCAGACTTCATCCTCTTCACCTGGCTCAAATCCGTGCTAAAGGACGTCACCACGGCTCCGTAGAAACGTTACAACAGGCCGTGACGAGGAAACTTAGCATCATTCCGGGCACCACTTTCCAGAAGGCGTACTAAGAGTGGAAAACCCGATGGCAGCGATGCGCGAACGTACAAGGGTGCTACTTCGGAGACTTTTGAGTGAATTTATGAATTCTGAAAACAAAACATTTTAATCGACTCGGTCTTATTACTTTTGAAACAGAACTTGCATTAGAAATACAATTCCTGGACATGATAAATGCTGCCATAGATTAGTATAGAAGAAAATAATGGAATAAAGTTCACTTTAATAACTAAATTTTGATTTTTGCAAAATTAATCACACCGAGAAAGAACGGCTCGGTGATACATCTATGTCTACCTATGGACGCGTGTACAGAAAACTTAAAATCATACATTAAATATAAATGGTCGACAGACTTTCGACAATGGTAGTCACCTGGAATTCGTTTACTAAAATTTAAAATTAATTGGAAGAAGGCACAGAAGCTAATTTCGTTATCTTCTCATTTTAAAATGCCTGAAAGTAATTAATTCAATGAAACCAAAATTAAATCTACCGGTGGTTTTGCCTTGAACTCAATGTTCTCGCTAATTTCCAATAATTTGCTAATTGAGCGTGAGCCTTAATGAAATAGATTGTGCTTGAATGAAATATTTAATTGTTAATTAATTAGAACGATCTATTGCTCGATTTTTGTTTGGATTAGGGGTAAAATATCCTGTTTCCCTCACTCTCATTATTGGTCATAGCATAACAAAAAATTAACCAAATAATATAATGAACCAAAAATATATAATCCTCGCGAAGCAGAATATTTTATCTGTTTTAAATCACGAATAATGAATAATTTATTCCTTTATTTACATTGAGGTTTTTTATTTCTCCATATACTGTATGTAAATAATTACCGGTGAGCAGTACTTGTCACAGTCATGAGTGAACAATGAATGCAAGTGTGTTACATATTTAAGACATGATGATATTGAGTTTAAGTTAAAACTGCTTATCACCCTTTGATTACATCCTTAAATGTCCCTTTAATACAGACTGGTAGTCTACAGGTTAGTAATCTTCAGAGACGAGCTCACGTCACATGGAGACTTCCAGCATAGGAAATAATTGGGAAAAATCTATAGGCTATATATAAAATATATAAATATATATATATATATATATATATATATTTATTTATATTATATATATTTATATATTAAATAATATATAATAAAATATAAATATATAAATCGGCATGCAAGGCTTCCGAAATTCTTTTATCCTTTAATTACTTAAAATTTATCTTTACGGAGGAATACGAAGAAAAAAAGCTAAAAATTCATTAATTTAAAATGTATAACTGAATTAGAATGGAATAAATATATTTCATTGATTCATAATGATTCAAGATTCATCATTTGATTTAAAAAACTCGATGGATTATTTTGCGGCAATCAAAATTGGCCCCGTTTTAGATTCAATTCATATCTACGCATTCACACGACGGACCACTTTATATTAACATTACAGGTTGTAAAATAAATCCACGGCAGATTGGCTGTTTTTACGGTGTAATACAATTCAAGCAAATTAAAGCATTCGCGGTTGGCTGGACACCCTGTTTTACTATCTTAGTTTCGTCATTATTCCTCGCAATGATAATGTTTAAATTCAGTAGGTAGTAGAGACTACCTTAATAGGAATTATCTGGCATGTATTTTACGGCCCATAACTGCATGGTTAATACATATATTATAACAAGAACGTAATATCGCGTCACAAAGGTGCCCAATTATAAAAATGGTATAATTGTGCCTTGAACAATGAACCAGTTATCATTGAAGGTATTGGATGAATTTACAGGTGAAAGGTACAGGTTAAACTTATAGGCGAAGCAGAGTAACGATCACCTTATTTCCCAGTGTGTACAATTACCACCATCATTAAACGAAAACAGTTTCTTGAGCTCCATGCCACTAGTGATTTCTCAGGAAAACTTTGCAAATAAAAAATAAAGTATTTTGGAGGCGGCAAGAATGCTCACAGGTTAGCCATCAGATTAGAGCCGACACCTTCCGCTCAGTAGCGAAGCGCTCTACTCACTAGGCTGCGACGTCGTCTCTAAAAAAACGAAAGGCACTACATGTAAATGCAAGATTCCCACGAAAGACCCCACCCGAGAGACCTCGAAAGACAGTCGAGGGTAAAAGAAACGAGAAATAACGATGGACTTCGAATGTTATTTGAATCGGTTGTCAAAGTAATTTACCATTTCGCACAAGCCTGTTGAAAGTAGAAAGAATAAATCAGTGAAGAGGTTTCCGCAGCTGTCATCGGCATAAAAAAATTACCACCATGAAATACATTCTAACACCAAAGCGCGCTAGTACACCCAAGGGTTAGCTTGTTTGGTGAAGTTCTATTTACTTGAATAGTACTCTGCAAACCACTGGGTGTATGGCAGGGGGCGATTACAAGCCAAACTATTTTTGACCCAAAATATAATACTTGTTCCCCTAACACGGTCGAACGAGGTTATTCTGATCACTAAGCGTGGAAAAAAGGACACCTCAAATCTTTCTGCATTTACCTTAATCTCTCTAATTTTGTTGACCTGATTCCTACCTTAGCACGAAGGGGCTAATAATTCATTTTCAACATGACTGCCAAAGAGACATCTTTACAATTTATGCAAGAGATTTAATCTGTAATTTAACCTTTGCTCTTTTAAGTGATTTGCAGCCTAGCTGCTCTAATATTTTGGATTCGCTATTCAGTCTATCATAATAATGTTTCATAAATCTAGCTCCACTCGCTGCACGTGATCCAATTTGGCAATCAATCTAAATTCGTGAGGACCCCATATACTAGCATCATATTCTCAATGAGGTCTAACTAGCGAAAGACAGCATTTCTCGGTTAAGTCTTATAAAATACTAATATACCTATACGGCATTCAAGATCCAGAAGATATCAGGGAAAAGGAGTCAGTTCCTTCTCCGCCTGTGGTTCCTCAGAAAGATCGGATACTCAAAAACATCGAGCATGAACATTTTTAGGGGTATCTGCAGAAGCCAGGGTTTACAGTGATCGAAACCTCTGTCCGTAGAGGAACTCTCGAACCCCTGAAGAACCACGACTCATTTGAGAATTATATCGACGAACGATTAAAAGTAAAAAGGAATTTTTTCTTCTTCCATAAACCAAGTCGAATTTTGGTTTCTAGCAGATTTTCAGGCTATCCGGTTACGTAAAACTCAATATATCCACCGTTCTATTCATTACACCACATTACTACCACAATCAACATAAATTTCCCAGGAATTAAAATGGACTAAATACCACTCTTTGTATGGGCAGTTGTTATTACCGCCGTGTTACTGCTGTTCCTCTCCCTGTATTATCAGTTGAAATTTTAAAGCCGAAATATTGATAATTTTCCAAAGGTCATCTCTGATGTAGAGCATATAAGATAAGATTCGAGGAAACATATTGTGAACAGTATCTCGACTCATCCCACCAATCCTCCCTTCTCAAAATTCCAAGAAACTCCGGGAGATGCCGCAGCAATAACTTTTAACAGAGCCATCGGCTAATATGTATTTTAATGCAACAATTTCAAAGTGTAAAAATCATTCACCTTCAGCGGGATTGGTCCTTAAATATTTCGGCATGTAACTCGGTTGCTCAGCGTACACTAAATATAGTTTAGCTAGAAAGAGACAAACGGGAAGCAGGAATCATGGATAGAGCTGTGCGATAAGATGATATATCAACAGCGTGTTGGCATATTTTTGGATATATCCTGGTCCGATAGTGATAATTTAAAGGTATCGGTACTTAGAAGGTCGATAACTACTGTTGACATAACGACTTAGGAACGTTTTGAAAGTGAGAAACTTCCAAAAGAATACGTACAGGGTTCGTCCGGAAAATGTGTCTTGACAAATAAGTCTTTTTTGACAAAAGGGGAGTCGTCCACTACGAATTTGTACCTGAACGACAAACTGTAAATACTTCATTTTACGTCCAAGTGCTCGACAGGCTTCGAAAACGAGTCGCCCGCGTCCGGCCAGCGATCAAAAACATCTGGCAGCTGCATCACGGCAATGCGCCGTCTCACACCGCGCTTGTCGTGTCGGACTTCTTGGCCAAGCACGGCGTGGCAACGCTGCCGCACCCGCCCTACAGCCCGGACTTGGCACCACCGGACTTCTTTCTGTTCCCGAAGATAAAGAGGAGTTTGAAAGGAACGCGATACGGAACTTTGGACGCCGTCAAAGAGGCCGTGACGACGTGTCTTCGAGAGGTTCCCGATGATGCCTTCGCGGGAGCGTTCCAGGAATGGGAACGCCGCTGGAACAAGTGTATCGACTCACAAGGGTCCTATTTTTAGGAATATTAGCTTAAGATATGTAAAAGTGTAATCATTTTTTTTCCTGAGCTCAGTACACTTATTTTCCGGACGAACCCTGCATTGATAAATCGATTATGTTTTCAATACAGAGAACTTTACTCAATAATGCAGATACTTCTGACATTTCTTGATATACCTAGCCAATATTTACGGTCATTTTAATGTATTTGCGTCACCATACCATTTATTTCATATCCACGATCACACAGGGTGCGGCAACACAACTTCCTTTTTTCAAACGCAAAACTCTTTCAAAAAAGGAAGTTACATTCCCGCATCCTGTATTAGAAACCGAATTGAGAGTACTCCTAATAAGGAGCTAATGTGTAACAAATTCAATATCATTTCGATTAATTTACAGTTTTAGCTTTTAAGGACCTGTGTCATTTCCCTTAACATCTCTGGTGACTTGGTATCCTTATACTACGCCATATTAGCGATAACATGTTGACATATGAGGAATTAGGGGTAGACCAAGGAACAACGTCGGGGCGACTGTGAGTAAAAAATTTTGGAAAATTAAAGTCCGTAGAATAAAAGATAATACCCTTGTACTCCCATACAATGGAAAGAAAGGGAGCATTTTAACTCAGCATTTTAATTCTAACACTTTATCTACATATATTTACATATTACATGTATTTCGAATAACTCTCTTTCTATACTATACCAATCGCAGAAAACCTCTTAGCATACAGAGCAGATTTACCTTCGTAATTCTTTCAATACATCAATTAATCTTTCTACGACAGGTACATCGTGCGGTATATGCCTTCAATTAACGTTTGTATGGACCCTGTATGAGTTGCCACCCAGGATAGAATCATGCACCAAAAGAATTATATTTAACGTTCAAGATCAATGGAACCAGCTGCTCTGTTTGACAAAAGAATTGCGACTGGCAATTCATGGTGATATCGACGATATTTCCAACGAAATCTCCCGGCATCTTATTTCCTGTGGTTAATGTGTGTTTGTACGTCGCCGAAGAGCGTCCATTTCAAATTTGTGGGTGTATGTATGTATGTATATATATATATATATATATATATATATATATATATATATATATATATATATATATATATATATATATATATATATATATAGTATATATATAAGGGAAGAAAAAACTGCAGCGGGACAGAAGACTGTTATAGAAAATATTAAGCGAGAGATGGAAAGAGAATATACACGTAGATGTCTTAGGTCTCTGCGAGGTGAGATGGAAGGATAGCGGGGATTACTGGAGTGACAATTATAGAGTGATATACAGTGGCGGGGACGAGAGCCAACGAGGGGTTGCCGTAATTTTAAATAAAAGGGTAGGAAGAAGCGTAGTCAACATAGCGCAAGCAACTGATAGAATTTTACTCGTAGAGATTAAAGCAGAGCCAACGAACTTGATCATTGTTCAGGTATACATGCCACCGAGCAACCACAAGGAGGAAGAAGTCGATAGGATGTACGATGAGTACGATGAGAGGATATCATGGCGAGTGTTCCTGCAGGGAAACATTTGATAGTGATGGGGGATTGGAATGCGACGGTAGGCGAAGGAAGAGATGGGGGTGAGGTGGGGGACTATGGGTTAGGCACGAGGAATGAACGCAGGGAGAAAGCAATTGAATTCTGCAGGAGACAGGGGTTAGTCATCACCAACACATGGTTTAGACACCACAAAAGGCGTAGGTATACATGGAAAATGCCAGGTGACTCAGAAAGGTATCAGTTAGATTATATTATGGTTAGGCACAGATTTAGGAACAGTGTGATAAATTCGCACAGTTTCCCAGGAGCGGATGCGTACTCTGACCACAATTTAGTTGCTATGAAATATAACGTTAATTTCAAGAAGATAAGGCAAGGGCGGCGGGTTAGGAAATGGAATTTAGAAGCATTAAATGGATTAACGAGGAAGGAGAATCAGCAGGCTGTAGAGAAAATAATGGATGACGGTAAAGAACTGAGTACTATCGAAGAAAAATGGGAATGTATCAAGAAAGGGATGTTGGAAGCCACTAAAGACACTATAGGAACCGTTAACGGGAAAAGAATAAGGAAACCATGGGTAACGGGTGAGATGATTGCAAAGATGGATGAGAGAAGAAGATGGAAAAATGTAAACACAGAGTTAGGCAAAATGAAGTACAAAGAGTTAAACAAAAAATTGAGAATGACCACAAATAATGCAAAAGAAGAATGGCGGAAAGCGCAATGCGAGGATATGGAAAATTTACAGAAGAAGGGTGAAATTGGTGCTCTATACAGCAAGGTTAAGTTATTATCGGGAAGTAAGAAGGCAAGATCTGTGCTAACAGTTAAAGATAAGTGTGGTAAGATAATAGTTGAACCAGGGAAAATCCAAGAGAGATGGAAGGAATATATAGAAACACTGTATGGTAAAGAACTTAGGCCGACAAGGTTAGACATAGAAAAGGAACATGACGTAGAAGAAGATAGCTTAGGTCCAGGCATACTCGACGATGAAGTAAAAAGGGCATTAAAGGAGATGAAAGCAAATAAGGCCGTGGGGGTGGACAGCATTCCTGTAGAACTGTTGAAATGTTTAGGAAAATGTGGGAAAAAGGCCATGTATGGACTGATTCGTAGTATCTATGAGGAAGGAATCTGGCCGGAAGATTTTGTCAGATCGGTGTTAGTTCCTATTCCAAAAAAGGCAAAGGCTTCGTCATGTGAGGATTACAGAACAATAAGTTTGATATCCCACGCAGCTAAAGTTATTCTCAGGATCATCAACAAATGGATAGAGAGTAAGGCAAATGATTACTTAGGGGATGATCAGTTTGGGTTAAGGAAAGAAAGAGGTACGCATGATGCCATTGCAGTAATGACATCACTAATCGAGAGGAATATAGAATACAATCAGGACCTAAGCGGATAAAATAATACTTTGTAATTCCACAGATTTATTTCACAAACACACGACCCGGGTTTCGACGTACAACGTAATCTTCAGGTGCAGACATACAGGCGACCAACGTATATATACCGTTAGACCGGGGGGAGGGGGGAGGAAAATTGGGGGGAAGGTAAGATAGAAAAAGGGGGGGGGCTGGGGAGGAGGATGGTGGGGGAGGGGGCTGGGCAAGGCGCGCTTGTGGGTGGAGAGCCAGGCGGAATAGAATGAGTGGGTAATGGAGGGCCGTGGGAGAGGGGGGTGGAGGAGTCCCTACCGGATTATCCCTTTACTGGGAGTCCCCAGCGGGGGGGGGGGAGATTGTGGAATTTTTAGGTTCACTATGGATATCTCCGCTTAAGTATGAACCGATTCCATAAAATAACGCCTGAAACCATCGATTATAAAATCAGGACGTTTTTGCCTGTTTTGTAGATTTCGAAAAAGCGTTTGATAGAGTGAATTGGGAAAAACTAATGCGTGTGTTGCAGAAAATAGGAATGGATTGGAGGGACAGGAGACTGATCCGCAACCTGTACATGTCTCAGACTGCTCAGGTGCGAGTGGGGAACGGAGAGTCCGGATGGGCAGTGTTAGGAAGTGGTGTAAGGCAGGGTTGCCCATTATCACCGGTACTGTTCAATGTATATAGTATGTAGAGGAAATGATTAAAGAGGCATGGGGAGAACTGGAGGTAGGAATGAAAGTCGGAGGGGAATTCGTAAAATCGGTTAGGTTTGCTGGTGACCAAGCATTAGTTACTCAGTCAGCCAAGGGGTTGCAAGCATTGCTGAGTGAATTGGAGGTTCAGTGCGATAAATATGGGATGAGAATCAATATTAATAAAACAAAGGTTATGCGATTTTCCAGAAAGAAAAAGGCTAAGCTATATATTAAAATAGGCGGGGAAAAAATAGAGCAGGTAGAACAGTTTACATATCTCGGAAGTGTTTTGGACCAATACGGTCAAAGTGGTAGGGACGTAAGGAGAATAATTGCGCTAGGAAAGGAGGCTTTCTCAAGGAGGACGGAGTTGATGACGGGGACGTTGAGTAGAGATGTTAAGACAAGACTCGTAAAAACTCATATGAGCGTAGCTATGTATGGTGCGGAAACGTGGTCACTGAAGCAGGAGGATAGACGTAGATTGGAGGCTTTTGAAATGTGGGTGTGGAGAAGAATGGAGAAGGTGAAATGGACCGAAAGGAATACAAATGAGGAAGTACTGGAGATGGTGGGTGAGGAGAGGGGTTTGCTGAGAGAAATCCTATGGAGGCAGGAAAAATGGATGAAAGGCGTATTGAGCGGTAGTGGAATGTTGAAGAGGGTAATAGAGGGGAGAATGTTGGGCAAGCGAGGAAAGGGTAGGAACAGGATAGGGATGTTGGATGGGATGAAGGGAGGAAAGAAGTACACAGGGATGAAGAGAGACGTGATTTAGTTTAGATTGCTGGATTGGGTTTTGTTTGGAGTTACAAAATGTTTATTTGATAGTTGTGTCCATCCAAAAACCGACCTTAACCGTTAGATTACCTAATAATAATAATATATATATATGTATATATATATATACGAGAGAGAGATAGATGATCTCGTATATAGAGAGAGAGAGAGAGATAGATGATTTCTTCGAAGTAACCCGGAAGTGTTGAATAAAAAACTTAGACAGTAACACACAGCACGAGAACACATAAAAAGAACACTCACAATAATATCTTGATAATTTCGACGGACACGAACTCCGTCTTGTTCGGAAGATAAGATATGACTCATATATATATATATATATATATATATATATATATATATATATATATATATATATATATATATATATATATTAAAACACGTAATCCCACCAAATGGAGGAAAAATATTCATTCACATGGAAAGAGATTGGAAAAGAAATAGAAACACACATAAAGGACGAATACAGGAGAGATGGGGAAGGCGGAATCGAGCAGATTATATATATATTTATACACCCTTGCTATATTTTTGGAAAGGACGCACCAGCACTGGATTGATCTAATATGACAATGAAAATTGAGGGAAAACTTAAATATCTACCATCTTCATCTCAATTAGTTAGAAAATACTATTGGCTTTCTGAAGGGCAAACTTTTGCCAGAATAATTAAAATCCAAAATCTTGCAAAGGCTATGTGACCGATTTCTACGCCTGCCTTCCGCATGAGCGTAGCCATCGAACCAAGAAATCACATTTTTTCTCTGATCAGAAACTTGTTCCACTCTTGGAAACATAGAAAACTACGTTAATTATCTTTTGGGTACTTTCCCACAATAATTAATAATCATATTTTCCCATGCGTAGATAATAGTATGTTTTCGGATAAATCTTAGCATTTTCTCCAATGGACACTTCAATTCAATGGCACTTGCTTCCTCAAAGGTAAGCACAGCTGGCAGTGCTGGTAGTAAAGGAATGATAATATAAATTCAATTATTGGAAGGGTAATAGGAAAGGCAGAAGAAATACGATTCCAAAGATTTTTTCACGCCGGAGTTCGAACTACAGACCCACAAGTTGCAGTTCAGATGCTTTCAGCATTGTTTTAACCTGGGTAGGTTTGCCTTGAATCGATAAAAATAAAATATAAATCATTAAAAAAGAAAAACAGATCCGAGCATTACAAGAGTCGTTCGAACGAAAACAATCATCGAAACTTTTGATTCTTACCAAATGTCACCTTTGTTAAACAAAAAAAATTATGTTCAAATCCTCCAAAATTATGTTAGGCAAACAATAATCAAATCATACGACATCCAAGGTCTATTTATTGTGCAAAGGAATCTGGCATAACTACGCCCCAGTAGTGCCAGTAATGGTTTATTTTAGCGAGAGAGTTGAGGAAAAAAGCGATTCGAGTAATTACGTGTACCATATAGAATATAAGAAGTTGTAGGGTACAAGTACGAACGGTTAGAGATTTTGATTCGTTCTAAACTCTCGAAGCAATGCATCCAAATTGTGTTCCCCTCACTGGATCCGTCATCGTCCAGCACCAAAAGAACAAAGATAGGCATTAGCTCTATAAGCTTAGAACACGTTTCTAAGGGCAGGTTAACGGTTGACCACATACCAGGTCAGGCCAGTGGAAGTCTCATGCCTCGGATTCAGGTCCTTGAAAACCTTTCTTTGTCCAGAATCAACTTGCGGCTCCCCAACTCCAACTTTGCTATCGCTTTCGTGCTCCGAAATTGTTTCCTCCGACCTAGGAACGAATACTTGCTCTCCAATACACTCGCCTCAAGATGCTCACATAAAATATCGTCTCCACCCACAGGAAATGGGAACTTGGGCGAGTGGAGATGTAAATTTGAGGGCGACGAAGAGAAAGAAAGACAACTCTACTCACCACCTCCGGATAGACTAGAGCGTCTCGCCTCCGGGTGCGCCAGAACACCCCTCTTGCCGAGAGACACGCCTCCTTCTCAAACTCTGGCTCTCCACTCGGGAAGGGGGGGAGGAGAAAGGTCACCGGGAGGGCGGGGGGACGCGCGATAACGAACACGGGACATTTCCTCGAAGGAGCACTTGACTCGATCCAGCGCGTTCCCTCGTCAGAAGGAATGGGTAACACAATGACAGAAGACTGCCCTCGATTTGCCCGTTGGAGAGCTCACTCCAAACTGAGCTGCGAAGCTCAAGAGATTCCCTTCAAGAAGGAATTTTTCTTCTAAAACCACAGTGGGCAAGGACAATGGTCAGTTTCGTACGTAAGGTAAGATCTTTACGTGGCCTAGAGTCTTTCGTAGTTTGAAAATCACACGTTCAGTTTTTATTGACTAGTTCCTTTCCCTATGCTGTCTAAAGATCACCCAAATATTCTTGGATCCAAGTATTCAGATACTGCTTGGAATTGCTTTTTGACCACAGACTTCACCAAGATTTGAACCCAGAACACTCAAGTACGTAGATGAAAACTCCCAGGCTATCATGTCTTCCCATCACCTATTACATAGGTAAAAGTATTCTACGTTTAGTCTTAAGCTTAGTATACGCTTAAGCTGCAGCAAATCGTTCGTGTGTTTAGCAAAAGAAGTCAACTCCAACTCTTCGATCTCAGACTACTTTACGTTGTTTTGCCAGACTACGTTACGTTGTCTCTGAAGTCAAGAAGAGAGCAATCAAGTCAAATGCGTCGAGCACCATTATTCGACTGGTCAAAGGACACCTCTGGCATTCTCATTGCTCCATATCGTCAGGTGGGTGTGAGAGGACACGTCAAAGGAATGGGTGTTTAAAAATGAACGAAATCAAATACCGCCAAGGTCGTCAAACCAATCGCGAGTGTCCGAATGGGGAAGGTGAGAGCGGGTGACCGAGCGATTGGCTGAACAGGCTATTTAGTCGTCGACGGCGGCATTAATCGAATTAGTAACCAGAAACACACGCACGCACTCCGCCTCTCACTCTCCTGCCAAATTGCCGGCTCAGCCCAGCGCTCGAGGGCGCCACTCAGCTCCGTGGCTCACAGCGATCCACGAACCCACATCCCTGGAGGCATCACTCAACCCATTTTGTCGCTGTGGAGAAGAGTATCGAACGGCGTCCACCGCGACTGGGTGCCCCTCAATGATCGCTTTCGCCTCTTCGTCGCATCCGGTCAACGCGGAGTCCACGCCGACACTAAACTCCCTTCTCCCGCGTTTTCCTCACTTTCTCCCTCTCTCTTTCCTCCCTTCTCTCTCTCTCCCTCCGGATACGCGGTGAGGTGGGGGGGGGGGGCAAAGGGGCACCCGGAAGGTTCAGAGGGGGGTCGACTAGGCGGTCCCATTCTCGACCCCGCGTTCGGGAGACTCCGCGAATCTCCGGCTACGCCCTTATTCTGTGCGGGGAAGGTCGTGTCGATTCAATGACACTTGGGACATTTACCCTAATTATTATGTCATTAATGGTATTCTTTGTATAATTTCCTGAAAACAGACTTCAAAGCGTATTTTCAAAGCACTCCCTCACAATTCAGACGTCTTTCCCTTGCTGCACACCTTGATGAGATGACGAAACTTTCAAAATGAACACCGAAGAAGAAGACGTTAGTTTCCAAATGAGCTCAAATCAAACGGGACACTCTTCACGAGTTATGACCTCCGCTCAACTTCAATTTCGTACATCAAAAAAATAGACCTGTACAAGTTTCAAACATTCCAAATATTATCTCGAAGTTGGAGATACATTGGCTCACCCGAACACGTCAGAGCGTTAGATGAGATTCTTTAGTTTTTTGATAAATTTATTCAAGGTAAAAACGTAATGGTGTGGCAAATAATTCCAGGTATGCAGTGTCATTATATAGGAGCGGTGCATTAACCACAAAAAAATACCTTTCCATACATTTCCAAATGAATAATTTAATTACATATTAAAAATAGTACGCGGCAAAAAGTTTACCGCTGGTTAAAAATTGCCATAAATCCAAATTGCATTTCGAAATAAGAATATTCAGACGCAGAAAAGGCCTGTGATATAATATCTAACACTAAGATTATACATGGCATTTTAAAATTATAATTTGGGAATAATATTAATTTAAATACTTCATATAGCATGGCCATAGCACATATATAATTTAAATATTTCTTGATACAAAATATGAAACTAGATATACTTTAAATTAAATATAAAATCTTCATTAACAATAGGTTTATTATTTTACTATTTTTTTACTTTCATAATAACGTCTTTAACTGTTTACAATCCGTGAAAATTGCCCATTATAACACAGAAATTAACACGAGGCGGTTTGAAAGGTTAGTTTCTGCAATTCATGCACCAGGTAGAGCAAGGTTAATTCATTCCCCCTTGTCTGCGTTTTCCAAGGATGCGTGTGTGTGTGCATGTACACGCAAAATCTCAGTTTAGTTAAAGCTGAGGGTGCCCTGAGGCTTCACGAGCAATCGGATACGAGTCCACCGGTCTAGATTACCATGCCTCTAAGTGAGTAGAAATTGAAACATATTTTTTTATCATTGAAATGACAAATCGATGCAAGATTTTGATAAAATTCCCATCTGGTGAAAAAATGCCTAAAAATTGAAAACCAAAATTAGCAAATATAGACGCATCCTGATTTTCAACGATCGAAGTCCCAAAATTAGTACAATGTGAGGAACTAAGTTAAGAGCTTACTTCCTCACATTGTTGGAAATAAGAAGTTAAAATTTAGCATTGATCGACTGATATGTTTGTAGTACGATGTGATTTTCACAGAAAAACTTTGCCAAAACACTCGATTTGGAATACGTGAAAAAGTTTAAGTTGGTCAAAGTTCAGAGATTCACTAAGTACACAGACGTCCCTCGTGTGTAGAAGAGGTATCTCAAACGAGAGTCCTCCTCCACAGCAGCATTTAAGATTTGCACTGCCTTCGTCCCTTCACGCCAAGGCCGACGTGTCCCTCCTCCATCCCTGCCTACTTCTCACTCGATCATTTTTCCTTCCCGAATATAGCGTAAAACGAAGTCTACCTGGTGAAGTGATAATAACTTAGCCATTCATATTACAGAATATCCATTTCTGCATATTCTATCACCGCGTCTTAAATTTTTTTGAAAATCCTTTTGCAAATATTAGTAAACTAATAGTATTCACCTCAAACCTTAGCCAAAATTTTCTTTCATTGATAAAGGGTAGAAAATAAACTTTTCATACTCCCTTCACAGAAAAGGGTTCTTTCAAAGTTAATCATTTCTTTAAATTTGTCTTTTCGGGAAAACAGGAATCGAGACACGGCATTTTTATAAACTTAAAAACTAATATAATATAATTATAGTAACAATAACTGAAGGTAATTTATGATCATAAAAAAATTCAATCTGGGAGAACCGCAGAGATTTCAAAAACCATTGCAGAACTGCAATAAGTTAAGGAGCGACACCGTAGAGATTACACGAGAAAATCCTTACGGCCAAGCATTAATCATTGCATCGTAGTAGCTACGCCTTTTTCAATATCGTCTCCTCATTTTTGAGGCTAAGAAAAAGAATCTGTACTAGTACCGTAAGGCTAGATGCCTTGTATGATTTGGTAGGACAGGAGCTGGTGTGGAAATACTTTTTTTAACAAGACATAAACCGTACGGTGTAGTTGAATCGGTTCGTTTTCCGACTCACAAAAAGTCCAAAAGCCTAATCACGTGCTACACGTATGTATGTACGTACCTACATCATTAAGTTCCAGCAATTGCAAGTCGAAGTTCGTGCCATGGGTTCTTTAATTCGACATTCATTTTGCTTAGGGAGTAAGTTAAAATTGGTTTCCAAAATGAAGTTTCTCGGCTGAGATGTTCGAAGTTTATAAATAGTCGTTTGACGCGATCAATTTATTTGCTCTCACCGCATCAAACTTTAAGACCACTCAAGCTTTATGATAGTTACTGGAAAGTTCTGACGAAATTCGAACGTAGTCAAACCATCTATGAATGAGGAATTTTGCGATCTATCACGAGTCTGCACGTTTTATTATGCAATAAGGCAATCAAATGAGAAGTCATGTGTGCATATCAACTGTGGAATTAGCTGTTAAGCAGGCAAGTTGATATTAAATTATATGAGCATCATCCTTAAAGCAAGTGATTAATGAAGTTACGACCATGCAATAAACAAGGAAATTTTACGAGTTAGCCTAAACAGATAGCTATAAAAAATCGATTTGGAAGGGAATGTTAGCGTGAAATTTTTGTGCTAGTTTGAAATGACCAATTATCACGGGATATACAACGAATTTGAAGATAATTACTCTGTTGTTTTGCTAATGAGTACAAGCTTAGTGTCATTCTAGAAATAAAAATTGCTAGCTATTTTCGGATGTTTGTCAATTTGTCAGTCTTCAAGCTATATTTCGTGGTAAACATTTTTAAATCTATGAGGTAAATTTATGGAAATTACTTTAGCAGACTATCACTTCTCAACAATTTGAGGGATTTCGTTATGAACGCGTAATTTAAACCACAAAAACACTCAAAAAATACAGCCAGAACCATGAGAATTAGTTAAAATCGTCAATACTAGAAGAGAATATTGAAATAAATTATGTAGTCAGTTTGAACGATAGATTTATTTGAAATCGATTTCAGGACGTGATTCAAATTATTTCTGAATACATGTATGCTCTATAGTTGATAGTTTTTTTATTGAGTATATCGTCATCGAGAAAATATTTAGCAACTCTGAACCAAGGTAGGATATTTTCTGCCCTTTCTGGAAAGGGTAAATATTTTGGCAAAAATTCGCAAGAAATTATGAATGTCAGGAGGTTATCACTTACACGAGGTATTATCAATGATTTCACTGAAGAATTTGAATATAATAGTCATTTAAACTTCAGATAGTGATTGAAAAATCGATTTCAAATTTTGAAAGTAACTGAACGAAATCAAAATTAAAAGAATGTAATAGGACAACTGTGAATATGCTCAATACTCTACAAGATCATAGAGGGTCTGTCCCAAAAAGTAAAACAATTTTTTCTGGCAAAGTGGACGGCTGGAGTGGGACGAATTGTGGCAGGAAAAATGGTGAGAGGTCCTGGGAAAGCCATACGACCCGCGTCAGTTTTCTACGCGCAAATGCAGTCTGCGGATCGCTGCTAGACTAAACCCCTATTCGAGACTCGAGTCACAAATTCGCGATGCCACTTTCCACGAAGCAGTGTCATGCGATTAAATTTTGTCTTAAACGCGGGAAATCGGATTCGGGACAATGACCACGTTTAAGGATGCTTATGGAGATGGATAAATGCGCCAAAATGATGATTTTCTGCTTATCCAGGATGTTCTGGGGGGGTAACGAGGATGTTGACGATGAGGAATGCCTAGGAATCCATCAACAACAAAATGTGATGAAATTGAGCAAAACGTGAGACAAATGCTCATTTTTAATGGACCCCTAAGTGTCAGGATGGTAGGAGAAGATTAAAATCACAGTGCATTGCATTTTTACAGAGGATTCAGCCATAAGAAAGGTGTGCCAAGATGGTTCTCAAGTGCAGTCGGAAGACTGTTTGTATGACAATTTTGCCTTGGACCTCTTGGACCACGGTGAATGTGAGCCGAATAATATAGAATAGGTTGTTATTGGTTACGAGACATGAGCCTTGAGTGAAACCCAAGTACAACCACTTTTTGTACTATTTTGGACCACTGGATTATATCAAATGCACAAGAGTGTGTCTTGAAGAGTTTTAGTAATTTGTACTTTGATCTGGAATAAAGTTTTCCGCTGATTTATTCTATTCTTTTGGAACAGACCGCGTATGTGTCACATAAATTGTTATTTTCATACAGGTTTAGTGTGCCTCATCATATAATTTGACTCAAACATGCATGTATATTTTTTCTAATGTGTATAACTTCACACGTTTTCAATGCTGGTGGTAAAATTTTCTTTTATTTACATTACCTTGAAGAGAGACTCGAAAGGGAGTTTATGTTGATAGAAGTTAATTTTGTTCTTGTGATTACGTGTAATTGAAAGTCATTTTATCATTCATTTAATTACAAGAGCAGAAAAAATGCGAATCAAATAATTATTGCATGCGTATTGTACTTCGATGATTGGGACGGTCCCGTATGAAATAAACTTCATCCATCTATCTCATGATGGGTTTCAAAAGATCACTACGTCCTCATTTACTTTTCCTTCCTTAACTCTATTTCTCCCAACATCTCTCACTGTCCTTATACAGTTTCCTGAACTATTTACCTCTCCTTTGGTTCCCCGAGTATTCCACACATCAGCATCTCAAAAGCCTTAATCCCAAGTTCATCTTAATGCTATTTCTTCAACAAACATATTGCAGAACCAAATCGTGTAACATTTAATGTAACAATTTCAAAGTGCAAACATCATTCGCCTTGACCAGGATTTGAGCCAGGATCCTTCAATATCCGGCCGAATGCTTTCGCCAGTTAAGCCACCGAGACGTCCTTTTACACTTTGTAATTGTGGAAGCTTTAAAGGAACATCTTGTTCATCAAAAATCTTATTCCTTTCATAAAACCCCCAAAGTTCCGGAGTGCACGCAAGTTCCGAAATTGTACATATTGAAATTGTCGAATTGCAATGCACATTAGCACACGACTCCGTTAAAAGCTACTATTGCGGCGCCCACCCGCAGTTCTTTGAATTTTTCGTCTTATATTTCCGCAGTAAGGTCTTCACCAAACATTTCGTATTTCAGTGCCTAGTTCCTCAATTCAGAACGCACCGTAGCGACGAAGCCAGGGTGCGAGTACCACAGTCATGTTATGGTTTCAATTAAGCCATGTTAAATGAATATTAGCCAATCATATCCATTTTTGTACTCACAATTACGAGGGTAACCCCAAAAGTAAGGTCTCCAATTTTTTAGAAATAGAATGGACCTGAAGATGACGTTGGACGTCGAAACCCGGGTCGTATCGTAATAAATTTCTGTGAAATCACAAAGTTATCATTCTTTCATATTCAATATAAATCGATTTCACAAAGTTACGTCGAAAACCATCAATTATAGAAATAGAAAAAAAACATTTATTTTCTATAATATATGCATATTTTTAAAGATTGCTCAATTATCTATTTTTTACATAATCGCCATTTCCGTCGTTGTATTTTTGTAACCGCTGTGACAGTTTTTGTATGCCCATATCGTCCCAGCTCGCCGCCATGTCCTTGAGGAAACGTTTTTGAATGCAAAATATTCTTCTTCGCGCTCATGAATTGAATCCTCCTTTCTATGCATGACTAGGGTTCTGGGTAAAAGAGGGGATTAACAGAGTTTATATGACGCACCGGAGAATATCATTGAGAGGAATATTGGAAATCGTTTTGAGGTAGAGGAAACAACTATTCGCCAAAACGTAGTGAAGTATGTGTATTCCCAGTACCTTGTTCTATTTTTAGAATAAATCACTCAATGTGGCAATACACCATAATTATATAGTAGCGACCGACGTCATTCATTAACTTACAATGTAGAGAGCAATGCAATCCGCTTCGGTAATGTCGCCACCTTCTCGCCGACGACGGACATCGTCCATGCTGTTTCCGAACTCTAATCATGGCCCTCCACTTTATCACGCAGAATCCATCGAAACTAAATATGCCCATAAACTCACTTCGTGGTGGCTTTTTTTCTCTGACATATGAAGTGAACTTCCCTCACTGCTATCTATAAAAGTTTCAGTACAGTGGGAATTTCACTCAAGTGAGTCCGAGTGGGTCATATCGACACTGTTGTAAATTTTATCAATGAAAAGAGATATTCCATTGCCCAATTTTCCTTCTATTAATATCCATACAGCACAGTCAACATATTCCGACTCACTTGTATCATTATTTGGGTAGCGAGTGTCGTCATCTAAAATCCATAACTTAATCCCCGTAGTTCGGTTCGGTGCTTCAAAAACCCGAGATCCAATTCAACGGACATGCTTGTCTACTACGAGGGTAGGCTGAAAACTAATGCACACATGCTCGTAGACCACAAACAAAATGACCTTCAGAAGCACCCCTGGTGGCATGTGGAAGTAACATCCCCCCTCAGCGGGCATGCGCAGGTTTGAGGTAGTTACATTCATCCAGTGTATTTTGAGAAGCGGAGATATGGAGACATGTTCAAGTACTATGTCAAAACGAGTTAAATAGCGTGACTTAAAAAGTGACTCCTATTGAAATTCATCGTCGTTAACAGGCTATTTATGGTGACGATACTCTTGATAGGTCTACTGTAAATCGATTGGTAGTAAAATTTCGTGGTTGCGAGCCTGGAAAAGCCATAATTGTGGATGAAATACGCAGCGGACGTCCGATCACTGCCACAGACGATAAACATCGCAAACTCGTCAAAGATTTGATTCTAAATGGCCGGCGAAGCACTCAAAAGCGTATAATACACTTCTGACGTCGAATTTGTCGTGTTAAAGGCAGCCTGGCCCCAATAATCTTGATACATGACAACGCTCGTCCACACTCTCTCATGATGGGTTTCGCGTTTTTTCGTTCGTGACCCCGCTGCCTGATCGCGATTCATCTCTCAAGAAATGTTGCCTAGACTTAAAATTATTGTATACTTAATTAATCAACAGCAATTAAAATTGTATGGTTTTTCTTTTGGATTGAACTATATTGGTAATTTTAGAGCAGGTACAATCACAAACACCACAACACTAAATGGGAGCAAACAAATCAAAGCGGAAATTCACCCAGAGCCAGAAACAATCGAATCCATCCATTGACCTCTTGATTAGCAAGAAAGAACGTATCTCCGCTCACACCGAGTTGAACACAGATACGGGAATCTAATATAAAACATTAAGTCACATCACGAAGAAGGATTGTTTAGCTAAATTCATATCTTACCTCGAATATAAAAAAGTCTGTTGTCATTGAAATATAGTGTTTTCGCCAATCGGTGTTGTAAACACCGATTGGCACAAACACCTTTAAAATAAATAATTACGTATTCTAACATTTTGGGTCAGCACTGACCAAGGATCTCCCCAAGTGTGGCATTTCAATTTTCTATTTCTGTCTTCGATGACCAAGAAACTTTATAAAGACGGTCACGGGGGGTCAAAGCGACAGAGAAATCTAGGCTGTGTAAAAATTGACCATTGACGAAAGGTTTGATTAGTCATACCTTTCATGTAGTTTCATATCTTTCTTATGAAGTAACTGTGTATTTCAGAGGTGCTAAATGACCCTAGTAGTCAGTGCACCCAAATATATCTCACCAAATATAAATCACCACTACTAATTCCAATTTTGAATTCCGTCTCACTGATTCGACCAGACGTCGGGTGGCCGCGAAATGGATCGTCCCTGGAGTCGCACACTGAGGCGGGTGGAGTCGGCCGAATGCAACGAGTGCGCTTCATATTCGCAGACCGCCCTATGCACCTATGGATACAGGAATTTTGCCCACCTCAGTGGAGAAGACGAATGAGGGCCCGGCATCAACAGGTTGCTCTCACAGCGGCATGGCGCCCTTTGGTGCCTTCGTGCCAGCACCAGGGCCGGAAATATTCCAAGGAAATGGCACCTTGCTCACATTCATTTGGCTCCATTTCGAAACACCTTCCCCATCCATTGTCACTTTGGAACAGAAATGTTCCCCTTGTTAAATGATCTACCTGCGTCTAATTATTTTGCAGGAAAACCTTCTCGAATGGTCGAAGAACTCCTTTTTATTCTTAATTCTCAAGTCATATTGCCAATGCCAGGTCTCAGAAAACAAGTTTAAAAGACCTAAACAATGCTCTCAGAGAATAATTTTATATAAACCTTGGGGCACATGCCATTTTAATCCCTTGCCTTGTGGACAAAACCAAGGCTCGTGACACCGATCCAAGAGAGAGAGTGGCTATAAAGGGGTTCATATCAAAATCTTACGCTGAAATCGACAATTGTGTATGGGAGGAGGTGTTGATTAATCCATTAGAGTAATTGTTTATTCACGACATTTCGTATCATTTTATTTTCAATTTATTTTCGTATTATTTTATTTTAAGTTTAATATATCGTGAGTATGCTGTTATGATCACAAATCGTTGGAGAGAGTTAGTTGTGTCGATTAAACTGATCGAAAACTTCAATCACGATACACCTCGATAGTCAGAAGTTATTAATAAAAAATCAGCCCGGTTTCCGAAAGGGTAGATCGTGTGAGACACAAGTTGCACTTTTTGTTCACGTAATTCTTATTTCGGGCGAGAGCAATGCTCCAGTGGATGCGATTTTTCTAGATTTTAAGAAAGCATTCGACAAAGTACCGCATTGTAAACTACTCGCAAAGCTAGAAGCTTATGACATAGATAAAAATATCCGGGGTTGGATTAAAAGCATTTTTAATGGTCGGGTACAAAGAGTGGTCATAGATGGTATTGACTATAATGCAGAGGAAGTCATTTCAAGGTGTCCACCAGGGAAGTGTCATCGGACCTCTTTTAATTCTACTTTACATTAACAACATTGACTCCGTAGTCTCTAGTAAGATACGTTTATTTGCCGACGATGCAGTGGTTTACCGGGATGTCCGTGATCCTGAGGAAAGAGCAGCTTTGTCAGATGACCTTAATGCGTTAAAACGCTGGTTCGACACTTGGCAATTAGAATTAAACTTAAAAAAGTGCGTTGTCATAAATTTTTGAGTAGGTAATGTGATAAAAAGTTCAAAGATAAATGTTATCTGTCGTTGGTTAGGCCTAATTTAGAATATACTGCAAGTATTTGGGATCCTCACGAAGTTGGATTAATTGCCGAATTGGATTGCGTGCAGCGTAGAGGAGCTGGATTTGTAAATCGTTGTTATGATAGGCTAATTGGCGTATCCAAAACAGTAGAGCAGCTAGGCTTGGAACTACTCACGGAGCGAAGGTTTAATTACAGATGAAATCTCTTGCATAAATTGGAAGGAGATCTCTTTAGCAGTTATGTTGAAAATGTAGTATTATCCTCATCGTATTACGGTAGGATAGATCATGTCAATAAAATTAGAGTGTAAAACAGGTGGATTTAAGATCTCATTTTTACCACGAACGATAGGGTATCATAATTACATTGTTCGACCGCGGTAGGGTCATTTTCGGGTAAAATGATCCCTGTCACACACCCTGGCGGTGGCTTGCAGGGTACATACCAATTAATATATAAATACTTAGGACGGCTGTTTCTGCAAAAGATCCGTACTAACGAGGAAAAACTGCATGATTATTTTGTTAAAATGAGATGTAGGTTTAAATATTATGTGAAATCAGAGTTATTTATCGTGACTTTCGAGGGAATATTTTTGATACAAGAATGCATTAGAACAGGGTTGGGGTTTTTGGCGATGGTCTTTTGATAATTATTGATTTTCGAGAGTGTTCTTTCTCTATAATGGATTCCAATTATAGTGGATTGATTTTTTTCTCTCCAGCAAAACTAGCAATGGGGGCATGAAATTGTGCTGCAATCGATCCCGGCACGTAATCATAGCCACACTGTCGTGGTTTTATATTCTGACTATAATCATAATGTCTTCTTTTTAATAAAAACAAATTAGGCGAATGATCTAATTTTGGAATCAGATATATCGGCCCGATAACACAAGTGCCTGCCTTGTCGTGGACGCCAATTGACCAGAGACCGCCGTCAGAAGGAGAGTCTTCTATTTGGTGCGCGCATCGGCTGCTGCTTCCACGGTTTTACTTGGCTCTCGTTCATCAGTGGTGCATGTCACTCAATCTTTATGTGTCCTCTCTTGCCGATGTCGTCTCTGGCAAACTTTCACCACGTGCCATCATCAGAGGACTCCCTGCCAATCCCGCTGCGTACGCCCAAGGATTCGCTTCCGCTCTCGCGAAGAGTTAATTAAGGGCAAACGAGAGCGCCTTCCCCATGCCTCCTCCCCCCGGAACTTGCCATCCCTTAGGGACATTTGCCTGGTCTTCTTTTTCCCCGCTGGTTTCCAGTCTCTCAATCGCCTTCCATTCCCGCCGCCCATCCAACGCACACTCACTCCCACTCGCTCATCCTTTAGTGTTCGATCAAGAGGCCCTCTTGCCTCCTCCGAGTGCTTCAAGGGTGCCCTTCTCTCCCTCGCGCAAACTTACATTCGCTCGGTTGCACGCCCACTTTTCCCCAGTCTCGACGATACGAACTCGACGCACACACGAAGTGACACGACGTCATGTGGGCTGCGTTGCTATAAACGGGTCACGCGCCTTCAGAGTCGCTCGTTGCTGGTGAATATTTGCCGCATTGCGTTATATTCGATACTTTATTGAGTTATTGAGAAGAGCTCGAATGTGCAGCATTTTATGTGGAAATTGCCTAAATCAGAGATGCACGGTCCAAACCACCAGTGGCCATAAATTACAAACTTCGATATGCCAATTCTCTGGCCCGTTTCAAACGATTTGCCTACTCCTCTCACCTACCCTGAATTCACCCCTCGTGTAATGCCCCGACGTAATATATTATGAGTGGTCTATTTCTATAGGTATTTAGTTGATTTACTGAGAATCATGTTTTAAGGTACCTTCGATGGTGGAATAACACAGGAAGGCCAAGAGCTAAACGAAATACACTTGATCTAAGACATCAGTACAAGGAACCATAAAGGAATGAATTGATCATCAAGTGACGGAATGTACAATATAAATTATTTTTCAAACTACTGATCCCTTGCCATGATGATGACGTCAATGGGTAATCGAATAGTTAATGTTATGCTTCGGACTCTTCCAGTAAACATAAACAATTTATCAAGCCGGGGAAGCATTTTTCCCCTACATCCCTAATTTCCAAGGCTTGAATGCCTAGGCAGTCGACGTCAAGTTTATTTTATGCATATTATATTACAACGACACGGATTTTAATGCACCTATTAGCGCGTATTGAAATTTCTATGACCAAGTTTAAGGATAAAACTATAATAATATTAATATAGATAAAAGCTAGTGAAACTAATTTCACTATGATAGATAATATGTTGATATTATTTTACTATGTTGGACGGAATAAAGGTAAGTACGCTGTAAGCGGCATTGAAGAAGATTTCATCGAAGTGTGGGTTATCAGGCTGTGACTTGTTAGTCCAGGCTAAGAAATATGGGGGTGTTAAGTTATTGCTTATCGAAAACCTACCTTAAACTGTCGACCATCGTTTAATAATAACTTTTAATTAATATTTCGCCTAAAAGTCAAGAATTTGACTTTTTTGCACCTTTTATTTCGAAGCGCCGCCGTTCATTATGTTTTATTTTCATTAAAAATAGTAAACTCGAATATTTAAATTTATTAAATTTAATAATTAAGTGCAACAAACATGAAACTATAATTTTAATGCACATCTTATCGACAACGGAAATTGGAAACAAAGATGTTTTGCGGTAATGATACATTTAATAGCATTTAATGAATGAATAAATAAGTGTTGGACAGTGGGATGATTTTAGAGGTTAATGATGTCGGGGTTCTACCGTTACCATTACATTAAATACGCTTAGAAAATTCAAATTGATATCGGTAAAACTGTGAGTTAGAAGAATGTTTCTAAATATAAAATATTTTCCGTAATGATAGAACTTATTTTAGTACGAAAATCTTGAATCATATAGAGCACCGTGCAATTTTTACAGAAATGTATTAAAAAGATATATAATACATTATGTAATTCTATTCAAGAGAGTAAAATAATGTTCAACAGCTCTTTTGGAGGCTTAAATCTTAATACAAACTTTCTGACACCTTCCGAATAGTTTGTGCTTATAATTCCGCTCCCCAGTAATGGTAAGTAAGAAATCGATAACTTGAACGCTTTCTGAGGCGACACTGTCATCATGGAAATTAATTAGTTGATTATCGGATCTATCTTTGTGCACAGATATATAATGTTGGCACGACTGCCAAGTTTCCCTCCGCTCTATTTTCGGAAGCTTCCAGTAAATATTTTGCGGGTCCTCCTTATCGGTCCACTTCTCGGAGCTAACATATCAGGGATTTACCTATATTTAAGTTTTCTGTGACTCTCTTTTTTCTTAGATGCTCAATTGTATGCAGTGATTCATTCATTAAGCTAAAATTATCTTCATCAGTGAATCTGGACTATGAGCACACACTTTTGAAGGATATAATTGTTATTTACATCAATATTTATTTATCTATACAATCAAAGTTCGCCAAAAAACAGCACAAAGACTTCGAATTGGCTGACGCATAATCCAACAGGTAAAAAATCCTTTTGCATTAATATGTAACAAATTAAACGTAATTAAATATTTAAAATATCAATTGAAGATGCTAGATGAAAATTAGGAGACTACTATGCGGTGGGATTGATTGCATTTTGTTCTATATGAAATTATTCGCTTTTTGTTATCCTTTGCAAATTTCAATTTTATCCTGCATTTATTTCAGTGCAAAATTACAATACATTGACCAGAAAATAAGAATAGCTTTTCTTTATTTAATGTTTACCAACTGAATAAAAGTATGTGATTAATTTTAACACAAAATATATAAAACTTGAACAATATGAAGCAAAGCCAGGTACGTCAAGTATCAAATGACTTATTGCTTTTTATTAATTTTGAAACGCATTAACCTATGATAAAATTTGTGGAAGCAATTTTTAAAGTTATATACTTCTCCTGGGTCAACGGGGACAAATGTAGGTATTGGTAGGTTGTCGGGCGGTGTAACGAGCAGTTTTGTTTTACGACGAGTAAAAGGCATAATTGTGAACAATAAAACCAGGTCAATAACATAGGTAGCTAATTATTCCCTAGAGTAAACAGTCGCCCTCAGCATTAATTCAGATACATCGGTGAAATTTGGACGCTAAATATTTAAAATATATATGTTAGTAAACACTGCTTCTTCAATGTGTAATACCTTGGATATAGGTATACCACAGCGTT
This sequence comes from Hetaerina titia, assembly GCA_037158775.1. NCBI lineage: Eukaryota > Metazoa > Arthropoda > Insecta > Odonata > Calopterygidae > Hetaerina > Hetaerina titia. The sequence goes on along the minus strand of CM073771.1, from coordinate 96,571,033 downwards.
CTTCCACCTTACTAAAGACTATCTTTAGTCCCGAAAATGGACGAGATGCAACAAGGAAATTCATGGCGTAAACCGTCCATCGTTGCGAAAGCTTCGTTGCATATTTCATTGAATTGGTGATTACTGCTTCAACAGTTTAAGCATAAATTATAAGTAGGAATAAGAAAGGCTGCTTACGATTGGAGTATAAAATAGCTCCGGCTAGGATGGGACTCTAGATAAAGCCTAAGTAAGGAATGTACTCATTTAAAATTCCCTTGGATTTAAGTTTTACGACGTAGAAGCGGATTTTAAAAGGAATTCTTGAGCAGTTAGATATCAGTTGGGTCAAAACTTGACGTAAATTGGCGTAAAGACTGTTATTCATATGCGTCAAAATGTACACAGACATTTGCTCCGCATTGAGTCCGCAGCTAAGTGGGCAATAGGTAGAAATAGAAAAATTCGGAAACTATGCGTAACTTGGAAGTTGAGACCGAGTACCCTAATATATCGAGCACAAATGAATGCCCTTCATTGACCAAATGTGTAATTTTTAATCCAAATAAAAAATTACCAGACTATAATATTAAATACATTATATTTATTAACCTCCCTCTCAATGGGCTCCAATCTTGACGTGGTGGGAGAACCTGTGCGTTCCGATGACCCCCTAGAGCTATGCTAGCGGAAGCAATGATTATTACTTCGTTTACGGTCACCCGGCATGTTATACGAGGTCTGTTCAAAAAGTATTACGAATTTTAAATTTCCACGGGTTACGTATATTTGATTTTCGATTTTTTTTTGGCGTTACGTTGGTACTTATGTCTCTCATTTATGCCGAAAATTTCGGCCTGCAAAAATTTTGGAATGTTCAGTTAATTCTTGACAGTTGTTTTGCTTGGACGTGTTTTGGCTTGTCTTCGATTTTTGCCCGTTCCAAAAACTGGATCAAAGAATCGGTATAAAATTTTGTGTGAAAAACGAAATTAAATGCGCGACGCATTTCGAATGCTGGCAGTGGCATACGGAGAAGCTAGCAACCTTGGACCGGATCAACGTTTATCGGTGGTACAAACTTTTCTCAGAGGGCCGAGAAAATTTGAACGACGAAGAGCGTGTCGGACGCCCGAGCACTTCAACAGCAGAAGAAAACATTGATGAACTGAAGAAAATAATATTAACCAATAGTCGAATCGCCGTTAGAGAAGTTACTGAGGACCTAAACATATCGATTGGCTCGTACCGTTCGATTTTTACGAATGATTTGGGAATGACACGGGTCGCCGCAAAATTTGCACCAAAATTGCTCAATTTTGGCCAAAAACAGCAACGCATTAACATTGCTAATGAGGTGATGGACTCTGTCCGCGACGACCCAAATTTGCTCCAGAGGGTTATAACTGATTACAAATCATGGTTTTGTGGTTATGACGTGGAAACTAAAGCTCAATCATCCCAATGGAAGCTGCAGAACGAGCAGAAATGAGCAGAGCAAAGAAGAGAAGAGCTTAAATGAAAGATGCACAGAGACCATGGGTTAGAGACGATATGATTAGGAAAAAAGACGAGAGAGGAAAATGAAATTATTTGAATACAGAATTAGGAAGAAGGAAAAAACAAAAAGGTACATAATAAACCGAGACGAGATACTTTTAGGGCGAAAGAAGAGTGGTGGAAGATGGCGCACCGCGAGGATATGGAGAGTTTACAAAGGAATTTAGAAATGGGTACTATCGCGGAGTTAGAAGAGAAAAACTGTGCACGCATTTTGATATACAGCAAGAAAATTATTAGTCTAACTAATACTCTAGAGCAATGCATAGAAAGCATAAAGGATCTAGTATAGAGTAGGACACCAAGTTTAGACATAACAAGAGAACATGAAATACGAACGGAAAATACGTATATAGGTATCATGAAATGCATAATTGGAAATATCATAGATTCATACCCACTTGATAGCGGTATAGAAAGAGCATTAAGGGAATCGAAAACAAATAAGGGTGCGAGGATGGATAGCGATCCCACAGAAAATCATAGGGGTTTAGAAAATAATTGGATGGTAGTCATTTAATTAAATAATTCGTAGCTTTTATGAGAAAGGCCGAATATTTGGTTAGTCCAGGGACTAGTTTCATCTCAAAAAAGGGTAAGGCTATCATAAAAGTTTGATTTCGCATGCGGAACCAGTTAAACTTAATGATCATAAATAAGACAATGGAGAGGAAGGCAAATGATTACATGGGGGTTAATCGGCTTGTATTCAGGAAGAGGAGAAGCGCGCGTGATGCCATAGCAGTACTAAGGACGCCAATAGAGAGGAACTTAAAATACAATAAGGATGTATTGTATCAAATTCCATGATTCTCATATTTTGAGAAGGCGTCCGGTAGAAATCAATTGGGTAGAATTTATGAATGTGTAGCAGAATATAGGATGGGCAGTGTTGGAAAGTGGAGTAAAACAGGGATGCCCCTCGTCACCTGTTTTTTAAAATATGTGTGGTGGAAATGGTAAAAGAGGGATGGGAAAAACTGTAGATAGTCGATAGGTAGGATTCATAAAATGAGTTAGTTTTGTAGACTATCATGTTTCAGTTAGCAATTTTTACAAGGGACTATAAACATTGTTGGGCATATTATAAAATCAGAGGGGTAGATATGGGATGAAGATCAACGTAAACAAAACAATAGTGATGAAGTTTCTGAGGAGGCAGAATGCTAAGTCACATATTAAAATAGGAAGGCTGAAATTAGAAGGCAGAAAAGTTGTAACTGTCTCGGAAGTTTTGTCGATCAATGTGGATCAATTTTATGGCCAAAGTAGTAAAAATATGATACGAACAGTGATATGAAAAGAATCTATCACGAGGAGGAGAGAGTTGATGACAGGCACGTTACTAAGGATATTATGATAAGAGAAAAAATTTAACACAAAGCGTGGTTTTGTACGGTGCGAAAACATGATCGTTGAAGCAAGACGACAGGGGTAAATTGGAGACTTTAGCAACGAGGGCGTGGAGAAGGATGGAAAAGACAAAATGGACGGAAAGCTAAACCAATGAAGCATGGCTAGGCATATTGGTGAGGGGAGAGCGTTGTTGGGATAGGGTAGGATGTGTGAAAAGTAGCTGCGGCATTTCAGCTAGCGATTAAATACTGAAGACTGTGACAGAAAGGGGAAAAGCGAGGAGTGGAAAGGAAAAGGCTAGGCAATTCGGACGGAACGAAGCGAGATAAAGAGTATTTGGGATTGAAGAACAGTTAAATAAAGTTTGGGGTTATCATGTTGTCTTTTTTAACGTAGACGGGGAGTTTAAAATCAACGGTGCTCAGTCTGTGTCCATTCTAAGTGAGCCTTAAAATGTAGACTTCCAATAATAATAATTATTCCAATTAGCTAACGTGAAGGTGTTGAAATCACGCATGTCCTATGAGCAAACCATTCTTAATGTATCTGATGGAATTAGGATTCATGCCATTAGAAGGGCAAAATATCCCCCGCGAGGTACTGGATTATTATCCCTAAAACCAAAATGCATTTTTTACGTAACTTCAACGTCATGTTGTAACATACTGACCCTAGGTATGTATATGCTCATGCGGATGTTCCTTAAACGCTTTCAAGGATATAAAACCGTAAAAATCACATTCATAAATTTCGACTTACAAAACTAAGGACTAATTCTAAGATGCAATGCCCGAATGAATGTGGTAATGTTCCACCAACCTGTTTCCTCTACGATATGGAAAACTAGCGGCCTGTTTTGAATAAGATTTGAGTCATGCTGCAAAATACATAATGTTTCAAACTAACCTCGGATTAATAAAGGTAAAAATATTAACGATGGCATTGACAGATTTAAATATTAATGAAATAAAATACAATGAAAATGTATCAATGAAAACATTCTACCAGCTTAATGTAACCAAGTTCATTTCTACGATTGAATTGGTGAATGGGCTTAGTATATTGTGACCAAGTTCATTTCTACGATTAAATTGGTGAATGGGCTTAGTATATTTCCTAAGACTATATACTATCGACAGTGCCATGGCAACCAAATCATTTTCAACATAATAACAAGACCTGGGAACGATATCCTTCTCTGAAGCCAGGTGCATTGTTATCATATTGATACATGTATGTTGCATATGTCTGGTTACATATATGTATATAGCATATCATCTTGCTTGCCATAGATACTTAGCCTCTCAATAAATCGAGTTGGATTTCATTGTGGTGAATATCAGTCGTTAGCGATTTCAAATACGCTGGAAAACTTTAATCATATCTCATATTAACAGATAATTTTTATTTTAAATATGCATTTTAAGATCTCAATAATACCTTTATAGGTAGGTTTCTAAATTTTTGAACGAGTTATGATCTTTCTATTGTTTTAAGCTCAACTTTGTGGAAGTTCATGTTCATTAAATAAAGAAACATAATGTATACATCCACTGTTCTTTATTATTGTACGACTAGTTTAAACGCTTAAGCGTCATCATCAGGTACAGTGATGACGCCTAAGCGTTGAAACTAGTCGTACAATAATAAATAACAGTGGATTTATACATTGACCTTCTTTATTTAATGAGTTATGATCTATTTAGCCTTTAAAAAATCCCCATTACTTTCAGAGCAAGGAGTCTACCCGACGTAGCAGAGGCGACGATGGGTACACAATGACTTTGGAGAATGTCAAATGCTATTTCCAGACCTTTTTAGATAGGAAAAGTGTTGCATGTTGCAGGGCGTATATTTCCCAAGGAGAAATTCGTGAACCACACCATCATATTCATCGTGAAGGTCAGTTTAGCACCTGGTGGTAAACCAGTTATGAAAATTCACACACTCAAACCAGGAGAGCTAGATCCCTTCACTGTTCCACCCACGAAGTTTTGATGTCCTAAGTGTACACGATTGAGCTCAGCTAGTGGTAACCAGGGGCATCACCAGGGAGTTGAACACACAGTTCTCAGTCGGTCAGTAACCGAACGATCCACCCACTCGGCTACCACGCTGTCCGTTTGTTTCCGTTCTCTCTTTAAGCGTTTTATTAAAAGGTTCATCGAATTTATCGCCGTCGTCCGACATGTTCCTGATTCGGGTGGATTGGAATGGGGGCAGGCGGCAGACAAATTCGGTCCAGCGATTTATCGGGTCCACATTCCAAAGGACAGCTCGCCCTATCACTCCCTATCACTTCCCCCTCTCCCCATCTTTTTCCTCTCCCAACACCCACCCACAAGCACCCGCGACACTGGGCTAAGGGCTGGACGATTACAGAAACATTCCTCACAGGATACATTCAACAGTAAATCATATATCTCCACTTCAAGTCGGCTTATGAAAATACATGAGATATTGCTGCTGGCGACTGAAGGAAAGTTCGACCATTAGCAGGAGTCATGACGCCGGGCTTCGAGATTTTTTCCCAGTGATAGCAGGGAAATACGTGAAGCATAATAGATGTTACATTTCACATTGAAATGAAATTGTTTGCTTATTTGTCTGCTTAATTTTTGATTCTTGTTATTGAAGTTAAAATTTAAAGGTCATGCACAATTTTACATGCGATAGGAGGCGCATTTTACCCCCTGATTCCAAATTGGCGTGAAGGAGAAGAAAAATAACATATATTTCTTTCCTGTCGTAATTTATTTAAAGGCTTTCGGATATGAAGGAATGATAAATGAGTAAATCATCGCCAAGTTATTTTATTTTTCTATGAGTTCCTCCGTTAATTCAGTAATTTTCGAAACAGTAGTAATTTATTATAGGAGTGCGGGACCCTAAGGGAACTTTCTGAGCTCCCCGGGATTTCCCCTGGAGAAATCAATGATTGAATTGTGATTGCAATCTTACAAACGACATCAATTTCACATTCACATTTGATCACATTAATGAACTCGGTGTCAGCATATAGCCATCGCTGGGCAAATTTATCACAAGCTGACCAGAATTTTCAGCGATAGAATTATCTTTTATTGGTAGGCAGTTGTATCAGCCCGATATTTCACATGAAAAATAATATGGATATTAATTTTCTATGTTGCCTTAAGTTCGAGGACTTTGGATAAATGATGCACACTATATAATACGCTTTGTGATACTTGTAAATTCTTGCAACGGAAATAAAAATATTTTATATTAATATTTCAAAATATGTTAACGGAATTAATTTTGGAGTCGAATGTACAACACTGTGAAAATTTCACTTTTTTTTAAATAATACATGTATTTATGTATGAACAAAAGTGAATCATCTCTAAACCCCAAAAGTCAAAAGTTTCAAGATTAATTAATGATTATTTGTGCGTACTTATTGGGTAGTAAAAACGTGATGCACTCACAAATAATTGAGTAGTCCTATCAGAAGATCGCTTCCCTCAGACAATTCCTCTTTTTAAGACCCCAAAGACGTCCGGTATGGATTTTGATTTTGTCTGGAATGTCATATTCAGTGAACAATATACCTGTGTATGCATATATCGTTACTGAGCAAATGTTTACAAATGCCACGCTGTTTTTGATCAGAAGTTCCCCCTTTATTTTTGTATAATTCCATTAACATTTCCTTGCATTCAACACTAACAGATCTGAAAACTAATTATGAATCTTTCAATCGCCCTCACTAACAGTTAAATTCACACAGTTGTCAAATCACCTGCATTCATCCAAATTCCTAGCCTATCTTTTATTTTATTACATTCAAATTCAGTTCTCGGCCCCGGTGACGGCGGGGTAACGTCCTATTCTGCCAACCCAGAGGTCGCGGGTTCGATCCCGCCTAGGTGGTTTTTCATCCACCTAGGGCGTGGCTGTATGTAATTGTCAAATTGTTATATCAATTTTCAAAGTTCGATGTAAAGGTCGAAGTGCTCTTTTCGGACTAATGCAAGATAAATAAATAAATACCAAAAACTCTGTAAAAGCAATTTACTTTTTAAGGGTATTGTAGAATGAGAATTAGAATAACAACAGCTTTGATATATAATGTGCTATTTAGCATAAGAAGATGAGTTCTGAGATGGTACCATCCCTTACACATGTTATCCTATACGTTTTCGGCAACGATATGTTGGATTTTGAATTCAAACATATGGCTCCTTTAACTATGTTCTAGTTTATGTTAGGGATCATATAGAGACCTAGAATACGATGGAAACCGCGTTGTGAAATAATTCTACTACTGCGGCGCCGTAGAGCTTTCTCATTGAAGCGTTTATTAATTGGGTAATGGAGATTTTACGGATCTGGTCAGGGTTGGTTGAAAGTGATACTGACGGCTTCGGCTTAAAAAAAACTTGTCTGAAGTTATCTTCGCTGAAAAAATATTTTGGCAGAATGTTTCACCAATAGAATCTCGATCATAAACTTAAATAAGAAATTGATTAGGATAACCACGTGATGTGATGCCAAACAGACAGTTGCCGCGAAGTATAATGGTCTCGGAGATAAAAATTATTTCACTTTGACAATGCTGAAAAGCAGTTTTGTAGTATCGAATATTTTAATCTCTTTTGGGCACATTTCTTAATGAATAAGCGCTGATCGATAGTCTCAAGGGGAAGCTGGTTGTACCGACACTTATTGACTGGAGATGGGGTCGGAAGAAAAGGCCTTCGGTCTTCAGTAGTTACTATATTTCAGTGTTTGCTTTGCTCCTTTAGTTCCCGCGGTAAATGAGCTCCTTGTCCTCCGAGTTCCGATCTCCCGATTCTTCCCCGTCACTAGCCACAATCATTCCAAGTCACCCTCCCTTGACAGGAAATTACATGCATGTAGTCTCAGACCGACGCCCTAATACTTCGGACAGATTATCTGAATTGCATGCAATCTGGATTTGTCAGTGCCGCTGAGATCAAGGTCGGGCAGAAAGATTGACCTTTACAATCTCCACCATCCTATTCTTATTGCACACTTAACGAAAGTATGGGCTGGAAACGTGTAAGTACAATTCATGGAATCATTTTCCGGCTGATGTTGAGTCGCTCCAATATTATCAAGGAGAAGTCATGCATTGCAAAACTCCATGGCATATTCAAGGCCAACAGCGAGTGATCAATTTTTGGGGAGACGATCGATGTTTGAGCCAACTGATCCTAACAGAAAATGAAAAATCAAATACTCAGGCATCCTATAGAAAGGAATAGGGTTGAAGAAAAACTCCGTTCGGCATCGGCCTGCTCTTCTGTCGTGTCGCTCCATTTCGGCATCGGCATCTCTGCGAAAGATTCCAAGGAGTGAACACTATGTAGTGTAAGATGTACCTCAACTACGAGCAGCCCTCGTATAGGTAAGTCGTTCCGTGGGCGTGTGGCCAGCTGTGTTAGGTCACCACACTAAGTGGCGATTATGGCGACCATTTTATTTTCATGGAAAAATCTAATGTTCGTGTCCACGTCATGCTTCCTACTGTTATGTTCGTGAATTTCACGATAAAGAGTCTTTCTTAATTTATGCCTTCAGTAGTCAATTGTCCCTAACGATAACTAGGTACACAAACTAAGATGCCACAAAACCCTAGCAGTAGCGGGCAGGGTACTAATTGCAGGTAGTAATGTCATAATAAAAATTACAATGCCAAATACTATGATATTGTATGATAAAAACCGTCACCGACAAATTCAAGTATTTGTTCTTTCCTCACACGATAAGCAATTACAAGGAAATAACACCTGAGAACCCGGATATATTAACTCAAAGCCTAATTTTTTCAGACTTAATGAAGCAAACTAGCTTGAATGATGCATGTAGGAATATATGTAATGTAAATGACCTCAGTTGTCCAGACAACGAAAAAATTTAATTGAATCAGGAATTTATGTGCTTAACTGTTTTTTTTATATTAGCTAACACATGTACATTAATGTTAAAATGCAAGTATAAATTAATATTTATGTATTTATGGCCCTAAAACTCCCGTCGCCCGCCCATCTGCGATCCACGCGCCTTATGGAGCATTGTTTAAATGTAGATGTAGATACCCATCGGACCTGGATGCCCAGTTGACCACCATTTAGTGCCTGCGGTCAGTTAAAGACCGAAAGGGTGAAGAGGGTTTGTTTTCCCCAGGTAAAAAACACTTCACACTCATTTTAACCATTTCGTACGTAGAAAACTTTGCTTGGACCTTAGCATGATACTTACTGCTGGCGTAAGTGTCTCATTTATACATTGAAGAAAACTCCATGTGAAATGTTCGAAAGGTTATTTTGTGAGCCTGACTTTACGTGCGCATTTTAAATTTGCAAAAATGCTCCCTAGACTTTAAGTGTACATTCGGCAAAATGATCACCTACCGTTAATAACCCGATACCACTACACACACCTTTCCGAGTTTCTTCGATCTTTTCTCCGGCCCTCGCGTACCCTGGGCTACGCTGCCTTCAAAACGAAAAGTAACAATGAAAAACAGTGGCATCATTGACATCGATGTGTGAATTCAAGTCACTACCCTCGCCTCATATATCAAAACTAACCACTAACTGATCGTTCTTATGACCTTAACTTTTAAACCTTATTACGCACACATTTTAAACTTGAAATCTTATTGAACATTAAATCTCAGCAATATTTCCACAGAATTTTGTCGATATTCTCTAAGTGGGTGCGTGAATTTCTGTGAGCGCATGTGCGTGTGTATTTCTGATTAATTGTACGTGTTCTCATGTGCGGATATGTAGGTATATACCACGGTCATACACACTAGAACAGATAAACGAAATAAAAAACACAAGACCGATTTTCAGGCGATTAACCCGTGTGTCCTTGGTCTGAGGGCGAGATAGTATGACCGCTTTCGCTCGGAGGGAAGGGGAGGGGGTGGAGAAGGGTTAAGACGTTTTTTTCCTTCCCAAGAGTTGAAAGCCCGACGGAGGGCAAAGGGGGGGGGTTGGAAGGCGAAGGGATGGAAAGTGAAAATGATGAGGTGTTGGCGGGACGAGGGAAAGGAGGAAGCGGAGGGATGGGAGGCGAAAGGGTTCCGAATTGTTCCTTCAGAGGGTAGCAGGAGGAAGGGGAGACGAAGGAGAAAGGATGAGAGAAGGGGCGAAGGAAAAGGAGCACGGCGGTTGAGATGAAGTTCCTGAGAGATGACCGTGTGAATGAGCCGCGGGGGAATATGGAGGGATATGAAGCGTGGAGAGGGGGATACGAGCGGGTGGGGGAAGATGGAGGAACGTGGGGATGGAGAGAGAGAGGGTGATGAGAAATGGGTGAGAAATTAAGTTGGAAGTATTCAGGCGAGTAGAGTGAATCTCCTAAGATTCCAAATGGTGGTGAGCTCCGAGATCCGAAACATCGACGGGTCGGTTATTAATGGATGGAGGGGTTAACGTGCGAAAGAGGGACAGAAAACTACTTGAAAACTCTTCGAAGGAGGAGACAGATTTATTGTAAATCCTCTTGTGCACAACAACCTCACGATGGGCAATAATGGAGGGACAAATGGATGAGAATAATTAAAGAGATGAAGAAAAGAATGAAGCATCAAAAGCAAATAATGGGAGATCTAAACGTCAGAAGACATGGAGGAATGAAGACGATGTTTACATGGCTGCGGGCTATTTCCCACCATTATATAACCGTCGATGTAGAGGAACGAGTATTGGCTCACATACAATATTAATTACCTATTCTTTTTATAAAATATGACATGGCGTGGTTTAAGAGACATAAGCATACAATCAACGGCACAAAATTGGCAACACATTGGACGACACAAGTGATGGAATACAGAGGGGTGTCGATCGTGGTTGGTAAATATTCGAAGAAATAAGAAACGGATCAATTTTATCATGGATATAATTCAGAAAAGAGGACAGGGGCAAGAAAACAAAATTTTTATCACCAATGGTCCAATATTCTGGGAATAAGACTAAAGTAATGAGTTCATGCGAATAGGACGTGATTGAACTCACTCTTATATTGATAAGCGAAATAGTCAAAATATGCTATCAATGAATACAAAATCAGCCTTACTTCATTCACTCCTAAAACCTTAATGAATTTTTAGACATATTTACAATCTAGTACTTAGAGATACTATGAAGAGAGAATGAAGAAAAAATGGGATCAGTGAACATATTGCGAAAATGAGATTCCTCATTTGACCACTTTTGTAAAAAATGAGTAACACTCTTAGAATTAAAATATTAGTGGGAGCTGAGATCGGCAATATTGGGAAGTAATATCTAAGAAGTGGATGGACAATCATTAACAAATATAATTGTAATGATCGGCGATGCGTGATTCCCTCGAAGAGGTAGAAGAGACAGCATCACTTTTATGTTGTTCAATATGCTCGGAGAAAGTTTAGATTTACGATCCCGAAAAAAATGCGTAAATAAATATTCCGAAAACGTTTACAGATGATAAACTATTTACAGGTATGGCGTAAATTGTGTCAGTGTCCTTAAGAGAAAATTTTATTTTTCATTATTTAGTATGGCCTAAATCATCAGGTCTATCGGAAACAATCAATGATCTCTGTCGATTCACTTATGTACAGGTAGTCATCTAAATTCACGTCAACATGGCATGTACAGGCAATATTGACAATGTTCACAAAACCAAAAATGTACCCATTTCCGTCGTGTCGACAAATCATCATTTAGTCAAAATTCCATTCAATTAATTGCATTAATCTGATTGTAACAGGGACCTATTGTATCGACATGCTGTCGTTTGTTGCGCTCCTAGTTGGGCGAAGCGTAGTTCTGCTGATAACTCAAATTTCTGTCGATTACTTCGATCAATCAGATATCGATAATTTTTTTAAGCTACCCGTTAAAAAGATTACATAGAAATTAAACGCATCATAATTTTATTCTGAATGTCTACTCACAAGAATATAATGTATATTTTGCGAATAAAATAGATAAATTCAAGAAATTACAAGAATTTTTCGTATTCAAAAGAGAAAAAGCAAGGAAACTTTCTCAATTTTCTAAGGTTAAACATTTTACAGTTGTCTACGACTATTAAAATAACGTTTAATGATTTTTTTCTAATTTAGAACAAAAGTTCATGCAGAGATTATGAACTTGGGAAGAGATTAATCATCATCCCGAAATTAATTTCATCTGCCACGAGGCCCTCACAGCGATGAAGGTAATCAAATTAATCCAGTGAAATAACCAAAGAGCTTGAGAATATATCATAGCCAGCTTTTTAGTGTTCATAAGGCTTGTCTCAATAAGTTCATAACAAACTTTAATTGTGTGATGAGAAAATTTGTTAATATACAATTAAATTTGTGAACTAGAAAGCAAAAAAATATACATAAAATTGACTTCATTAAATTTAAACAATTTTCTTCATTTAACAGTCCAATCTCATCATGGTTTACATTAAATTTAAAATACACTACTAGCTCTGTAATTCAATGGTTTTCATTTAGGCACATTTGCATAATGTTTACAGGATGTTTGCAAACTATTCCTATAGAAACAATTATTAAAGACATTGTATTACAATATAACCTGTAAAATTGGGCAAACCAGAATCGAATGTTCATCGATGATATAAAATACAAAATTAGTTAGATTCCGTAAAGGTAAGATTGCTATATCGAACGATTACTACTTAGGGGGCGAAGTGTTGGCTCAGGGAATATATAGTAAACAATGAAGTTTTTCCGAGCAGTTTCACAATTTACAGAAGTGACAGGCCTAATAGATGGGGCGGGGGAGTATTCATTGCTGTGAAGTCACATCTTAGTAGCCAAGGATATGAATGCGACGAAAATGGCATAGAAAGCGTTTGGTGCAACATTAAGGACTACAACGACAGAAGCCTATTCGTGTGCTTATTTTACAGACCCCCCGATACTAATACAGATACTCTATTCAAGTTGGAAGACCAAATATCTACTTTCAGTAACAAACATAGCAACAGTAATATTATAATCGCTGGTGATAAAAATCTACCGTCAATTGACTGGGACTCGTACTGCGTAGGAAAATCTACCAAAAACAGAGATTCATGGCAAAAATTCTAGAGGACAATTCTAGAAAACAATCTAGAGGACCAATTGTTAAATCAACAACACGGGGTCACAGCATACTTGATATCTTCACGACTTTCACGTCCGTAATCATTATAAACATTGAAATAATGGGTATCAGTGGCCATAAAGCTATTCTTGTAGAATTAAAAACTAAGTTCGTTAAAATAAACAAATAAAGGCGTAAAATATACTTATTCAACAAGGCAAATTTTAACGGACTACGAGAATATTTGAAAAAGAATTGCCAGAATACTAGATGAAAACCCTGAAAACCAATAGAGAGAACACTTGAAAATATTTCTTTTATATTGTACGCAAAGGAATTAAGACGTACATTCCATTCAAACTTTAATGTGACAGTAAGGAACCTAAATGGTACAAGGGAGAAGTCAGATCTCCATTAAGATGGCAAAGAAGGCTACAATCGTATTTTAAAAAGAGTTCAAAAAGTGGCGATGTATTTTACATGAATACATTCAAACAGAAACTAGCATAATGTTTTGTTAAAACGAAAATTACCATGCGCAATACCTCTTCCAATCTAAAATGCTATGCGAATCTCTTGAGGAAAATCCAAATTCACGCTGATCCTACGAGTTCGGTAAATTAAGTGATGGACCTGGCAAAGTATCGTTCGATCTGACAGCACTGGAGGCGCTGGCCTTGGAGGGACGGTAGGGGAACATGTGATTTCCCTTCAGTACGGGTTTGAACTCGCTCGAGTTATTTAGTTGTCCGTAGCGATTTTTTTTGTGAAATTGTGTTTTCTATTGTGTTCTAAAAATGAGTAACATCAATTTCGAGCAACGTTGTGCTATCAGGTGTTGCTTCAGACTTGGGCATAGTGCAACTGAAGCTCTTGCTAAACTTCAATAGGCCAAGGGAATAGCGTTTTGTCAAGAGCCAAGGTTTTGGTGGTGCAAGGCATTTTCAGAAGGAAGAGAGTCGAGTGAAGATGAACTACGAAGCGTAAGGCCTTCATCTTCAAGAACCGATGAAAATGTCGGTAGAATCCGCAATCCTGTACGTTCAGATTGTCGGTTGACAGACATGATCGGGGAAGAGTTGAATTTGGCTCACACCACCGTTCATCAGATTTTGACCAATAGAATGGGGATGAGAAAAATCTGCGCAAAAATGGTTCCAAAAAAATTTCGCAAGACCAAATGGACCAGTAGTTTTTGGCCTCATTGCTCAATGCAGGGTTAACGTCCCACTGTACATTCGCTGGAGACAGAAAACGGCCAACTTATTACGGACAGCGTGAAAAAGGTAAACATTTTAAATAAGTTCTTTCAGAGCGTCTACAATAAAGACACAAATGCACCAGAGGAGCTTCCACATCTACCCAGGGAGCACATGAGCGACATAATACTGACAAAGAAAGGAAAGGAACATCAGCTCCGCAGTATCAAAGCAAACAAAGCACCAGGTCTGGAAGAAATACCTGCTAGAATATTGAAGGAATTAGTTGAAGACATTACCCCGTTTTTAGAAAATGGTTTTCTGAAATCGATAGAAGAAGGCTCAGTACCTCGCGACTGGAAGCTAGCCCATATAAACTCCCATCTATTAAGGCGGCGATAGAGAGAAACCAGCCAATTACCGACCCATTTCTTTAACATCGATCTCTTGTAAAATATTAGAACACATTATTGTCAGCAACATTATGAGGTTTATCGATAGTAGGAATATACGAACTCACAACCAGCACGGACTTCGGAAGAGCAGATCTTGCGAAAATAATTGGGTCTTTTCATTCACGATATACTTAGAACAGGAGAAAAGAACAGACAAGCCGATGCAGTATTTCTGGATATCAAGAAAGACTTCGATAAAGTCCCATTCAATAAATGGTTACACAAACTTAAATTCTATGGTATCAACGAGAAAATAATAAATTGGATTTGATACTTCTTGTCAAATCGCAAACAAATGGTAGTCATCGATGGGGGATTTGTTCAATGGATATAGATGTCACTTCAGGCGTGCCTCATGGAGGTGTGATACTTATATCCTTAATATACATTAATGGCTTAAGCTCACACATTAGTAGCAATCTCAGATTATTTGCTAACGACACGAGTAGAGGGCGAGTAGGTCGTGAGCTACTCTCTGGAGACCTAGACTCAATATCGGATTGGATTAAGGAATGTGAATTAATGCTTAATATAGACTAAATTAAATAAAAAAAGTTCCGTTGAGCAAAAACATGCTCAACGGATAGAGATATAACTTCGGGCGTCCCCCAGAGAAGTGTAATAGACCCTCTTCTTAATATACATTAATGACCTGAGTGTACACGTTAGTAGCAATCTCAGGTTATTTGCTGACGACACGGTGGTATACAGGGAAATAAGGAGCCAACTAGATCGCGAGCTACTCTCTAGATACTTAGAAACAAACTCGGATTGGTGCAAGAAATGGAAATTTAAGCTTAATATAGACAGAGGTGAAGTTTTAATTTTTTGGAGCCAATGAAGGGGTGAGCAAAACATAAATTATGAAATTGCGGATTTGGTGCTAACTACGGCCGATCAATTTTAGTATTTTGGGGTAGTTCTAACACCAAGCCTATCTATGGCGAGTACATATTAGGACAATGTACAGATTCGCATTAAAGAAACTCGGCGTCATTAAAAGGGTGGTGGGGAAATGTCATTAGGAAGTAAAAGAAAGGTGTTATTTCGCTCTACTTAGACCTTGTTTGAAATATGTCGCAAGTATTTGGGATTCTTAGGAAAACTTTGACAAAAATAAATAGATAAGTCCAGAGAAAATCAGCCAGATTCGTTAAAAATAGTTATAATAAGGAGACGAGTGTGACATGACTTTTAGGGGAGTTATGCTGGGAGCCACTTGAGATACGAAGAGAACAAGTAAGGCTTGAAGACTTTTAGAAAGATCCAGAACAAACGAGTACAAAAATGGCATAAGAGAAATTATTATAACCCCAAATTATTTAGGTAGGTCAGACCACAAAGATAAGAAAGGGAGATAGACCAGAGCACAGATACATACAAATATTTGTTCTTTCCCCACACAATCAGGAATCAAAATGGTAAAAAACGAAAGTCACTATGGAAAAAGTACAGACATTAAATTTACAAGTCTGGACAAGAATAAACGCTACGTATCCAATAGTATATTCGTAGGCGCTTGTTATTCGATAGTACATGTATTTGCATGCGTGTAAAGTTTCCTGCATGAATATAGACGACTTTTTGGGTGTAGCTTGGCATTAATTTGCTGTTTTACACGCGGTTTTATTACCTTATACAGGTGGTGACCTAACATGCCCCGTCATACGCGCTTGTGAGGGCTTGCGGATGTAGATGTAGAATACGGGGTAGGCGTCAGTTTGGGATCCTTATCTTGTCGGGGAGATTACCTCACTGGGCAAAGATCAGGGAATATCCGCAAGATTAGTGACGGGAAATTTCATAAGACTCTCGAATCAAGAAGGAAGAAAGCACACCTGAAGTGCCTGTACCCATCTTACAGCGGGGATGCTGCATGGAAAGATATTAAATAAATATTGGAAAGTATCTATTACGAGATCTCGTATCTGAGGAGAAAAGACCCCAGTGCTTAGATGGAGCTACAAAGGTATTTTTCTAGTGCAGGGAAATATTCTTTTTTTAATTGTGGAATAAAAGATTGCAATTCAATATTCGGAAGTATCCTAGAGCCGTTCCTAAGTAACGTTGGGACGTCCACATTAAAGGAGTTTGTAATTTTCCATAGACTTTATTTTCAGGTATAACGCGTTTCGTAACGTCCGACTGAATTTTGGCATGATAACATCTGGAGAGTTGTTTTACAAATTCAACCACAAAGACGAGCGTAAGCGGCCAAAATATTCCGCTAAATATCCATCGCATTGATTGCAAAACATGTCCATACCCGACGTAATATGGTTATTGGGCATCCGTAGTTTGTTCTCAAATGTTTCCTTACTCGCGCCGTTTCCTTGTGCCAAGTGCCGTCCCTGATGAGATTTTTTCTTGGCAAACTACTTCAAGATTCCTTTTAAAGACACTTTGTAATGTCTAAAGGTGATATATGGTTGCATATAATGTTACAGGTTGTTGTCCAAGTGTGACGTTGAGACCATAAGGGCCAACAATATGAGCTTTGTGGCTCTTGTGCGAGTGGGTAACGGTGATATGATCATTATGATGGTGTAGTGCTCTTGCCTGTCTTTGAAGAATAAGGATGAGAGCAAATTAGAGGCTGTTTGAATGTAGGCATGGAGATGAATGGATAAAGTAGGCAATAATGACAGGAAGACGAACGGCGAAGTTTTATATATGGTCGGGAAAGTTTCTAGGGGCAATTCGAAGAAGGCAAGAAAGAGTTACCGCAGGAGAAGTTGCGAGGCAGTGGGATACTTCAGGCCATGACAGAAGGGAGAACGTTGGATGAGAGGAAAAGAGGAAGGAATAATATTTTCGGAGGAGGCTGTGAAGAAAGAGATTGCGGTGTAAAGTATAAGGAAGAGAAGGCAATAATTTATAGCCAGCAAGACTTTAGACTGTAAGAATATCACGCTATGTTTAATTCGTAATACACATTAATCTACTAAACTTGAAATATACTAAATTTAACTTGCAGATTAACTCTAATGACGGTGAACTTTTGGAGACTAATTTTATGAAGAATATTTCGGTAAATTAATCCAGTTCTCTAAATTGTTTTTAAAAATTGCTGAATATAGTATTTTTATTTTTGACAGAGTAAATTTATGGAAATATAATAAAAATGTCAGTGTTTCGAAAGAGTAGGATGCTTCAAAGACAAACGGGTGTTTAATTTAGCTCCTCCAAGGGTAAACCTATTCATGGACGTAATCTCTTGATGGTTAAAACTTGAATTTAATATTAAGTGGCCGAGGGTAGAGACGAGAGCATTACAGTTTGACTTTGGTTTAGAGAGAAAATTGTGGCCTTCCAGGCTAAGACGAAAGAAAATGGGTGAATTTACCGAGCTTGTCGTGGAGTTGGCTATATCACCAGCACCATCTGGCGCTTGTTGTGGAGACGGAAAGTGAGGTTTTGTTGGGTTTGTAGTTGGGTGAGTTTGGAGGAGGTGAGAGAAAGTAAGACCAACTTTGGCCGGAATAAATGACGCCAGGGTGGATGATTGATGAGTGTGTTTATAAGTTCAAAGATAAGGTGCTTTTTCCAAACATTAATTGTGAAGACTCTTTTCTCGCTGCTCTAAAAATACTGGTTAAAATATGAACCGAATTGACGCAAAAACTTAGGTCAGTGATTTCAATTGAAGCCTAGAAATTTCATCTGCGAGACGGAGAGAGTGAAATGCACTTAAAGAGTGAGGGAGTAAGCTGAAGGGAAAGTTTTTATAGAATGACCAAAAAGAGGAATTATTTAAATTTGGCAGGATTGGAATTGACTGTTGAGTCGCATAGTTATTGGGCGAATGCCCATGGCTTCAAGTATTCATGTAATTTCTATCAAGCGAAAGCGGCCCGGGTGTGAGTGAATGTGGCAAGACAAGAGAGTTCAGGTGCCCATATTAAAATTTTATATGGGCCTTTTTTTATAAATTTTCATATCCTACTGTCAATCTTGAGAATTGTGCAAAAAATTTTACAATACTAGCACCAATTTCAGTTTATAATATAAAAACACTACATGCGTAAACATTTTGGACATTTGGACATTATTGCCATTAAACGGAAAAGTTATTAACATAAAACGAACTAAAATTCAATAAAAATTCAACCATGTGCCTTAGGGAACGTTTAGACGTTCATGAAGCTGAAAATTTCTTTAATAGGGAATGAAAAAAAGGAAAATAATAGTAAATTGAGAAGTGCAATTATTTTAGTGAAAACATCGGAACATGCGAAAAGTTATTATTTATATAAAGAGATAATGGTTC
This sequence comes from Hetaerina titia, assembly GCA_037158775.1. Lineage (NCBI taxonomy): Eukaryota > Metazoa > Arthropoda > Insecta > Odonata > Calopterygidae > Hetaerina > Hetaerina titia. The sequence continues at coordinate 96,552,117 of CM073771.1, read as the reverse complement.
TAAAAAGACTTCACTTCACGATTTTACTCCCTTGTTTACCCATTGTAATTGAGTCATTAGGTGCACAAGAATTTGTAAAATATATGATACTTTATCATCTAGTAAAGAAAGAGTGGAATGAGTATCGAATGGCTAAATAAAATTTGTTTTTCCGTATGAAATTTGATTTGTGCGTTCCTACTTTTATGCTGTATCTTTTGCTATGTGTGATGCTAGTTATTGCCAGATTATGAATACTACCGATCTATTCTGGCTCTATGAAAATTAAATAGTTCCCTGAATCGACTTAGTATGCATTCGCTGCTTGTTACATAATAATTGGAGCAACCAACTTCGCCGGCGTACTAGTTAACTGGGTTAATCTATGTGACATTTTAATGCTAACTACGATAATTTGGTTAATCAAACAGATGCAGAGTTAGTTTTATCAAGTTACTGACTTTTAATAATCAAACCACTTTACTTTTCCACATAAACTTTTTAAGTTTTACAACCCAGGTTTCGTTATAGCATAACATCATCAGGTAAAGTCAAGTTACGCCAGAAACTGTTTTGTCAAGTTAGTTTTTTTCAAGCAGATGCAGAGTTCTCAAATACTCCTAACTAGGCATCTACATCTGTTTGATTAACCAAATTGTCGTAGTTAGCAATAAAATGTAGCTGTAAAAACTGGAACTGTCAATGTATTAAAACTGAATACCCATAATAAAAGAAAGAGGGACTCACTGGGTCTCGAATTTTTGGTGGTGCAACCACCTTTCTCAAGAGGAGTTAGTAAACTCCTCTTGAGAAAGGTGGTTGCACCACCGAAAATTCGAGACCCAGTGAGTCCCTCTTTTATGTGTTTCTGTGTTTGTGTCGACTAGTCAATTTACATTGGTGTGCACGTCCGTGGGATTTTCAAAAAAGTGACAAAAGTGTTACATAATAAAAGAAAGGTATTCTAGAGTTGAAGCCCCAAAGCCCAAGCTGCGTTCGAGTGAATGTAAGGTCAACAGTCAGTCTGCTGACCACTAAAATCAATTACTCGATATCGATACACTCGGCATTACTTGCCGAGTGTAATGATGTAAGAGGTTACAATACATCTGGGGTCACCACATTTCTCTTCTCTCCACCCCAATTTGTTTACTGCCAATTTATCATTTTTTAATATTAGAAAACTTTATATTACACATGGTGAAACCGAGAAGCTAAATATATAAACCTGTTATATTTTAATACTCTAAAAATGTTACCATCCCTAATTAGTAGCATGGTCGTGAAACAAATAAACGATTAATAAAGGAAATTTCATAGAATTCGTTTCCTCCCGAACATACGATTGTTAAATTTGGTAGGTAATTTCATACAGAACTTATACGCGCAACGGGGTCAATCCATTCTAAGAGTCAAACCTTACCCTTCTTTTCATGTTACTTCCTTAAAATTAACGTTGATTTTCTCAAAAGTACTCATGTACTACCGCCTGACTTTTTCGTATTTTCAGTGAGCTGCAGGATTTTAGCCATTTGCTACTGTATGTGGTGAAACAAAGGAAATAATTAAAATATCTGCATCACAGGAGTAATATTTCATTATTTTCACTTTTTAAATGACCAATGACTCAAATAATACACTCTACGGTGAAAAAAGAACGCTTGAAATGGAGTGTGATTTCGAAGATTGCGCAATCTTTCACTATGTACTCGGTATATCCGAGAAGTTCAGTTCATGTCAATGAGCCATGGAATGACCCTCTACCAATCTCAAGATGAATTGTTTGGGAGACTCCTTTGTTGGAATGCACAGAATTAATTGATAAGTAACCGACTGCTCCCACAATCAATCCTCGAAATACCGTCGAGGACATTCTTACCCTGTCAATCTGCAACACTTGTGCATGTTTGGACCGAATTTGATTTCCTATTGATCTGTCTGAAGTACACTCGTACTCGTACACTCCTAGAAACATTTTATTAGAGTCAAATTAAATATTTTTAAATAATTCAAGGTTTCGTAAAAACGTTGCCAACGTCGTTAAAGGTTAAGGCTCATATACTCGTAACAGATATTTCTTTTGCCAATACACTTATCCTATACACTCTTATTTCCAAAAAAGTATTATAAAATACTCAAGTTTGTAGGTAAACACATTTTTTATCATTTACTATATTCATGTTTCCGCAAATGATTTCAAATCAAATTGATACTTTTTTACCGTTTTCGCGCTGATCAAATGGAACCAAAAATTCTTACAATGTGCACGATAGTCCATATATTATATTATTTTCGTCTTATAACTCACGGATCACGTTGCGTTTTCTATAAATATGCTATTAATTAATTTCTAAAAGTATGATGTTCATAAAAATATTATTCATTTAAAACATCCATCAATATCATCAAGGGTTATCAATCTAATCAAGTCTGTAGAAACCTTCCAAACTATCCCACCAATTTACTCATTCACCCATAGATCCTTGCACGAATATTTTCAATATCGACTTCTCGCACTTCATCCTTAGACTTCTCCTGTGGCAATTCCTCTCTTTCTATGTCTACCAAATTATAAAACTGATGTCCTCACATTAAAATAAAAATGATCAAATTCAATGGCACTCAGATGTTCCACTGCTGCCACTCGAGTGATGATTTTACATCGAAAGATAACTAAGGATGAGTGAGTTGGATGGAAAACGCGTCTCGGGGACTAAGTGATTCAGCGATGACGGATTGGTTAGAAGGGTGAGTCGTGAAGGAAGAAGTGGGAAGGCATGGTGGAAATTCGAGAGCTCTTCGAAGGGAGAGATGGCTGACAGAAAAAGGGGGAAGGGAAAGCGAAGGAATTTTACTCGCAACTATTAAATGCAAGAAAAAATCAAAATTATAAATTACAGCACAAATCCTTAAAAAAAAGTGACAAAACAATATTCGCAAAAGTTGTAGAACTTTCGGATCGAACAATCGTACTGAAGAAAATAAAAAAAGTAAGTATTATATAGAAAATATAATCTTATTATCTATTCAGAAACGTATGTTTCTTAGGGGTAAATTACAGGGTACCGTGCATATCTATAAAGGCGTTATACAAGTTGTTGAACTAATGAGTCATTGAGCTATCTTAAAACAGAGGGGATCTTCATTCGTAGCTCTCAATTAAAATTAGTGTCTGTGAGAAAAAAATTGTCAATTGCTAAAATTTAATTTCAGAAATTATCAGTAGAAATGCATACATAGACCCTACTTCAAACCATTGTTCACTCAAATTTTATAAAAATCTATTTCCATGGGTATGTAATTTATGAGAGTATTACTAACTGTAATGAATAATACAGTTTATTTTGTATTCATAAAAATTAAGTACCAGAAGCAGAAAAGCTGTCAATACATGTGCGTAATTAGTCAGAGCTAATATCGAACTGTCAAGTACAATTACTACTTAGAAGTTGGAGTTTTTTTGATTCGTGATAGTTATCTTTCAAGGCATTGGAAAAATGTCTGCTGCAAGAGGGTAAAAAGGTTATCTAGAATGGGCAAAATAATTTTTTTCTCCAAATCTCTTTTGCTGGAGATCTCAAAAGTTTGGATTTTCCATTAAAAAAAACGCGGGTAAAATTCTCGGTCCATCGACCAGCTTCAACCTTGACCTACACGGCGTCGAAAAAAAATCTGTTTTTCAGGTTGACACGGGATCTGTAAACTAAGACGACATGTTGTCAAGGGAGGTAACCAACCGATTGACTCAAAATTTTAACAAACCACCTAGTTTTATGGCAAATACCAATTTTTGAGCACTAATTCGAAAGGTATTTAAAAAATTAAAACTCTTTTTCAAAACTAGGCGCTTTACGAGTAACGAGTAACACATTATTAAATCAGGTATTTTCTAACGAACAAAGTCGATAAAGTATCATAATAAAAATCGCACATTTTTACAATTTTCTGTCCTCATGAAAACCCTCAACATAATGGTAAATAAACATGCTATAAATGTGAAATCCTGAATGCTACTCATAGCTTTCAGTTAAATAATTAATAAATAGTTAAAATATTAGAACCGCAATTCCAAGAGGAGGGGTGGTCAAATACCTCATATAAATAACAAAATGTCCGCAGATGGTTGATTAAGAGCTTACAAACGTCATACAGGCCCTCGTTTGATACTGTGTTCGCCAAAACTTTCCCATTTTCTCTTACAGGTTCCAGAAAGGTTTTTTTTAACCAAAGCTTAAAATTCCATCTATTCCAGCTTTTGGAGAGGAAGTCATGAGAACTGTGGCTAAAGTCTAAGATACAGCCTCTACTCTTCATATGCCGATCATACCTTCACTTAGTGACCCCCGTTTCCCACTTAAGAGGCTCTGGGGTCCAAGTGTGATCTGGAATATCTGCCAACGTCATACGAGGAGGGCGGATGAGCGGACAGAGTTAAGACACTTTTTTGTCCTAGTGACAGAAAGTGGTCCTTAAAAGGGATGGGAAAGTAGTAAGGTTCAACGGCATAGACGACCATGTCTAAAAATCTTGGCTTTGCTTTGGTGGCTGAAGCAGGTCTATCCTACTAACGTTTGCAATTTTTATTCAACTAGAAGGTAGACAGAGAATCAACTCCAGGTGATGACAAATCCACCGCAGCTACCAGCAGCACAAGCAAGTCTTCGAATTATGTATAACTTGCACCAAAAACACTGGAAAGACTCAGTGAGTTCGAAAAATTGATCAAAGACTAACCAGAAATATATGATTCGTTTTTATTTCGCTATGTTGGTCTTAGTGGTTTTTCACTGAAGGATCTTCTCCGCCTGGGAATATAATTTATAGTTGCAATGTTATTAGACTCACTAATCGACTTCCAATCCAAAAATGGGAGACAAGCTTATCCACATTTTTCTTTGCATTTGCGAATTAGGTCTACGTTATATACCACTTAATGAGCATTACTAAATAATTTAATAGACCAAACAAGAATGAAGCAGACATGTTTTGGAATGATAATGGTCCTAGAACTTTTTCACATCTAAGATAACCAAATCGTGGTTTCACTTGGAGAATGTTGCGCATCTGTGGGTAAATGGAGAAAACGTTGCTGCTATCCAGCACATAAAATAACTGACGAGAATGGAGATGGTCTAACAAAACCCTGTGAAGGAAATAATTTGACAAGGAATTATTCGGATTTTTAAAACCTCCCTAGAAATCAAAAAACCTGGACCTTTCCGATTTCCTGAAAAGTACGTACGTCAATGATGTGCGGAGCAAAGTGGTAAGTTACCGGAACCCACGCGGAAGTAAAATGGAAGACGGGCGGTAAATAAAGGAGTATTGAAATATGGAAAAGGTTGAATGGGATAAGAAAAACAATTGAAACAACGTATTGTGTAGTCATCCAAATTGAAAGAAGAATAAGGACGCTTTATGATGATGACATGATGAATAGTGAATCGAAATTGCTTCGTTCAAAAATCCATGGACTTCAGCATTCTGTACGTACGTAACTTTTTCATTTCGCAATGATTCTATATGAAGAACCTCCGTTTTTCTTAACGCGTAAATTGGCATTTAAAATTTTAAAGCTACTGCGAAACGGAATGCAGTTTCAGTTAGAAGTTAGTTGTTTCCCACCAATCAACTCTGCACGAAATTCCCTCAGTTTTGATGCCCATGACGTAAGTGATGGAACCCAACTCCTAATATTTATGAGCAATAAATGCCTTGAAATGTCATATTAACCAAATTGTTAAATCCTTTAGTCAGTAACAGCAGGAAAGCCTGTCGTATATTAGCACCTACTTTCGGGAATCTTTCTGAGTCGTATACTATTATAACATGTATATAGTATACAAGTAATAATTCGTCAGGGTTTATATATAGCAAGGTAAGATAGCCCTAAATATGATTCAAATAGAGGAGGATATAATAAAATAATGCAATAAGTTGAATGGATTTCGCGCATTTGCTAAAGATTATAAATGTGTATTTCTAGCATTACGTTCAATTTAAGTATAGCGAGGCCCAAAAATTAAAAAGTAAAGCCGATTTAAATTCTTAAAGACATAAAAATACAGTAATTACAAAGAACGATGCACAACTATAATTGGTAAAGAATTTAGATTCGCTATTAAATCGGATAGAGCACAGATAAAATATATATATAACATATAATAATATATTCCTCCCATTGAATAATACCGTGACGTAGTGAAAGGACTTATGTGTTCTGATAACCCTTTCAGCTGTACTGGCGTGTGCAATGACAATTACTCCTGCTAGGGTCAGTCATTCCAAATAGGTCGAAGGTTAAAAGCCAGACGAATGGTAGTCCACGCAGCGTCTGTTCCTCAGTGGGACGGCCATTGAGTGATAGTGTCACGTTGTAAAGACTATTTAGGAAGACAAGGGGAAACCACCTCAATTAATATTACCATGACTTTATTGATGGACATCATTGAGAATATGAGTCCTGGCAACTACGGGGCTCGGCCCAATCGGCCGTGTGTCATGCCTGGCAGCGGAGGAGGCCAAGCTTCCGCGATCGTCATCTCACGAAAACCTTGCAAAAGAAAACCGACAGCAGCAGAGCAGAAGGCGCAGGAGAAGAAGACCAAATTAGTAAGAATAGGAACTTGGAATGTTAAGAAAATATTGAGAATATGGGAGGTGGAAATATAAATATTTTAGGTCTGTGAGAGATGGAACTATAGCGGGGATTGCTGGAGTAATTGCGCAATATACGGCGGAGGAGACGAGAACAAACGAGATGTTACCATAATATGGAATAAAAATATAGGAAGATATATAAGGCGCAAGCATTGAGTATATTACTAGTAGTGATTAGTATTAGAATATTACTAGTAGTGATAAAAGCAGAACTTGAATGAAAAGACGAACTTGGTTATTGTTCAGATATGCATACCGCCAAGCATTCATAAAGAGGAAGATGTGTATAGGATATCCGATGAGTTAGAGGATATAATCGCGGGTGTTCCTGCGGAAAAACATTTGATAGCGATGGGGGTTTGGAATACAACGGTAGGCAAAGGAATAGATGGTGATGAGGTGTAGGACTACGGTTTAGGAACGAAGGAAGACCGCGGAGAGACAGAAATTGAATTTTGCAGGAGACATAGCTTAGTGATCATCATCAACACTGGGTTTTGACACCACAAAAGGCGTAGGCATGCATTAAAAATGCCACGTGATTCAGAAAGATGACAGTAAGATAATATTATAGTTAGGCACAGATTTAGAAACAGCGTGAGTAATTCGCACAGTTTCTCGGGAACGAATCTGAATTCTGATCACAATTTAGTAGTCATGAAGTGTAGTGTCCAACTCAATTAGATAAGGCAGGGGTGGTTCGAGAACAAATCATAACTGAGGAGAAAAAGTTGAGTTCTATCGAAGAAAAAGGGAAATAAAACAAAAAAGAGATATAGAAATCCGTAAAAGAAGGTCTAGAAAATGTTAATTGGAAAAGGACAAGGAAAATGCATCCCGGATAAGATGATTAGAAAAATATATGAGAGTAGAAAATGAGAGAATGTAAATACAGAGTAAGGTAGAAGAAAATACGAAGAGTTAAATGATAAATTAAGAGAGTAACAGATATAGCAAAAGAGACGAAGTGGAAGACGCAGTGCGAGGATATGGGAATAGATCGGGTCAAATAACAGCTGTAGCAGAAAAGAAAGACGAGGGTCAAGAGAGATGGAAGGAATATATAGACAAGTTATGTTTACCATGCAGAACTTAGGCATAGTCGACTATGAGATAGAAAGGATATTAAAGGAATTGAAATCAAATAAGGCCGTGGGAGTAGATAACATTCCTGCGGAACTACTAAAAGATTATAAAAATGTGATAGGCAGAGACTATGGATTTATTCGTAGCATTTATGAGAAATGAATCTGGCCGGAAGATTGTTCTCGGATCAGGGTTAGTTCTTATTCCGAAAAAGGTAAAAACTACTTCATATGAGGACTACAGAACAATAAGTTTGAAATTCCACGCAGCTAAAGTGGTTCTAAGAATTATCAATGAAAGGATGGAGAGCAGGGCAAATGATTACTTTGGGAATGATTAGTAAGGATTCAGGAATGGGAGAGGCACGCGTGATGCCATTGCAGTAATGAGATCACTGATCGAGAGGAATACAGAATGCCATCAGGAGGTATTTTCCTGTTTCATAGATTTCAAAAAGGTATTTGATACAGTGTATTGGGAAAAACCTATGAGTATGTTGCAGAAAATAGGAATAGATTGGAGATATAGAAGGCTAATCCCCAACTTGTACATGTCTCAGACTCCTCAGATGCGAGTGGGGGACGGAGGGCCGGATATGCGGTGTTAAGAAGTGGTGTAATGAAGGGTTGTCCACTAACACCGGTGCTATTCACAATGTATGTGGAGCAAACAATTACATGGGCGTGGGAGGAACTGGATATAGGAATGAAAACCGGCGGGGAATCCGTAAAATCAAGTTAGGTTTGCTGATGTCCAAGCTCTAATTTGTCAGTCAGCCAAGGGGTTGCAAGCATTTCTGAGTGAATTGGAAATTTAGTACGATAGATATGGGATGAGAATCAATATAAATTAAACAAAGGTAATGCGGTTTTCCAGAAATAAAATGCTAAGCTAAACATTAAAATACTAGAAGGAGGGTAAAAACTAGAGCAGGTGGATCTGTTGAAATATCTCGGAAGTGTTTTGGATCAAATGGTCAAAGTAATAGAGACATACGGTAGATAATTGCTTTTGGCAAAGAAGTTTTCATAAGGACGAGGGAATTGATGACGGAGACGCTCAGTAAAGCTATTAAGAAAAGGCTCGTCAATACGTTTGTTCTGGATCGTTCTGGATGTTCTGGATATACGGCGCGCTCGTTTGATATGGATCGCAGTTTAATACGACATGGAAACAAGGTCACTGAAAGAGGACAGGTTGGGGGCTTTTGAAATGCGAGTGTGAAGAATAATGGAGAAGGTGAAGTGCAGTATATATATACACATATATATATATATATACATATATATATATATATGCATATATATTTTTATATATATTTCCTGAAGATAACAGGATATGACGTACTTCTCATAAAAATTAGCAGTTAACACTGCACGGAGGCTAGAGCTAAACAAAGACATAACACAACACGTTATATGAAGGGAAGGACAAGATAAGAGTTAAAGGTAATAGGACGATAAAAAGTGTAAACAAATATTTTGAAGTTATAATTTTCAACTATGGAAATGAAACCAAGGACATTATGAATACTGTAGTTAAAGGAAAAACGTGATGAAATGGATACAGTCATTCCTATGAAACAAAAGGTTTGACGCAGAAAATAATATATTCAAAGCATGATATCAACAGTATTACGTCTGAAATGTGGATAATAAATGACTTGCTACAAAGATTTCCGGCAGTAAAAATGGTATATTGTATAAGGTGCTGTCACTTAGCCAACTTAACTTTCTAAGCTCACATTTATAGCCTAACGGGCATATTTTACAGCATACAGCGTTGATACCCCAAAAAGATCTAATTTACGCTTGCTTCACTAAAACTTAACGATGCCAGGAAGACGTAAAATATCATACATTATCCACTCATCTCAGGGTTTATGATAGAAAAGGTGTTCATAAAATGAAGGTAAATTTTACCTGGGCATACAAATTGTACCCGAAGACATTTAGCCGCGAAGCGGAAAATGAATCCAGGGTACTATGACGCCATTAGTGTTAAGGCCCTGAAACAGTTTATTAACTCAAGAAATTAGTCTGCAAACTCGCCATTTCAAACTGGCGGCGTTCGGGATTGTTTGAACATTGCAGATTTCCACAAACAGTGCGTAATGGTTCGTTAACCTAAATCAAGAAGCATTCACGCCCACTTACGAACACCGAAATTGCTTAAGGACTATTCGCCAAAACGGTGAATAACCTTTGATCTAGTGCTGATGCATAATTATGTCAAAACATTATTTTATGCTCAGTGTTCTTTATTTATAAAAAAATAACATTACTGTTCCTTCTATTAATAGTAATTTTTCATCAGTTCCTTGGTTGTCTAAGCTCATTTCGAGAACTTCATTTACAATCAGGGCAGGAGAAAAAATAACGTCTTTTAAGTATAAAGTCCAGTGATCAGTTATATTCTTCCCAAATAAAATACAGCTTTTGAAACAAACCCTTGATGTTTGAAGGAGATAACTCAATTGTAGATTTGAAAAACTAGCTTATTTTTTCCCTTTAGGGCGACTCATCCATTGAGGGTAAATTGCATTTTAAAAGATGTTTCGAGTGAGGGCCAAAACGGTATTTTCGACTTTATTAGTAAGAGATGTAGTTGATTTCGGAAAACACTGCATCGTTATTGGCGTCGTTTCACGAAAGCGCACGCACAAAATGGAGCCCCCCTCCTCCTTCCGCAGAATTCCTTCCTCCAGAATTCGATCGCCGTCGTCTGCCGCGAGCGAAAGAGATTGACCCGCTCCCCCGTCGCACACCGCGCGGGGGTGCGGGGGAGATGAGGTGCGGGAGGAAACAAATTAAAACGAGGCCCGACGTGGCGTAAGCGCCCGCCCTAATTGTTTGCCCGCTTCCAATGCTAATGGGCCCTCAGGTAGACGGGCTCTCAAAACCCGCGAGATTCATTTAGAGGAGGTTCATCGTTGCCAACCGACCGTTCGCCCCACCCGCCGAGGACGCACCCGCCGTCGCACGTGGTAACTGCATCCTCCTCCCTCCTCCGCTTTATTTGATGGATGACTCTCCGTGAATGGAGTCTCGTCATTTTAAAGGGCCGAATGAAAAGGCCAAATTTTTTTTGGCCCATGACGACAAAAAGCGGTCGCCCGGGTTCCGGAGATGACCCAACCTCGAGCCCTGCTTAACTCTTCGGTTATTCAGCACTCGTCGAAAGGATTGAAATTGAAACTTGTTTCCGACGCATCGACCACTTTAATTAGGCGCGGTCGGCGTAGACTATTAACTATCTCCTACTTCTATCCTCTAGAAGTTCAGGTGTTTTAATAAGTGAATTTTCCATTTATATAGTAACGGAACATTAATTTCCAAACTTTTTACTGCCGCATATTTAGCATCGGTAAACAGCATTTACAAGGAATGCTGTTTGTAATATTTTGTTCCAGGGGAATCGTGGGCTTTGAAAAATAGTATTGACAATTTAAACAATAGTCTAGTTTTGTAGCTCAAGTGAGTGAATAAGACTTCGCGAGGTTCTATTTATATTATTAATGTTAAATGCTTCATCTATTCGGCATTAACTCGCAAAATAACTTGCTAATAATGGCTTCCCAGGACATGTTTGAGCCTATCGTCAACTAAAATATAGGAGTTTAAATGAGTTGTCAGCATTAAATATACAATTAAGTACCGTCAGTGATTCGGCCAAATCTCAATTGGATGGAGCTAACAGTTTCAGGCTTAACTTTGTGGATTTCCTTCATGATGAGGGTAAAACATGAGGAAAACTTTACACTTCACACACTTTTAATGCAATACGACCATGGTTTCGATGATGCGCATCATCATCAGGTACAACACAACGAAATATTTCAACTTATATAGCCAGGTGCCAGGTAGGAGAAGTAAGGGTGGTAGTATTTGTAGGTGCAGCAATCATTAGTGGGTGAAGAGAAGGTGAGGGTATTGGCTGAGGCCAAAACCGTCCAATAGATACCCTCACCTTCCCTTTACCCACTATTGATTGCTGTACCTACTATACCACACCTCTCCCTTACTTCCCCTACCTGGCGCCTGACTATATAAGTTGAACATTTTCGTTTTATTGTACCTGATGATGATGCGCAGCATCGAAACCATGGTCGTATTGCATTAAAAGTGTGTGAAAGTGTAAAGTTTTCCTTATTTTTTACTCTCATCATTTGGATGGATTGAGCTCCTTAATCCTTTCTCTTACTAATAGTATCATTTGAATGAACCATCGAGACACGAGTTTGAATCTTGGACACAAAATTATTCATGAAAATTTTGGAGACATGGTTAAATAGTATCTTCCGAGAGCCATGCAATTTCCCGTTAAGAGTTTTATATTTCTTGAAATACGATCGAAAACAAAAATGAGATATTTTACCGAAATGAATACCAACCAGCCAAAGTAATTAGTCCAAATGTTGGTTTGACATACCAAAAGTAGAGCTCAATTCACACTAATCTTTGCGAGATGCTATTAGGTCTTAAATACTGTAATTTTCGATTACCTAGACGGGTTTCTGACTGCCTATGATAGTTTATTCCATCTTTGCCCATTGCAAAATCGTCCATGTATTCATGCTCCCATTACGCCAACATTCGAGATTCATTTAATCACTGTAATTTCCATTTAAAATAAAATAATTTCAATATTTGATAATCGTCTTCTATTCCTTATTTAATTATCTAGTGTCTTCAATCCCATGATTACCGCGGATTTTTGGGAATATACTGTAAAATTGAATCGACCAATGGGGGAAAGGGGATGGAGATAGGGGTTTAAGACAGAAAAAAGTAATCAAGATGGCTCCAGTGGGATATCCATGGAATTATTCCAGAGCTGGAATTGATCAATCAACAGCGAAGCGTTACGAATGGCTGTGCAATTTGCATTTCATTCGCCTTCAGCATCGCGTGCAAAAGGCTCGAGCCAGGACGCGCGCGGCCAGGCTGAACATACTCTAATCACCTGCATGCTTCTCGCCTTGACTTGCCACTGGGTGCCTTGTTGACCCATTGGAGCCCTTGGCCCGTGTCTCCTCTCATCCGTACTCGCTTCCGCTTCGGTTCGGCTCACTGAAACTGAAATGATTCCCCTCTGAGACCATTGAGACCGTTGGAAAGTAACGGCAAATTATTTTATAGACCCCGGGATGAGAGCAGGGGGTGGTTTCGATACGATGCTGCACGTTAATTTCCCAATCTAAAATTTTATATTCAAGCGCTGTCAACGTCGGTCTAGCGGGAAATGCGTACGTCATCGGACCATACGGCTGCGCGTACAAATGATGATGTGTAGTTTCAACTTCGAAATTCCTCGAGTTAAATCCAATGTGTGTGATTTTCTGCGTTCCACTGCACTTTATCGGCAAGCGCAGGCGGCACAGGAACAGATATCCTTTAATCAATCTCATCGAAAATGGAAGATTGGGAATATATGTAGTATATTAGTAGCTTGTGTACTTGCGTCCTTAACGATTGGCGTCTGTTATTATTAATTATTACATGGAGAGCTGATGCTCTAATCTCCAATCATTATTTTTAATTATCACATCACTTGGTGCTGAAAAATGAGATTTAATCCATAAATAAGAACTTCGCCCATCCAATCATCCTTAGGGTTAAGCAATAATTATAAAAACATCCTTATTGGGGCGAGATTGAGGCTATGAATTCCCTTCCTCCACTCAAACCGTCGTCATTTACATGTACAAATGTGTAATTAATCATTGCAATAAACGGAGTAGAAATTTTTGCAGTGATTACAGGAAAATACGAGTTCAAATATATTTTTAAAATAATAATAAATTAAATAAATGCTACATTTGAGGAAGATTTGGGTAAAGCATGAGAAGATATGTACTATGTGCATGAGAAGATATATGAGATATATTTTAGGGAAAAGCGTAAGGATTGTGAGTTGACCTTTTTAACGAAAAAAACTCACTTCAAGGAAGGGGCAAGGGTGTGAAAAACCTGTGAAACCAAATGAGATATGATGTATTTTAAAACAATGCAGAATAAATGCATAGAAAAATATCAAATTCTAAAAATAAATAAATGAAAATAAGAATAATCATAATAATAAATGATAAGAATAATAACAAAGTACTTATAAAAAAAATAAAATTTTGAAGAAATGAATACAGTAATCATAACATTAAGATGAAAATTAATAAATATCGATAAAAGCAAAAGTTAAGAGAGTTGACAACAAAATATGTTGACAATCGGACTTTCCAAACCCGCGAAATTTAAAAATTCCGGTTATTTTCTGCACACCTCTCGTATACGGGGAAAACCATGAACACAGGTTGGCGGAGGCGGTGCAGGTACGGGCGAACCGAACACAGTGGGCGCTCGACCTCATCCCAAAGTCCTCCTAGATGTGGACTCTAATCTAAAGTGCAAATTTGCCGCACCAATTCTTTCCCCACGTCCTCCACTTCCCTTTGTCCGACCGTCCATTTCGCTCTCAGCCACACCCCTGACTTGCTCTGAGACGAGAGCAAGGCAAAGGAGGCGCCGGGGAGGCGGCACTCGAGTCCCAGGAATGCCACCTCAAGGGATTGATAGGAAGCTGGGACTGCCCCCTTCGACTCGCATTCCCGATCCTCAGTCACCACTCCCCGTCCACCCCCGCTCATTTAGTCTAATACACTTTCATGGGATGGAGCAATTAGTGTAGAAACGAAGGGAAATGAAGTTGGTTTTACTCTGAGCACGGCGATATTATGATCATGCTTATGAGGGACCAATGGTACCTCAAAGATACCCGAAGACACCCATTCTTATCTCGTTCTTTCATCTCGTGGATAGGTATTACGGCAAATATAGAATTCCATTCCGAATTTCACACATACACATTATATTTTGGGATATTTCCATCGCAAAATTGAATTGTTATTGCCCATGCAGGAGAGAGAACACGAATAGAGGACACACGAGTACCTCCTTGATTGTATAAAGTAAAAATAAAATAATTCCTCAGTTAACTACCTATCCTGTGCCACTTGTTTTGCACAGTTCCCGGTATGTCAAATATATTATAATGTATGCATCATGTTCACAACAAACAGATATTGGTTTAAAGTACAATATCACATCAAAAACACAAAATTTTGCTAGATAATATTCCTCTTCCTCCGACTCATCATCGGTTCCCACTTCCACTCTGATCAATCATGTCGAGCAGATTGCCAGTTGGCCCCTCGAGCGATCGCGGGTCGCTCGCCATTGACACAGCTGCCTTCATCGTCGTCTCCAACCTCCATCACCACTCACTCTATCGCCTCACTGTAACTCGCTTTTCTCTGATCGCTTAACGAAATGTGTCGGTTCTTAATGACCTGTTAGTGCTTTTCCAATCAAAGCTTCGTAAAGGCCGAGTATAACGACTGTCTCTTACTATACTCTTTAAGTGAAACTCACCACATGAGACGATTTTCGTTACCGATTGGCCCAACGACATATCCTGAACGAGCTCGAGGATAGCGCTTCTGCCGAGCGTGACACATCATTCGATCACAAACTTTGAATTCCAGATTTTCTAACAAGTGTCTTCGTGGTATATTCCCGCCCATCCCCAGCAGCCTTCCCGTTCGGATCGATGGGGGGTAGGGAGGAGAAGAGTCTCCCGGCGTCGGGTGTGGCGAGTTTTCATATACCAAGTGTGGTGTCCCTCACCCCCACCCTCTGCCTTCCCTCACGTCCGTCAACCCCCCCCCCCCGCCCGTCGTCTCGCTGCTCCTACGGAGTCCGGCGCCTGTACAGCGCCACTACTTGAGGGTCCCAGCCACAATTACGAGTCCCACAACCACGTGGCGCCGGGGAGGAGGAAGGTGGATGAGGAGGAGGAGGAGGGTGTTTCCATGGCGACGGGCGCGATCCGATAGAGCCGGCGACGCCTCCGTCGAATTTGAAAGTCAAATCCGAATGTGGATACGCCTGTATAATAATGCGGAGAGCGCCAGTCTCGGCTCGGGACGAACTTGGGTGGAAGTGCATCGCCAGCAAGGGAGAAACAGCGAGGTCTCGAAAGTTTTATTGCAAGAGCACGACGAGGCGACCGAGCTGACTGCCGGAGATCATTTGGGCACGAAGACGCTGCCTGTTCCTCGAGTCATATGTCTCGGGTCGATCCCATTCTTGAGAGCGTTCCGTGGAAAATTGGAAGGCGAGATATGCTCTCAATATGTATCCGTCGTCCCTACCCCGATTTGCATTCTAGCGCACGAAGATTTGAAGCCAGTCGCGCTCACAACCAACCCCCACTCAAATCACCCATGATCGTCTTAACTGAAATGTAATTCAATCATTATTTTAGTAAATGTATGAACATGACACGCAGTGGTGCATGGTTCCGAAACCTGATCATTGAGGCGAGAACATGGGCGTAGATCAAAGGCTTTCGAGATGGAAGAGCGCTGAGAAAGCAAGTTGGAGAGAGGGGATCTCGGCGAAGGAGTTTTATATGTGGTTGAGGAAAGAGTGGACGCTGCGCGGTGAAATTCGAGTGCGGTGGAAAGGGTCGCCGGAGGAGATATTGAGAGGTAGTGGGATGCTGTAAAGCCGTGATGGAGGGGAGAGTTATGGATGAACGGTGGTAGGGAGAAGGAAAGAAAGTGAGCAGTCGTTTAGGACGGTATAGGCAATGAGGGAAAGTATGAAGATTTGGGGAATTACATTATGACTACGAGGGTTTTATCTAGTAGGAAATACTCGGAAGAAATAGGAAGCGTAATACTGGTAAATTATCTCATGTCCAAAATACTATATACCCATAGTCGATATTTACCTTATAAGATAGTATTTCTATAGCTGCTAAAATGTTGGCCATTCATTTTCTCAATTAAAATTAGAGTTAATTACTCAAATTAAAATAAATGTGTGGTAAAATCTCTTTTACTTTGTCTTCCACAGGGACGTTCTCTTTTTATTTAGCATTGATTTCGTAGTTAACTTTTCCTCATAATCCTTGCTAGGTTATACACGTACATTGTATAGAGTCTCCTACATTCCACTACACCGTTGTAGTTGCTGCAAATATCTTGTCGTGGGCTTAGCAGGGAAATAATTTTGTTTCGTTTCCAACATTTTAGAAAATCCAAAACAATTCGTAGCCGTTGTTTATCGGTATAATTTAGGTTGAGCGGAAAACTCTACAGACCTCACAATATTTCAGTGACACCTTCTATGCCCGTTTAGATGGAGGATCATCTGTTATTTCTGTAACGCAAAGGATTTTTAATCTATTTTAGGAGTTCGTCCAATAATAGAAAGCCAGACGTTATCTCAGACCTTCTCATTTTGTATGCCCTGCATGAGTGGTATCATTTGATTGAACTATCTACAAAAAATCAGTGGGAGTAACATTTGATTTCTTCTACTTAATCTGCGTCGTATAACGCCCAGAAAATCTAAAAAAATAGACATTCTACCGTTCTAAGGTATATCTTTTGTATGTACAGTAACGTTGATTTATTGTAATGATTGATTGCAAGGGCTCCAATTCTAAAAGTTACAGTGATACAGTCAATGTTATTTTCTTTGGAAAGACCCTCCGCTAGCGGATCTTCTTATCCAATGGGAGCCCAGAAGAAAAAAAAAACCTTTTAGTATACCCAGAAACCCCCGCTCTTCACTCCACTAGCTCTCCTCCGATTCGCTCATCACGCTGAACTACTTGAATTTCGACGAAAGCGATGTCAAAGGGAGCAGCAGAAGCCAATGGTCAGCGATTCCCATGTGACTTCCCATCGCCATGCCATTAAACACGGTTGGGAATGCCGTCCATTTCATCTCTCTTCACTTCACGTCACCAATGGTGTGCATAACTTGACTCAAAAGTCTTTAGAACAATGGAGGACCAGCACAAAGTCTTCGGGCAATAGAAATAATCCAATTCTTCATCTTCATTTCTCTCACAGCTATTCCATGATATTATACCTTAACAAAAAATGATTATTTTTTTTCACAAAAAGCTCATAAAGACTTGTGGTGAAATATATTTGCATAAAATTATTGTTTAATGTGACATTAATTTTAATCGCCCACTTGTCATACTTGCAATTTCATCTATAGAAATATTCTAAATTTTAGAAGGCATCATTTTAATTTCCTCTTTCGTCGCAAATGTGGTCTGAAGCGCATGAAACTTCATTCAAATACCATTTCCGACGGTGCGTTGTGGGAGCCAGTACGCTGGCGGAAGGCGATGAAAGAGGATTTGTGCAACTGAAACTTGGGAGTCAAGACAGAAGCGATCGGCAGTAGATAGCTTAGTGGATTGGAAAATACAAAGTAACCGTCGAAAACCTATTCCACTCGGTGAATCACAAATCTCATGGATGCAAACGTGCTCGAGTGCTCAGAAATGAAGAGAAAGACGCGTCGCAAATGCAGTAGTTCGAACCACGCGCTCCTTTGAGGCTCGACGTGTGAATGGATGGGCAATCAAAGAAAACGAAAGAGGAGAAGCTCACCTCCACCGCACATTATCGAATAAGCAAAGCGATGTTCAACGTAATATCGAAACCAAATAAGATTCTCGCTCGCAAGGGGGTCCCCACGGCTTTCCACCCTCGCACCTCCGTCCTAAGGCTTCCTTCTTCGGTTCCTCTCTCCAATATATTCTCCATTCATCCTTCTCCGTCATCCTTACCAATCGGTTCGCGTCATCCCTTATCCTTTCCACTTTCGCCCGTCATCTGTCCCCGATCTCCCTTCCGATATCATCATCCCCCACTGTCACCGAAGCCTCCCGCGACCCTCTCCCCCGCCGCGACCCCCCGCAGCGATGCGACTGATATAAAGGGAACTATCTCTTTGACAGAAATAACGACGCCAATTTCGACATCCTTGAGTTCCCTCGTGGATCCCCGTAGCGTAAATTCCCGTGGTCTCTCCCAACTCCACACTTCATGAGCTCATGTTAAAGGAGTAGGAATGGGAAAAATTTTACACATATCGGTCGGGTGGTTTATTACTCCACTCCATTTTTTCCAGTTTATTGGAATAAAAAGAATGTTTTAAGGGAAATTTTTTCTTTACTTTCTCCAATCAAAATACTTGTACGATGAATGTAAGATACGGGATTGCATTAGAGTATAATTCTGTGCTTATCATGGGGTATGGCTAAGGATTCCTGATTCAGAACGGGTATACAAGAACACGTCATGATTTCGTCGCGGTGATAGAATCTGTTCGCAAATACATCCCTTTACTGTCCCAACATTTCCAAAGATAAAATATCATAAAAATATTTCCCACCGCTTTCAAATAAGTGGTTGCAACTCCAAAACGATAGGTGTTTTACCACTCAAAAATTGTAAAATCAGTAAATTAGCATGTTCTCTTTCCCTTCCAAAGAAAACAATAGTAATAATTGTTGGACTCAGCTCTGGTTTTCTGAAATAAACCTTTGTAAATCCGCATGGAATCAAAATATGTCCCATTCTGTTTCTCTTTTATTTTCATAACATAAATTCTAAAATAACTATAAATAGCAATATAATACTAAAATAACTCTAAAGGTCTTCCGTGGAATCTCTTCCGAGATTAGTCCTATGACTCACACTTTGGGAAAGGTAAGGGAGGTGCCCAGAAAATAAAAGAGTTTCCGGAAACCTCCTAGTCAAATGTAAATAAAAAGTTAGAGAAAAGTGTAACACTACTTTTTTAGGCAAAATTTTTAATACGCGGAAAGTGTTTTCGACCAATGAGATAAAATACTAGTTGAGGAATTTAAAAAGGTTCACAGAAAAGTCGCTACATCTATTTAAAAATGTTGCTACGAAAAGTAAGTCCGCGTGATGGGTATGCTGGAGGAATTAGGTAAGGAGCAGGCAAGACCTAAGACTTGGACCTTTCGGAAGAAACATAACACCCAAAATTTCTTGCTACACCAAGGTAATTATTATGACCCCAAACTCTACTGGTAGTTTCCAGGGATAAAATAAGAGAGGTAGACACTGTCTCCGGTGGATTCAAGTTCTCTTTCTTCTCACACGAAACTTAATCATAACAAAAGCGAACCAAACCACACACATACACATTTATATTAATCAAACCGCAAAATTTAATGATTTAGTCAATTTTTTCGTGAATAATATGGGCATATACGTCTGTCTGTGTGTATATCATCATATTTTCAGTCCATACATATCAATCCTAAGATCGGTTTACGGCCTTCTCCATCTCCATTCTTCTCTATTCAGTGATAGTTAATATGCATTGGAGTTATTTAGTTCGTGATTCAAAAAGTAAACTGTGTAAACATTTAGCAAACTTTGCAGCTTCCTGGGTTTAGATTTTCGTGCTGACTAGTTTTGAACGATATTTAACCTCGAATTCTTCTACATGAATGTAATCATGTTTTTATTTTTAGGGATCACCTTATGGGAGTTCACTTTATGAATAAAATAGAGTGTACATTTACGCGAAAAGCTTCATTTTCATCATAAGGTTTATATTTGTGCAGCAGTTCTCAACCTTGTAAAGTTTTCGTAGAAGTTAAAACCTGGGTCAAACAATAAAAAAGTTCTCATGGATTAAACTCGGATAATTTCACTCATATTCAATACAAAGTGTTGAAAATGCAATGGTTAAATAATCACAACGTACGTGTATGCTACAGGAGACTGAATAAAGCACTATTTCTCATCATCCTTCAGGAGCCATTAACCACTTTATTGAGCACTCTACACCATCCACACAGAAATATTACGATGATGCACTCCTACTGTTTCCATGAAGTTATCTGGGTTCCTTCCCCTCGCAGTCCGAATCTAAGTTATATCACTCAGACAGTGTTTATCAATAATTAAAAGGACCTCAGGTGTGTCTTTGGCTTGCGGCTTCGAGAAGCTAAGGTGGAGATGACCGAGGGAAATGGGGAGGGTGCGGCTTGACAGTGCTTTCAAACGCACCTCGTATTTTCTCACTCTTCACTTCCGTCAAGGAGTGTACGTGAAAGCGCCTTCTTGAGACAAACGACGTCATGTTTTAGACATTTATGGACAACCATTCCGAAAATATAGCACTATGATGCCTCACAATTTTATACGTTTATTCGTACACCTTTCATTCCTCTCCCTTACACATAGGCACACAAAGATAGGCACGATCAAAAATTAGCCATAAAGGATAAGAATCAATTTGTGCAAGAAAATATCACATATGTAAATATGAAAATGCATGTATTGGGCCCTTGTTTAAGGACTGTCTTTTTTTGAGTTATTTGCAAGCATATTAAGTCATTCAATGTTCTTTCATAAATTCATAAGGAACATAAATTGCAAACGAATTGCTTGGAAACTATATTGTTCAGCTGTTTCTTTAACTCGCTAAAAGCATAAAATGTCGGACTCACATTAACTGTCAAAGTTTTTGTTAAATATGCATTACAGTTCTTTGATTTGTAAAAGGTTCTGAACAGAAACTAATTGAATATTAATAATTATGAAATAGCAGTATTATATTGCCGCGAGGTTTGGTGTATGAAAGTGCTGTATTGAACTCATGGATAAAGTTTTTAATTTTATAGCATTATTAGGAACGCTTTTCAAAACTAAATGTGCCTTCAAAAATTTCTATCAGTAATATTTTAATGATAAACCTACTTTTTACTAAAAAGCTATTGCATCACAGTTCAATCGCCTACATTTCAAAGGATCTGAGTAAATAGTTATGCTTAAGTTACCGATATTTTTCAAGTAATTAGCCATTGGCTTTGAGAAACCGTCCCCTTTAACCCTCTCTCCCTGAGATGAACAAGTCGACCAATTTAAATTTGAGAAGGAAATATTTAGCAAAGTTATTGGCTTAAAATAGCCACCAGAGGGGTTTTGTGAAAGGGAAAATAAGATTTCTAGATCTCCTAACTCCTGAAACATTTATTTAGATATTACATACACCATATTTTTTTAAATATTAATTTCAATTGTTCTAATTCATGTGTAAATTTGAAGTTACCTCACTCGTGCATGTTAACTATTTTAAATATCGAGCGTGTTGGCCAAGTTGCGTAGAACTTGACCTTCTTCCACTTGAGTGGATTTAACGTTATTGACAGTTGAAAATTCGAAATACTCTCTTTTTCTTCATATACTCTAATACGTTTTCTTGAATATACATTATGAGGATTCAAATGAAGATTCTTCTTTGCATATTGCGAGTCCTATACTGTGACCATACGACGGTAATTCATTCTTTTTCTTCAATCCAAACAATTTAAAGACGTAAGGAAAGTTTTCGTTCTCCACACCTATATATTTTCCCGCATTTTTATTTACATTTTGTTTTGGAAAAACAGCAAAATCTTTTATATCTCATACGTAGTTATATAAGTAAATGTTTAGGGAGCCTAAATCATATTTCTTCTGAATAATATGACAGCCCACAAAAGGCTTTGTTTCTAAATCTTTAACAAGAGTTTAACTTGTACATATTCCATTTACAAATTCCATTGTTTCCATTTTTTAACAGATTTATATAAATTTAAACAAATAGCTTTGAGAACTTGTTTTCAACTAGGTCACACCTATAATGTCTCTGTCCACCGATGATACATGGGTTAGTTCGTGAAGCGATCAAAGCAAAAAAATTGATCGTTCAAGAATTTTCTCGTTGTTGACTATATGCATGCATATATGATATTGAAATAAATTGATTTCCAAAATATCGATAAGTTTTCGAATATTGAGCATTCCGACCAAAAACAACACGCAACTTTATTTCTTATTTCAAAAAGTAGTAGAAGAATGACACTCTTTTTTCCATCTTCGTACATCCCTGATGGGTTTGCGAGTCCCTGGGCTCCCGACAAACCATTCCATCCGGGATATCATGTCCCATATCATCAAAACAATTCCCGAGGTGGGAATCGAATCCGCAACTCTTTTGAAACATGTACGTTCCAAATAACATTGAATCTTTTCATTCGAATATATCCAAATACCGCCTTGCTGTGCGTTGACTTTGGAGAAACGCTTGTTTTCTCCTGCTCAAAGCATTCATGATAATGACTGGTGCGGAGAGGTGGTAGCTAGCATTTTCGTCCTCGGTATCAATATGAGTGCAGAAAGGGAAATATATGTGACTCGGAAGGTCAATCGTCAATTTACACCAAAGGGTGTACCTACGCAATGTCATTTAGCTGGTAAAGAGGCAGGAATAATTTTCCACTAGAAGGAATTTATTGGAGTTAGATCATCGTGAAATACAGGGGTTTGTCCCAAAAGGCAAGTAAAACGATTTTTCCTGGCGAAGCGGATGACTGGAATGGGACGGTTTGTGACGGACAAAATGGATTAAGGTCTTGGGAAAGCAACACGACCCGCGTCAGTTGTCTGCGGGTCTTTACAGTCTGAGGAACGCTACTAGCCTGAACCCCTGTTCGAGGGTCGCGTCACAAATTCACGAAGCCACTTTCCATGGAACAATGATACGCGATAAAATGTTGTGTTGAACTCGGGTAATCGGGTTTAACGATCAAGACTACGGTTAAGGAAACTTATGGGGATGAAGAAATGTCCCAAGTGATGGTTTTCTGCTTGCACAGGATATTCTGGGAGGGTAGCGAGGAGATTGACGGTGAAGAATCCCCAGGACATCCATCAACAACAGTGTGATAAAAATGTTCAAAATGTGAGACACATTCTCAATTCTGACTGACCTCCTAGTGTCAAGATGTAAGTAAAAGAGTGCAATATTCAGAACACCACAGAGAATTGCTTTCTTAAAGAAGATTTAGCCATGAGAAAGGTGTGCCAAGATGATCCCCAAGGTGCTGCTGGAAGACTGCTTATGTGATAATCTTACCTTGGACCTCTTTGACCACGAAGAAAGTGACCCGAAATTTTTAGAATAGAAATTTACTAATGACGAGACATGGCTCTTTGTGTATGACACAAGTAAAACCCAAGTGAACATAATTTATTGACTGTTCTTGTAATCTGTGTAAATATTATCTAATTGGTACTTTTTATTTAAACTTCGTGTATTAATCTAAAAGTTAAACTAAATTACATAATCTCGATTTTTTCACTCTTGAAAGAGGTTAAAGTTGCATTTATCCGCGAAAAATACGTGATATTAAGATTGTTTTTTGACCAACCCCTCTGTTAACATAAACGATTAAACCAACTTTATATTAAACCACTTTCTATTCTTTCCTTTTCCAATTTTTTTCTAAGGAAGCATTTGTCTAGATGATTCGCTTGTCCGTTGCGTACGAGAAAAAATGGCGTGACACTCCCTAGAATTGCCGTCTGAAAATGCCTATATTTATCGAGGAGTTATCTAAGTAAGGCAACCAGGCCTGATCTCAACTTTGGAACTCCAAGAATGATGCCGATTAGGAGATTCAAATCAGAATTCGTTGAGATAATGCAAAGTAGCGTGTGAGTAAAAGTTAAGCAGTGTGTCATGAGTGAAAAAAATGTGATGACAAATTTAGTATTCTGCTTTAGTTAGCACTATTTTCTCTTCTTCGACGACGGCGGGAGAAGATCCAAGTGAATGGCTAACCATTACTAAACACATTCAAGACAGAATACGTATCTATAGAAAACAATTGATAGGGAATAAATACTTTTTAGAAGTTTTACATAATACTACATGAAGTGACTTTTATGAAACATGTACATTTATTGTAATTTGGCCTAGCACGATTGGTCCTTCAGAATTCTTCATATTTAGAGCACCGAAAGTTCGAAAGCACCCCTATAGATAAAACCAGCTTACTCTAAATTGGATGTGCCCCTTCTTCCCCGAAAATGTTATATTACCGTGAATCTTCTTCCTCTTATGAGCCAGGTACTTGGCATCCAGCAACTCTACTATTGATCGCGAGGCAATTCACTCACAGACTAAACATTAACTTAAGAACTGAATCCCTTAGATAACTTAGAGTAAGCAGAGTAATAAATGATGAAAAAAGCATATCTCCTCTGTAATTGTGTCACATTTGTATCACAAAGCCATTAAATATATATATATATTTTTATTTATATATTTATTTATTTATATTTATATTATGAAAAGAGAAGTAAATTGTAAAACCGATTGTTTTAAATTGTTATTTTTCGGCAAAATGATGTGGAATCAGAAATCAAGCGCTACCAAGGAGTAATTTATTTAACAGTAGCCTGTTTTGTAGTTGTGGCTTTTTCTAAATCTTACTGAAGCACCTGGTGAATAATACTGAGAGAGTGAAGTGATGAAGTCAACCTAGACAAACGACTAATGACGTTCCCCTAAGGGATTGCGCGTTTGCCAAATATGGAGAGGTAGACAGACGTCGAAATGGAGATAATATTGGTGGCTTGGTCGTTTAATATGAATAGGGGTTGGGAAATTTGAAGTTGGGAAGGGCAATCTCGGCATCTGCGGCAGTGACGCCGGGTCCGAAGGTCTCGGAGCCAAACGAGATGAATAAGAGGAATTGAGGCGGGAGATGGGTGCGGTAAGAGAATCGGCGTGCCCAGATGAGGAAGATATCTTCGATGAAACGGACCCCAAAAATGGTTTGAGGGCGCCTGTGAGGAGAGCAACTCCTTTTCAAGTCGGCCTATGAAGACCCTGGAACAGGGAGTCGTATCTCGTGTCCCTGAAGGAGACGAAAGTGGGAGATATAAATCGTGAGGGACGCCTCGGTAGAGTCTACGGCCAAGGTTATCTCGCATAATTAAAAAAGTAGTGAAACCCAGGTTCTTAATGCATGCGAACTCCCCAGTAAATTTTATTAATACGTAATTCATGTTCACTAGAACTGATATTGATTGCGTGTATTCTCTTCAATGAGAAGTATCATTAATATAATAAATCAAGATGTCTAGCAAGCTACACACTATTAATGTGGCAGAAAATGTCCAAATATTCCATTTCTTCTTATTCATCCTGAATTTGTCATCTTTAGTTCCTTTAACTTGACATAAGTCACTCGGTCACTTGTTTGAACGACCCAAATAATGATTCCGTGGCCATCATGCTCAACATCTTTTACATTTAAAGCTGTCTTTTCTAAAACATCTACAAGGTCGAAATATTTGCCTTAAAAATAATTGAAGGGCTGTCCGCGGAAGAAAAAGGGTTTTTCTGCGGGAAAAATGCGTATGGGAGAGTTGAAGTGGATGGTAAACATATTAAGACGTAATGGTATGTTGATGGCAGCGAGGAGAAAGAATGTTGGGGAAGTAAGGGAGGATGGGAGGGGAAATTCTAGGCGACGTGTAGGAGGGTGGAAGGGGTGCGGGGAGGCGAGGAAGGAAGAAAGCGGTGAAGAGGGAGACATGCGTTTTGTTTTCCGGAGTTTCTTAAGAAATATACGACGCAGCGTAATAGTCTCAAGGGTCAGCCTCAGACCTTCCCCCCCAATACGTATACTATCCGTTATAATGGTCTGAAAAATTCCAACAGACGTATCGTGTCGGAATGGATGCTTTCGACCTCGTATGACCTGGCTTTTTCCTCTGGCCACGTTCGATTGCAGGTAAATGTAAAGAATAAATCACTCGTGTCCCATAGGACGATCTCCATCGGAGAGGAGAAGCCGAGGCCAGAGCTCCGGGGAGAGGAGGGGCCTGCCGGGCTCGACAGCGCCCCCTCCCGCCACCCAAATCCAATTCCCACAGACCAACTGAACTGGGAGAGACCACAAGGAAGTATTGTAGAAGAGTGGCAAAGAATCTAAGGATATATTCGCCCCACAAAACATTGGTCCCGAATCTCTGCGTAAAAATTACTGCTGGTAATGGTCCCAAACCGCTGGAAGAAGGGAATAGAATAAATTGTATCATTAATTCTCTCCTTTGGAATAAAATTTTGGAAGAAAGGAAGCCTACATGAATGCAAAAAGGACAAAGTAATGAAAAACTATATTTTCTACAAATGTGTGTGTGTGTATACATTAAGAATGCGACTCCAAAACGGCAATTATCATCACCTATACCTTTACACAAATCTAAGGAGAAAGACAAAAATAAAAATAAACAATGGATTCGTAACTAATAATCAATAAAGATGCTTTTGACTTTTAGAAATAAAATAATGAAAAACTCATTTGGTTACACGTCATATCTTCACTATTTGTGGGCCATCAATAATCATAATACATGTCATCAATAATTGAACTCGTAAACACTGTTCTTCATCAAAATTCAATGAAAAGGATTAGAAGCTGTCATTTAACTGAATAAAATAGTTCAAATTTGCAGAACATATACCTCAAGACCCCGTGAGAATTCAATATCAGATAATATTTTATCATATAATGTCTGTTTAAAGTTGAATATGGATCTCCTAAAATAAAAAAAAAATTATAACATTAGAGGATAGTTTTATATATTTACGTTAAAATTGGTGCCAAAATTGTAAAATGTCCATATGTTCATCGGGGGTGGTAGCAATTTTTTCTTTTATTACGACGTTTAGCCTTGATTTTGCTGCGATTACTCATCCTGCTAGGAAATATTTTGTGCATGGTTCCCCAACTACCGGCTTATATCTCTTTAATTTTCATCCAAACGTCCTATTCTGCTGCAATACTGGGAGCTCCTAATAATTCAATCTTTGATGTCAGATATGCGTAAAGTAGTGTCTTGCGTCTTCCTGGAAGTCTCACTTTGACCCGCTTTCTCCGTTGGTGGCAAGGGAGGGGGAGAGGAGGGGGGAAGATTCCCATCCCATTTTGTCCAACAGCCCTTTCACATAGTATGCTGCCTTCCCTGAATGACGAAATTTCACAAGGATAGAGGATCTTCTTAGGTCCTAATCTTGTTCCATAATTAACACTCCGTCCAATGTCTACCGTCTTTCCCTCGGAACATTCGAACCGTCACCGTCGGTCAGAAAATGATTCAACCCCTAAATCTAAACAAGCGTTTGTAACAAACAAGAGAAGTCCACCACGGTGGACACCGTAATGAGTTCGGTGTGGCGTCGGGAGGCGCCGGCGCCCGGGACCAAGGGTGGTCACTTCTCGTAAGCACGGGAGGGGAAGAAGACCCGGGAGGGCCGGCGCCATTGCGTGAGCGGGGGGAGAGGGAGGCGCCGGACCACGGCGCCTCCCTCTCCCCCGCTCCTTTAGAGCACGGAAAGGAAACGAGAGTGTTGTGGGAGGGGGCAAAGCAGACCTCCTGTTCCTCCATCTCCGTAATCTCGAGAGAGGGGGGAGAGAAGGAGAGGGATATTGAAGTCGCTCTTTATCTCGCCACCTCCCCTTCATCCCCTCCCCCTAGTTCCCTCCCCTACGCCGTCTCGTCCACGCTCTCATCTCTCACGACGGTCATCCGTTGACCGAGCGGAAATGGGATGCCTCCGATTGCCACCAGAGGGGTCTGGTGGCCCTCACTCATCTTCTTCGGCGATTCGCACGGTAGACAGAGCAGGGGGTAGGGCGGGGTCAGGATGAGAGGAGAATACGGGGGTAGGGGAGCAGAGCTATTTCCCTTACCACCGTTACAAGCTTTTTCCTTTCCCTCTACCCTAAAGCTGAGTTCACAGAGACTTTCAGAGGAAATGAAGGTTGCCACCGCTCCAACTCGTGGAGTTGACGGTTTCTTACTTTGACGAATTGATTTCAAAATAGGTTTTTATGAAAATTCAACTTTACTTAGATATTTAAAGTGAGCGAGAGTCAAATTATCACATACATGACAGTTAGATAATCGGTAGTGCTGAATATATTTTTAATTCTCATTAAATTCGACTTCCTTGAACTTAATAAATACAACCTCAACCTACAGTCTTGACAACTCAAATTCTTTCATAGCAATTTCAATGTGAGAGTTGATTTTTCCGAAGGATGCAGAATTGAAAGAAAATGTTATGTCTGCCATACGTAATAACTTAATTTACCTTCAAGCAAAAATTTAGGATCGAATTTGGAATTAAAGATCATATCTTAGAAGGGAAATTTAGGCGGTTTTGGTTTAACTATTTCAAATCATGGATTTCCACAAAAGAAATTCCTGCAAATTTTGTTTTACTTTCCTCAACTCCAGGTGTTTTCGGCGATTTGTGAGATTTCTCCCGCTTTGAGAAACTTTAGGGCATCAGTAGAGGAATTAGGAGCACTATTCAGCAATGTTTGATGCCCTGCATATAATACACATACTGTCAAATCAATAGCTTGTTTCAAACTCATCCTGCGACACTGGATACATTTTTTTTATTCCAAATGATAAAAATCAAAATGTTCATCTTATTTAGAATGTACATACTGAGTCCGAATACGTATTTTGGTTAGGAATTCTTACAATTACGTATAAACTATTTTAAACCGAAGGAATGGAGCAAAAATTCTGGCAACAACAACTCGGTCCATTTACGAGCCTATTTAATAATTTTTTGAAACCAAGTAAAGTGAAAATCTTTACACAATATATATCAACGAATTAATTACACCTCGAGTCGTGCGCAAACCATTTGGCTATTGTTCATACAAGGCTCCCGATAGACTTTCTTTTTTCTAGCCATGTCTACACTTCCTCCTTCTCATTTTATTTGACCAATTGATCCTCAACATCTGCCGCCTCCTTTAGTTCTCTCATTCACTTTTCTCCTCTGGTCCATGGAGTGGATCTACTAAGCACTAGTTTGTCATGTGATGCTTCGACCATATTGTCACCGTAAATTGTTTCCTCGCAGTAAGATTCACAGCTGAGGTCAGTATCTCAATCAGGGATAGTTGGGGGTAGTTTGCAAGGGATAGGGTTTCAGGGAATAAGGAAGAAGGTTGGAAGGATATCTGGGGTCAGCTGTCGACCGCTTTTAACGAAAGACGCCAAGGGTTTACAATTTGTCTCATCGGACGGACAGCGTACTCAACTTGAAGGTCTGCAGCATCACATTAAAGTAAGAAGGATCAGAAGACCTCTGGAAAATTTGGACACATCCGGGATTCAAAAACCTCGACCTCTGAATGAGAATAAACGTGTATTCTAGCCTGCTCATAACATAAACCCCCAGTTTTCCTCGTTTTTTGACTGCCCTAAATGACCATCAGTCCCCTACCACCATCGTGCGCACCTGCCGGCAGCATTAATCGAGGCTTCCAAAAGGTGTGCTCTTAAGTTCTGGGGCGACTCTGACAATTCAAAGTGGTAGTGCGAGCGTTTATTTCCCATCTCCTTTCATTTACGAAACCCAATCGATCGATTATTGAGGGCCAATGGAATTCTAAAACGGACAGTCTCAACCCTCCCACCCCCGGAGAATTTCAAAACTTTGCCTTAAGCCCATCCCAGGGACGCGCACCTCTTGATGACCGACCAGGTCACCCGCGGATGACGCCTCACATCCACCCACCCACCTTCAACGGTTAATGTCAAACTTCCTACGCTCCAACGCCCTCCCACGGTCGACGTCCACCCACGTACTCCGATTCCCTATAAAGGATCCGTGCAATGAAGGCGCGATGGAATGGTCGCTATTACCGTGAGCCATCACTGTTCAAATTTGAATCTTTCCGTCGCAAAGAAATGCACCGCTAACTCCCCGCTGGTGGAGGATCTCTTTATCGTGGCGTAGATGGGCATTTATTGAAAATAGACTGCCCTTTATTCGAGCTGATTTTGTTTGGCGTTCAAAAATGTTTACTCATATCTCTTTTTCTTATTTCATCATTGCGTCTCAATGATGGCTCCGCCAACCATTTTAAAGGAATCTATTTTTATCTTTTTTTAATTGAAGGATGTTGTCCCTGATTAATTAATGAAAAAGAAGATTTTCCATTTAATATTTCTATCCGAATTAAAGATGAGCCTAAAAACTGTAATAATGTGGCATGAGTATTGACTTACACCACGATTGAATCACATGTACCATTATTACTATTTGGGTTCTATGCTAAATTAAACCATTTTCTTTTTTCTTCGGAACTAAAAATCTTTGTCATTTATTTTAATAAATTTGAGGCGTATCAATGGTATGAATAAATGAAAACCATGAATGCAATCATACCCAGCCCAAACTGTTAATATGACTCGCACTTTTCGCATTGAACTACCCAATGAAGTCCACGACGATGGCTTTAATTCTATTTTGGGTGCGTACAAACCTTATCTATAATCGAAAGACAACCGATAATAACAAAAAAACCATGGTACCATCGACGTTTTTTCATCGACACGGGCAAAATGATCTCGATGATCTCACCTTTATTTACGCGGAGAGACGCCATCACTAGCGATTCGGCGAGTATTAAAACATCACCACGCAGATCCCGATGCAATTTCCGAGATGGCTTAGTCGTCATGTCTATTCCAGTAGCGATCGGATTACACACCACTAGGGAGCGATGAAAAGTTCAAAGTTTTAATCCTTCATTGCTGCCTGCAAGCATCATGGTGACTCCATTGCTCTTTATCTTGAGTTTCAACGGAAAAAAGAAACGTGCGAGGGACGCCTCAACGGCGTCCAGAAGCACCATCCCATTCCAAATAGATTTAAAATTAAGCACCCAGCCACAATATTAAAATATGAGAGACTAGGCATATTCGAAACACCGTGAACCATAATTTTAGATTGTTTTTAAGCAAGGCATCGGATTTTATATAAATCAAATATCAATAACTCCTTGGGCATAAGGAGGGAAATGATAGCGAAAACATAAACAGTTTTTAATTTAAAGTACTGCATAGGATAAAAAGGGAATTCTCACCAGGTGTGCAGCAATTTATAAGCATAAATAATGATTGATTTTTAATTTTAACCTTTTTGAGACTCGGAATATTAGCAAATAAGCTATAAATTTTGAAAATTCAATTATGTACCTCACATACATTTCCAACTGTCTTCGGTGAAATGTAATTACAGGACTCAATTGACGTCAGTCAATCGCGATCTTAAATCTGATGATTTCCGGCTCTCGAACTGAGGCACTTGGCCTTTCTTTCTAAATTCTATGTATGATTCTCAGTTCCAATATGTGGAGAATAGGCATAACGTTTGCCTCTAATTATTGATGATTTTAAATTTTGTTTCAGAAAAATTCTTGGCCTTTCCGTAACCATTAATATTCTCACCTTTAGTTTCATCGATTAATTATAATGAAATACCATATGGTAAACCGATACAGAGATATAATATTCACACGTCGCAAAAATCGCTGCAATAGTATTTCCCATAAATACGCAGTGATTTTTCCTTTTTCCGATGCAATATTATTTTCATTCCAAGTAAAAATATTTCAGGTATTTATTCATTGAGACAATTGATACTCTAGGTCACACAGAATTTACCCACAAATTCCCATTCACGGATTACCGCGGCATCTTCTACCTCATAATGTTTCACTTAAAATGCCCCACGGATTGCTTTCATCGGGAAGAAATGTGGCCGTGAGTTGTGGGACAAATGTCTTCCCCATTACGTCACCCCCGAGTCACATAATACGGCATTGGATGTGGAAATAATTATTGCAGAATAGTTTGACGCGTTACTTTCACGTCATGCAGTCTTCCAAATGTATTTGGCAAACAACGGAGTTCCATTCAGCGGGACTTCGTTTTAACGGAGGAAACGGAGAGAACAAGGTTCTCCCGGGAAGCTACCGAGTCAGGTCTGCGGCTCGCGTCTCCAGGGTAGGGAGAAAGTGAGTTTCCCTGGAGAATTCTCGAAAAACCAGAGGCAAGTCTGCAACTCGCCTTCCAGGTTTCACGACGCGAGTTTAAATCATGAGCCCTTGGCAAGTCCCCCGTGTTGTTTACTCGCTCGGAGAATTCGCTTGCTGCAGGAGTCACTTCCCGATTTTCCCTGAAGTGGCACTCCTTGCTTTGAGCCCACGGAGATGAATTTCCCCATTTAAAGAGTATCTCCTTTACCAACAGGACCTTCCGCGACTAAAGAGATATCGGTTTAAGATATTTTCATTTTATTCATGCGTAGTAGCTATAGCGGAAAGAATTTTCTCATGAAAATAATTCGACTTCGGGATTTCAAAAAAATAGATACTAGATAAAATTCTATTTTGTCAACTCTTGGACACGTTTTTGCCATTTTATGAACGCTTTCTGTCAGCGTGGGCATATGATGTTTTTGCATAAAATTATTTATTGAATATAGGCCAAAATCGACTCACGACACGTAACCATTTCAGGCATTTTTTCTATCCACTGACAACGCCCCAATGCATTATTTTAAATGAGCGAGAGTTCTGAAGACTATTCTTAATAAAAAGATGTACTTTTTCGTAACACACCATTTTAATTTTCAACTTAAAATTTTGAAATAGCTGCGTTATAAGCATGAAATTGAAACCATTATTCAGATAAGATATTTTTTTTAAATTAATTGACCACACAATATATTTGATCAAGGGAAAGATATCGGACTGCCGTAACAAAGGCTTCCGGTTTCATTATATAACATTATGGTTCTTTTTCCTTCAATAGATTTAATTTTTCTTTTTGCTCTATTTACTGCTGTGATTGTTTTTTATAATAAAAGGTATTGCCGTAAATCAGGAAGTAATACTGACGCATAAAATTTGCACCTAATAATTAAAAGAGGGTAAAGTATTGTTACATTTATTTGACGGAGTCCCCACACTACCCTTCACAAAATTGCACCGTTTCTTGCTTAGTTCATCTTTGTTGCACCAAAGTCGATCAATGGATTGCTACATAAAGATTATTCTGTTAAAATATAAAATAATTACTGCTGATGTTATTTTGTATTGCAATGTATTATGTAGTTGGGGAGAATTTTTATGAATATTTTGTTGAAAGAAGATTGCAGAGATGTACGTTTTTCATTTACGTAGCGCCTGCTTTATTCGATGGCAAAGTGTTAATATGACTGAGTTTGGACACCAGAGAGGAATGTTATCATCGAGTTACTGCGGTAAGTAGTATTACGAATGTAAGAAATAAGTACTCGTAGGGGACGCACTATTAAATACACTCTCCATAAACATTTTCTCTGTTGCAAATTTTCCAGATATTGTAATAATAAGTCAGAATTTTCTACATTGAAAATGCAAAACCAATTGAAGACTGTGTATAAAAATCATACGAAAGATGAATTTTCAGTTGCTTGCATCACGATAAGGACTTAATTATGATAAAGTCATTATAAAACCCTTAAGGACCTTAGAATATGACGAAAATTAGTTTCTATAAGCATCATTTCTAACGATACATCGATTTAACGATACATCTAAGCATAATAAATAACAATAGCATTTTTCTATTTATTTAACTTATAAAAATAAAAATTAAAGATTTGCCTAGCTATTTTCTAACCCCCTCCTTTAGCATATAAGAAATAGCAGTCTACCGTTTAAGTTACCATAGGTTTAGGATGGACACAGAGAGTAACCAACGCTGCAATTCTTCGCCTCATGTAACAAATCTATAAAAAGCTGGAATAAATGTTTTGGAAGTATTGCTTTGAAATTATCATTCAGACTCATTAAAGCTTATTTACACTATACATTTGTTGAGAGAAGCGGCAAGATTCTCAAGTGAGATGTTTCGAGAAGACGGATTGTTTCAGCAACCGATCCAAAAGATTTGAAAGTTTCTCCGCAAGAGATCAAATCTGGCCTTGATATCGTCTCAGAGATATTCAATTGTTCTCTCTCGATACCAAACATTCAAATGAAAGTAACAAAAGAAATCCAGTTGCATATCTAAGAAGGGTGCGTGAACACATTAACTTTTCCAAGTGAAGACGGCTTTCAACGCCCCAAGCGAAGGGCGCAGAGACTTTAACTGGGAAAGACGATAACAATGAGCAAAACTTTCCATTACAACGAGCTATCTGTACACTGATACGCCTGATGATGAGTACGTGATCAGGTCTCGGGTATACAGCGTGTGATTTTTGAAAAGACCACAGAAGGATTCACACATGCGTTCATCAACGGAAAACGTCACATGAGTATTTAGGTACATTTCAGGAGCAATTGACTTCGAAGCATTACATCGTCCTCAGGAATACAAAGCTGTACCGCAGTACTTAGTTCTACAGAATTTGAAGGAAACACACAAAAAATGATCGTTCAACCTCAGGAGTGATTTCCACGTACGTACGTGGACCTATTTCGTGGTTGAGACAGTATCAAGTGATGGTTGCCAAGAAAGTGTTAAATAAATGACAAATATCTATTCTACACCAGAGTAATATATAAATGAATACGTGTTTAAATTTGCATTCACGTAGAGTGCTCTCAACGTCTAAAAATTAAAATTTTCGGAAACTCCATCAACACAAAATGTGAAAATAAATTAAAAAGCACCAAGTTCAGAACTTGTTGAGTCCTTTAAACACTTACCTATATATGTGAAAAAAATGAATTATAGCTTTCTTACATGGATTTACGTAGTTCATCCACGATTAAAATACAATCCGTACACTCTATTCAACTTCTTTTTCAAATGTAAGAGAAAATGGCAGGAGAGGTATGAAAAAGGCTGATGGCTGGGGTGCGTAGTTGGGGAACTTCATATAAGTTAGATTGGCTGATGATATAACGTTACTTAGTCATTAAGCAAAAGAGCTACCATTATTAATTGGCACATTACATAGTAAGTGTGATAGCTATGGGATGAGAAATAATCTTAAGTAAGCGAAAATAATGTGACCCTCAAGAAATGGGAAAGCTAAGGTATGCCTTAGAATCGGAAACAAAGCTAGAGCATTTTAAACAGGCCACAACAGGAGATCAGAGTAATAGAAACAACAAAATAAGGACTCGCCAGGTAAAACGCAATTCTCAGTCGGCAATCTGCTAGATAAATAAGGGTTTACGACGAGGAGTGAGTTGATGACAGGCGGCTTAATGAAATATTTAAAGAAAGAACAAGCAAAAACTGTAATATGAAGGGTAGTTTTGTATGGTCCAGATACTTGAATGTTGAGGCAGGAGAATAAGCGTGGATTGGAGGCCTCTCAGATGTGGTTGTAGAGAAGAATAAAGATAAGAAAAGAAGATAAACTTCATAGGCGTAGTAGGAGAGGAAAGAATGCTGCTGGTAGAAATTCGAAGAAGGCAGGCAATGTGAATCAGGAGATACTGAGAGACCACTAAGCCGGTGGAGGAGAGAATGCTGATAGGGCGAGGTAGAGGGAGGAGAAGAATAGCCGTTTTGGACGAGATTGAAGAAGGTAGGAAATATAGTATGCCGAGATTGAGAATAAGCTACAGCCATACGTAGTTTTAGTAGGGAGTTCAAGGGTTTTATGAGCCATGCTATTTAAGTCTTTTTTATTATAGCCGTGCGCACTGCCAAGGTTCATCAAAAAACCTACACCGACCTGGTAGACGGCTTCTAATATTAAAAAAAAATACTCTGCTCATTTACGCTTCTTCCTTTACACTAGTAATATATATTTTTTAATTATTGTACATCAATTTAAAAAAGTAAATCCATGTCTTTTTGGTCACTTTTTTGGTGGATGCACTGTAAAGAAAGGCGAAAGAACTCTAAGAGAGTAAGAAGGGATAAACCATGCACACTTTCATAAATACGGCAAGCAAACTGTTACTATGATCCAGAGAAATTTTAAAAATGCAAAGAAGATCTTTAATAGGCTTTTGTATTTAGACACGTGTAGAAAGAGGATATGACATAGATGGAGATACCTTAGGTCCAGGCATGTTTCCAGTGAAACATTGACAAACCATTAAGGGAGTAGGAATCAAGTAAAGTCATGAAGAAAGATATCATCATTGAAAACTGCTCTAGTATTTATAAAAAGTGGATGAAAATCAATTTAATTGATGCATCTTGGTGTGCTATTAACAACTTTTTCAGAGGTTTCAGTCTTTATATAGTGATGATAAATAATTTTATTTTTTTATCCATCAATCTATGAATTAATTTCATAGATTCATCCGGAATGTGCCTTAAAATAGATTGATATAAACTACCTGTTTGTGCCAAAGTTGTGATTCCATAACACAAAAGAATTTTAAATACATTTTAATACATTATTTTCACCCCAGGCATGGTCACTATTTGCATGCTATTATTGATATATAACCAGTATAATCTTTACATTCAATTATTTCTGTTATTTAAGTAGTTCAAATTGACATCTATACGGAAATGTTATAGCTATCCACTCGTTCTAATCTTGGGTATTCACAGTTATTTTTACAGTCGGGGATTCAATAATGACTATGTGCTTTCAGATGCCATTAAATAACTATATAGTATAGTTCCATTTTTTGCAATACATTAATTAATGCTACCCCATTTCCTCAATCAAACACGTTTACGAATTCTTTGAATCACGCAAATGCATCCTGATTGTGCCACGTTCCTCTCTATTGGTGATCTTATTGCAGCTATAAAATGTCGCGCATGTCTCTCCGTTCTCTGAAACCAACCTGATAATTGATATTCGTTTTACCTTCTTATCATTCTCTTATTGATGATCAAAGTTACCACGTAAGTCACGCATAAAATCAAAAATATTGTTTTATACTCCTCACCTATGGCTGGCTTTCCCTGTTTGGGATCGAAGCTAACACAGATCTCAAGGAAATTTTTCGAACGAATTGCTCCCTCACCAATGCTACTAATTAGCCCATAAAAATCTTCCTTCCAGGTGTTCCTAAACTCTTAAATAATGCTGTGGAGATGTTTCGAAGAAGATAGTTTAGAAGAGACTACTTTCTTCTCGATTACTTAGAAGAGATTCTCCTTCTTAAGACTGAAGCGCTTCTCCTGCGTGCTCCCGGGGTTTTAAGTTAATTTTCCAATGTTCATTGTTATATTTTTCAGGAATACATACATCTTTCGTTGTTTCCTGATGATATATTCCATGATTTTTGAAAGTTTCATCTTGCATTATAATTCTTTCCACCCTTAGGAAAGTACCTATGCTGAAGGAGATGAAAAAAACATTACTGCAGTTTCCCAGATACGTTTGTATATTTCCAGGGTGTACTGCTAACGTAACAGCAGCATTAATATCCTCATTTGAATAATGATATTAGTAATACATAAAATGTGCAACTCCCTGGTAATCGCGGACCTAGTCGGATCTCCCGGAAGAAGGTACATAGCGGAAAATTCCAGGACTAGGAAATGAGGACGTAAGGAAGGATATTGGCTCACCGATTCACTTCCACGAGAACTTCTTATCTTCTCCATGTACACAATTATCTCCATCCCCGTCGGGAAAATGGAGTTTTCCCCAACGAGTTGGACACATGCGTCAAGAGAATTCTACGGCAGAAAACTTCCTCCGCGAATAAACGCCTCGAGTTTAGAGACTAGATCCCAGAGAAGGCTAAGAGGGAGATAGGAAGTTTAGTCTGAATAAAATTTGAAGAACGGCAGGGGTGAGAAGAAAGGATTATTAGACGTGGCTATCACGAGATTACTCACAAAATTTTCACCTTTCAAGTTTCAGAAACATATTTGGACGAGCGAGTATCCATCTTGGAAAATAAATTTCTTAATCCCGATGTACTTGATAAAAATCAATCTAATTTTAATTGTCATTTTGCAGATATATTACATTTTAACGCATTGAGTTTAAGGTTTCATCTATTATAATTAATGTGTTTCTTATTCTTGTAGTCGTATTTATTGGCGGAGGCAACCGACAGCCCAGATCTTTTGAATTAATAAATATTGACGATATAATTTGTCAGATATAAAAGTGTTCGGTAAATGTGGGAGAAATGGTTGAACAGAAACCCTCCTTTGGCATTAATTGAACCGCATAGTTTAACATGCCTGATTGACGGTGTACTCCACTTGTGCGGTTCACATGACTCTATAGCAAGGCATCAGTAACCACGAAATAATTCACCCATCGCCGTACCCAGAATAACTAACACCGTACCCAGTAGTTCTCTGATGCTCGATTTCAAGAGCCTGGGCTGGATGTATCCCTCGTGGTGGAAGATGAGAGAAGATTGTTGGGAGGGATTTGTATAAGGCAGAAGAAATGTATGAAGCAGATGCAGAGCAACGAAATCTGGAAAACTATGAAAGCAGAGAAGAATATTGGTTAAAAAAGGTAGAGAAAAACAATAGGAGGACTGCATGGAGGATGCATAAATATTAATGAAGATCTGAGAAGTAATAAACGTTATTATAGTATGTGGTTTGAGGGTATTTAGGGCAGTATTTGGCGTAAATTAAAAGTCCTTGGGCTCACCAATAACCTCCCTTGACCGGCAGACTAATTTTAATAAAATTTTATTGACACAGACAAGAAAATTGTGTGAACGGAAGAAAATAATGAGACATGGTGCATTCAACAATTGAAGTTATAAAAGAAAATGAGCTTTTCAAAATTATGTCACAATTCTTTAACATTTGGCTTCGGGGACGTGATTCGAGTCTTTTAACAAGTCGATTACAAAAGAGAAAAGCTCAAGATAAAAAGGTAGTGGTACAGGTGGCGTCAACAAGAAATATACATGTAAGCGATCGAAATCGAAATTTTTTAGTCTTTAATTTTAAATTTGATTGGTAAAGACTCTCTGGCCTAATGAGAGAAAGATCTCTAAGACGCTTAAATCGTATTTCCTCGGACAAAATAAACACCGTCCGTAATATTTCTCTCCCTTGGCGGCTTGGGTGGAAAAAATGCCCCAACGTTTCCATACGTTCTCATCTTGAATGAAATCGTGGGCACGCTCTCATTTATTTTTGCTTATATTTCCAGTGGCGGGTCCCACGCCCAGTTGGAAAGAGGAGGAGAAAGGGAGGAGGGCAAAATGGTGGGGTAAGGGAGACCATTTTCTGGCGCGATATTTCAAGCGAATAGGCCCTCGCACGCCCGAAAATAAATACATAAAAACATATAAAAAAAGAAAGGTTTCCACCACGACGTCTCTTGGAGTCAAGTGGGGAATGACTTTTTATTCTCGCGACATCTGGCGGAAAGGATGCAAGAAAAAACAATAGAGTTGCGCGGAGGCGCAACCCCTCCCCACCCCCCCTTTTCCCATCCAAAAATTCCTTCGACAAAAAGGGAAGAGCGCATAAGAGAGAGATAGAGGGACGAATTTCGTCCTTCTTTTGTTTCTCATTCCCTCTCGGAATGCGCTACTCCTTTCATTATTTTCCACGTCATTTCCGGCGGGAATCCATATGGACTTAAAAAAAAATCTCCCGGTCCCATGTAAATGGAACGTTTGTTCTACAGCACAAAAATGTAATCTAGGAGAAAACAAGAGTCCCCTCCCTACCTTCCATTCCTTCATGGCCCAATCCACCGTCATTTCGCGTTGACCCGACACGGTAATTCGCCCTCGGTGCAGATTTGAATTCCCTCCCTTTCATCAGGACTGGGTTTCCCTTCTCGGACGCGAATTCTCCATCCAAGCCCCGCGGCGCGTGCATTAATGAAATTCTTCCACTGGGACCCCATTCTCCCGAATCGACCCAGCACCAATCTGAATTGAACTCGCTCGCTCCTAGAATCCAATCAATCAATCAATCAGTGTGCGCGAGATAGCCCAGCTACGTCCGCGGATGAGATGGTCGGAGGTGAACTGTTTGCTCCCAACGGTTTGCTCTCAGTTAACCCATTCGTCGTCGAGTCGAGGCGGGATGTAGGGTGTCACGTCCAACCGTCTTCGCCTCGTCGTGCCGAGACAGCCTTACTCGCGAAATATTTGTCCAAGAATATGTATGTAAAAATATGTATACATAATATTCATTCACATGGGTACAGATAAAAGGAAAAAGATAGGAACACATATAATACACAAAAACAGGAGAGGTGCGGAAAGCAGAATCGAGCAGATCACAAGCGCAAAAATATTTTCTTGACCGGGAATCCAACCACGGATCTTCCGGCTAGCCGGACCGATGCTCTAACCATTTGATCTATTATAGGAATTATTTTATTCGGTCCAGAATTTTACAGAGTTGATTGATTTCTCATCTGCATAATACCCCGCAAGCCATCGCAAGGGTGTGTGGCGCGGGGGTTCTAGGTCACGACCCGTAAAAGGGAACAAAACCACATAAAAAATCAGCACATCCATTCAAACCTATACCCACAGTGGCGTATACATTCATGCAAAAATCCTTTCAACTTGCACGCATGCATGTACATATACTATCAACTAACAAACAACTGCACCTAAGGATGCAGTAAAAAATGTATCCAATAACAGGCAAGCTAGAATTTGAAAAGTAAGAACGCAAAATTTCACTATCACATGGACATGCAACATATGACAACGGTTTCCTCCGCCAAAGACAAAGGTAGGGAATGCGACTCAACGCTGCAGGCAGTGGGAGGCCCCACCCACGAGGGTTGGAAGGAGAAAAAAACACACAAAGGAGAGTAAGCAATACTGTAAAAAGGAATACATTATTAAATGGCATTTTAATGCGGTCATGCGGAAAGGGGTTTGACAACAAAACACACGAGATTAGTGAAAGTGCATGCAATTGAGTAGAAATAATTTTTCCCTAGACGCTGAGGGTGGTAAGTGGAATTTTTGCCACCATACCTTGGTGACAACACATTACAGAGGTTTGCGGAATGACGCAAGGGTTTCTATAAGGTTTATCATAGAACATTGTCTTCAGGAATCAAGTTCCAACTTCCAAAATCAGTGCTACACTTGACCAAAACTTTCGATGCAAGTTCCCGCTACACGCTTAAGGAGGATGTTCCAAACCTGGCTTTACTGTGTTCCTTAGCACAATGCTATTAATGGTAGCTAACTATCGTTTCTATGTGTTACATAATTATAACATTAGTGAATTAAAGGATGATAAACATTACTATGGCCTTATATAATCACTGGTATCTACATTAGGTCAATATATGTGCAATTTTTGATAATCCATTGCTATCAGCCTAGCAGATAACTTCAATTTAGCGTAGGAGATGTCGAGGAGAGATTCTTTTTAAATTATAATGTACAATTACAATTTAGCAATATTTAACATTTGCACCTAAATCATAAATGTGTAATTGATGAAACAAATAATCTAGAATACTAGATACTAGACGTATCATCATCATGTTTTCTCCATTCATACGACGTTTATTCAATAAATAACGGAAATTTGAATAATTTGGAAATAATTTTTTCTATTCGTCCATCTCTATGTTATCCCTTTGAAGCAGTCTCCAATAGAGATTACCCACTTATGTCAGGGTTTTTCTAATCCTCGAAACACTTCTGGAACACGATCTTTGGTATAGTTTTCTCGGGCGATTATGGAGGCATGAGATGCAAGAACTCATGATGCACTATGAGAAATAACAACATTATCTTTACTTTTTTAAAACACCTCGTATTTTTTTATTTAAATTCACAAAATTTGCATGAGTTTATAGGTGATTGACTTGTAGTTAAGTTCAAGAATCAAAATCAAATTGACTTCCTTATACCGGTGTATTTTTATTTAGTAGAATATTTCATCATTATCCTGCTCCAAAAATACGTAAAATTCAATGCAACCTTTTTTTACGATGAAGTTAAAAATGTATTAATAAGTCACATAACAGCATTAGAATACATCTTGGATACATTAAAGAAAAAATAATAATATACGAGTATGATGAGAGCGAAAAACTATACGTAGAAGTGACAGTTTATAAGTACATAACTACCCTCCCAAGTGTGCCGTACTTCGAATCCACTCGTCGATAAACCTGCTTCCAAGAAATCGTGTAATCTTCACGCTCCATGGACATACTAAAGTACCTTTCCCAGACAATGGCGATTGAGCGTCGACGCGCAAGTGATAATCTGAGCACGTCAGCCGGTGACAGTTGCGAGTGCTGGCGGGAGTTGGAATTTGTCAAAGGTAAAAACCGCCTAAGTGTTTAAAGTTGGCTTTAACCTCGTGGACTGTGGCGCGTCGCGCATGACTACGAATGCTTGTGACATGGTATGTACGGTATTTCGTCACAATATCTTGTTCCTTTAAAGGTCCCAAAATTGCAGAGTTTAAGAGGGCGCCTCGATAGCTTAACTGGCTAAAGCATTCGGCCGGACATCGAGTGATCCGGGATCCCGGTCAAGGTGAATGATTTTCACACTCTGAAATTGTTGCAAAACTAGGAGAAACTCGAAAGCCTCCTGTGGGGAACGCCGCGTTCGTTTCCCTCTGCGGTTAACGACAAAGTTTCGTGCCAGCGTATGGACGTGCTTGGAGCGGGTAGCAAGTTAACCATCGGAAGCATGAGAAATTGCATTCAGGTGACCGCAAAAACTTCGGTCACGAAATGCATGCCGGGGAATCACATGTAAGTCACACTTATCAGCTGCCCAGTGGCCGGCAGCAGTGCCTTCATTTCACGGTCCACTTCACCTGCCGTTTTTTTAGAATTGAGTGGTGGGGATGTCATTTCAGTGGTGCTCGGTGTCCCCAGTTGAAGCACCATGAGCCGGGGAAAGAGCTTGAAGGAGACTCTGTGAGTTCGTTCGAATCGCTTGACCTGGCAGCGCGAGGAATGGACCTGGGCAAATGGCTCCATTCCTCCACTGAGATGAAACAGTAAAATATTAGCCGAAGGAGGTTTTTGGTTCCAAAAATATTAACTCGGCAGCCACATAACAAACACCTCCAAGCTAGGCTCGGCTCTGACATTTAGACCATCGAGAGAAAGGGATTAGCGTGGGCTAAAGTATTTGGAAAAGTAGGCGTGGATAAGGATGGATAACATAAAACGGGATAAAATGAAAACTAAAGGCTCTAGGCATTGTCGGGGAAGGGTGAAGATGTAGAAGGATATTCAGAGGAGACAATAAATGTGGATATAGGCCATTGTGTGTGGAAAATAAAATGTCGAGTAAACGAGGTAGAGGGATAAAGATATTGGGCATGTTGGAGTGAATGAAGGAAGACAGAAAATATGTGGAGTTGAAGAAAGTTCTCATTGTGATTTCGGATATCAGGGTTTTTAGTGTTAGGTGAAGCTTAGATGGGTTAGCTTTTGGTTAGTCTCTATGTGCACCAAGATCCTGCTTTGACCGACACACCACAATTGTTAATGAATTTACCCTCAAACGGTCGTAAAATAATGTACCACACTTGCATTATCTTAGTTATGGCACCTGAAAAATATTACCAGACAAAAAATGTCCTCATTTTACATCAACACTCTGAACTTCAAATTAAATATATGCTGAGGCATCATGTCTGATTGATTGTGATGGAATTTTTCGATTATCATATGATGCCAAGGTTTTCACTTTAAAGATTTTTTACTGCCTATAGCTTGTTTTGGCTAAATACCTAGTTTTCGAGAACTGAAAATTGTACACTTTATCGAAA
Source organism: Hetaerina titia (assembly GCA_037158775.1). Classification (NCBI taxonomy): domain Eukaryota; kingdom Metazoa; phylum Arthropoda; class Insecta; order Odonata; family Calopterygidae; genus Hetaerina; species Hetaerina titia. The sequence goes on along the minus strand of CM073771.1, from coordinate 96,508,163 downwards.
CTGGTGCATATAAACATGGAATGGATCCTTGCAAATGTGCTTCACGCTTCATTCTATAAAACTCTCTAAGGTGAAGCTGGTGTAGAATCCAACGGAGGGAACTTGTGTCATAGACAAATGATGCAACGTCATGAACTGGTTCTTAGCCTTTAAATTCCGACTCACTTCAACATTTCTTTTCAAATGTTTTCATGTTTTCTATATCAAAATGCGAGAGGCTCTTCTTATCTGAATGTCTCTCTTGATTGGTGAAATTAATTTTGTCGAACGATTCTCGAAGCGGAGTGTCTCCAGAGAGAAAATCTAATTAGAAGTTGCGACCGTTTGCGAAGCCGAAAATTACATCGAATTTCCCTACGCGAGGCGGTTTATCGTTCAGCAGACCTGCAGCAGAAAATGCGTAAAGTTTTAATGATGTGAGTCAGAAACACACACTCCAAGTAATGGTAAATATCTAAGGAACATGCATGCATTCAGACAACGCTTCTCGGGCAAATTAACCTTAGCTCTCCTCCGGGGGTACAGGGACAATCGACCACGTTTCCAGTCGCTCCCATCTTGAGCGAAACCGTTGAGAGCGTTCTCATTTTTTCTTGTTAGTATTTGAAGCGGTGCCTCCAACGTCCAAGCCGTGTGGCGGGAGGCACGTTGGATGGAAGGCCAAAAAGAGAGAGGCCATTAATTTGCTGGAATGGTACTGAAGTAATGGAACAGATCTCCATTTATATCATGACGAAACAGTAGTGGATTTTTTATTTTATAAGAGTCCATTCGGGTAGATGTTAACGCAGGTGGGTTTAATTAATTTTTTTTGTGATGAATTCAAAAAACAGCACTTGTAACTCATGCCTTCTTTCAGACTTTTTAAGATATGTGGCTTTGTGAAAATGTGAGTATATGAAGATGTGCGACTTTCGTAAGTGGCATGTATTAGCACATAGATGTTAATTCAGATGGAATTAAGATTGTTTTTGGAATACTATATTCAATAAAATAACACATCACATCTCTTTTCGGTCTTAGTAGTCATGTGTAGCTCTCTTAACTGACGTGCATGAGATCATACATTATGTATTGATCTGAAATTGTGCGTAGACCTCTTGGACAGATAGCACAACCCCTGCGATTGGTCGACTTAATCCCACACCTAACCCGATGGAACGCGCCACAAAAAAAAAGCTTTTTACGACATTGTGGATGCCTTCAAACGATCTTTACGGAGGATTAATTTAAAAAAGGTTACACACCGGGAAGAAAGGCTAAATTATCACACCATGTGGAGTGGAGGGAAGAAATAGTTCTCATATGTTTTGTATTAACTATAAAAATACCCATTTCTGGCGTATTTATATTCCGATCATAAAAAACTGCTTATACGTGAAAAAGTAAATGTCCCTCAGTGATTCCACTTCTGGTAGGTATTACTGCACAGTGTCATTTCCTCCCACATTGCGCTACTTAATCCTCCTACTCTTAAGCATCGGAACAGGTTTCAACAGAGACATCTGATCGACATACCTCCCTTATTGTAGAGTCTAAGTGCAAACTGTGTCCTTAAAATGTAAAAAATACGTTAATGGCAAATAAATTATTGTTTCTTTTTTAAAATTATAGGGGAAGTCATTTCAAAGAAGAAAGATTCGGAAATGTATTAGGCTAAACGTTAAATAACTCCAGGCCGAACCACAGAGCCTAAAAAAATTAATCGAAAATTTTATTTCCATCTTTCACAGATCATAACGCAACATATTTCCAGCAGGAAGTTCTACGAGGATTTTTTTCCGTCCGCGTATCGCATATTCCGGTTTCCCGTAGAGTTTGCCCAAGGCGATTGCTAATTATAGATAGCAACTTTACAAAATTTCCGGCAACGATAGGTATCTGCCTCGTGCAATTTTGAGAGCGCTCGCTGTAGTAAGTGAAAATTATATGGTGTGCGTGCAAAAACGTCGAGAAATGAACAAATCCAGAGCGTTACATAATAAAACGGAAGGATTATGGAAGATTTTAGAGGAGATTGGGCGAATATCAGGATTTGGTGAGATGGAAACGCAAAAGCGACGTAAAAGATGCGGAGATAGTCCACTTGCGAAACCTTAACGGCGACAGAAACGACGACAACGAGCGCAATGAAACTCGAGATGCACCGGATGCTAAAAGTACGACTGGTGAGGAGTGAAGCGGAGGAGGGTCGTGAGTACGCCGGAGAGGAGAAGGAATGCAATTGAGACTCGCTCAAATATCAAGGAAGACGCCTTTGTGCTACGAAACTTTGTGTTAACTTAATACGATAGACGAACGACTGTACGGCGAATGATCACGACCCAAAAGACGTTTTTAACCCTCAAAATTTTGTGTGACTCTGTCGTCAAAATTTATTAGTACAGGTCAGTTCAGGAATCAGTTTGAAAAGTAGGGTTCAGAATTCATTCGGAGTACGACTTTAACTATGGTGACTGAAAGAGATGAGGAAATGATACAAGGGTGTGTAATTGAGGAAGCATAGAGGAAGATTGAGGAAGTTGCAATATTTATGATACAAGTGAAAACATTGAATACAATAAATCCTCGTTAGCACTTTCGCATATCCTCCATTTAAATGGAAAATCTTTCACTATGAATAATAATTAAAATACTAAGAATTTTTATCTATCGATTTGAAAATTTGACGCAAATCAAGGAAAAGGCTTTAAAAGACTAGTAAAATAAATATGAACAGTATCGCTTTACAATGAGAGAGAACAATAAAATAAAATGTGATTTTTACAGACGAATCGTAATAGTATATGGCGTTGAAAAATTTAGGTAAAATGGAAAATATACTTGTGTTTATTAATGAAACTGAAATTAAAAAGAGTATTATATAACTGTGGCCTTTATGATACAACGTTTCATTGAAGAATACGGATATGATTATTCAAACATTATGAGTCCTGCTGAAGAAAAATAAAGAACTGTAGTAAATGGCTTCTTGCAAATTATTTAAAGAAAAAATTAGAAAAAGAATGATATTAAGCATAATGACGAGTCTAAGACAACAACGTCCACTAAAGAGAGGCATTTACTGGAAGGCCACTGATTTTCTCCAAGCGCCATTGAAAGCGAAAACGGGTCAGCGTAAAGCGGGCTCTCCAGGGAAGAAGGTGACGACCAGATTTCTTCTCTAAGTTCTCCCTTTTATTCTATCGAAGAGACATTAGAAGGCAATCTGCCGCTGCATGAATGGTGTACAGGAAGAATAAGGAATTTCGGAATTGTTCGTGTCCCTTCCGTCGCGGGAAAGAAGCTAACCACTATGTCACGTGACTCTCTCTACCGATACGCGCCACACACCAATGCACCAGTCACCATTAGGTCTCCGTCAACGTCAGATTCCTCCTTGTCACTCCATCCACAATCCATCCACGCGTATTATTTCCCGAGAATATCTTAACGAAACACAACTATTTTCGCGATTCTGCTGAAGGCCGCGATCAGGGATGAGCAGAGAAAATTAGAAAGCTTCAGCGTAGAACAGATAGATATAAAATTTTATTTTACCCACGAGTTATTAGGAATCAGAATAACGTTGTCCCACCACTTTGGGATGAGTATTTTGTGTCAAAAATAGTCTGGTGTGTAATCACCCCCTGCCACACACCCTAGTGGTTGCTTGTAGGGTATTGTGCAATGTAAATGTAATGTATCATTACTCTGCAACAATTTCAGATTGTAAAAATCATTCGCCTTTACCGGGGTTCGAACGCGGATCCCGGTCGGGTTAAGCCAGTTTAGCCATTCGGACCTCGAGGGATCCGGGTTCGAATCCCAGTCGAGGCGAATAATTTTTACACCCTGAAAATGTTGAATTGTAATGCATATTATCGGATAACTCCGTTGAAAGGTACTGTCGCGGCATCTCCCGCAGTTCCTTGTAATGTATCACCATTCGGTATTATTTTCACCTGAACAGTGATGTGTCGTGCTTGAGATGTTTCAAGGAGAAAAACCGTGCCAGAGGATCTTCGTCGAATATAGAGAACTCCAAATTTAACAGTAGTTGAATTAAAATAAGAGTAATGACCGCGTTCATCATGAAATGAAAAGAAAACTAAAATAAAATACACCAGTTAAAAAAATCCCGTCAATTAAACTCGTCCACCCTCCAAATCACAAAACATTAGCGACAATAGTTTTACGTCACTCCACCCATATTTTTAATGTAATGACCGCATTAATGGTATGAATCCGCAGAATTAACTGTGGGAGATGCCGCGGCAGTAACTTTTATCGAAGTCATCCGCTATTGTACGTTAAATTTCATCAATTACAAATTGCAACAATTATTCCCCTTGATCAGGATCTGAACCTGAATCCGTGGATATCCGGGCCAGTACCCCGACTTCGGAAATCCAAGAGAACCAGGTTAAAATCCCGGTCCAGGCGAAATATTTTTAAACTTTGCAATTGATGCATTGATTGTATGATTCCTTTTTCGGAGAGACACAAAATAATATACTTTTTTTACTGTATGTGTTAACGCTCGAGAACGCTATGTTTCAAAAAGCTTTGATTCGACCGAAAAACTTTAACAAAAGACAAGATTGGAAAGCATTCACCAACCGGTCTTCCTTGAAGTGATGCTATACAGCCATAGGTATGGCTGACCAAGGGCCAAGTTTAAGTTCATTGAAATTACGTAACTCGGTGACTAGGTGACTGAATGAAGAATTGAAAACGAGGAGACATTTTAAGTATTTATCTCCAGCATAAACGGTAATAAATAATATAATGAACGAGATCATAATTGATTGTACAAAAAAATCATAAAAATACCGATTGATAATTTTTCTGGTGCCGCCCATCACAAGCCATCGTGTCACACGACCATGGAAGCCTTCACTTCTTCTCGCCCTCTGAAAATGAGGAAGAGGGCGATTCACTCGAAAAAAAAATATCGGATTAGGCTCACAGTTTTCAGCTTCATGCGGTAAAATGAATTAACAGTTTAAAAAGAATTTGATAACTTTTCCATAAAATAGGTTTTGATGAGTGATCCGCGTTTCGACTCGTCATCTTTAGAATTGCCGCGTACACATGGATAACTCTGCGAGTCGAAACGTGCGTCGTTAATTGAAACTTATTTTGTGGAAAAGAGCTAAAGTCATTTTTAAACTTTAATTAATTAATTAATCGATCGTTGAGCATTCATTGCGGTTATGAAACTTTCAGCCAAGACAGGTTTCCTCATCGTGCATATCCTGCCTTTAAAAGCCCTCATTATTATTATAATAAGCCAGGGGAAACGTGCAAAAACTTTGAGAAATTTCAAAAGGATAAGAAATAATACGCAAGGATTGCGGGGGAGTTTAGAAGAGATCGGAAAGATAACACGGCGACGAGACATGGGAACGCAGCCTTGCGGCGTGGAAAATCACGGATTTTACCACCCATTTTTAATAAAGTGCGGGAGATGGCGCGACAGTAAATTTTTTCGGAGTTATCGCTAAATGTTCATTGCAATACACCGATTTCAGAGCGTAAAAATCATTCGACTGGACCTGGATGCCAATTTTTAATCTTTACACTTGATGAGAAACAAAATCAGATTGAAAGGAGTAAACGATCTTATTATTAATTTTAAATACTAGTCATAAACATGTCGCTAAATCCTTTTTTATGGCACCAACCATCACAACCACACAGAATACGGGCGAAAAATATACATAAATTAGAGACTTTGCGGCAGCTTCAAGGAGAAGACCCGTGTGGTAACATGTGCGGTGTAGTAATAATTAACAAAACAACTAATAATTTCGCTGACATCATATTTTAATCATCGAATGCAACGGAACGAGTAGAAAATACCGATGGGAACTTGAGCTATTGGCTCTGCTTTCGACTTAATTCATAGCAGAAAACTGTGTCATTATGTCAGTCGAAGCTTTAATCGCAAAGCACATCTCTTATCTGGTGCGCGAAATCTTATCTGTTATGAGCAATCAATATAGTGAATTAAGAGTGCGTCTCAAGAGGACGATCGACCGGCGCGCAGGCGCTGAGAAAAAGCAATCGGCGGAGTGTCGTCCTCAATAATTCCAAAAAATAATGAATCCCCATTGGTTACATAACTATATGCTATAATAGCCAGAGGCTAGTCTGCTACACTCCCGAGAGATTTACGAAATAACTCTGGCAAATAGATTCAAGAAAAAAATTGAGTTGGGCGATTCGCCTTCTTATTAATGCCCCTTCTGTAAATGCCTCATCTTAAAATCCCCCTCAACCACCCCCGACCCACTTCTCCTTTGAGTACACCCGCCATTTCGCCCATCCGCCCGCTGGAATTACACTCGCAAAGCTCCACCGCGAAAACCTCCCACACACCCCCCCTCTCGCCCCAGTCGCATTTTTCTGGCTTAAAGGCAACCCCTCTCTCCTTCTCCCGTAATTTGTCTCGACTCGGCGTGCGCGGCACTTAGTCACCCGCTCTGCCCCGGCCCTACCGCCGACCTCCCAACCGAGACTCAGACCCCATCACCATGTCCCCTCCCCCCTTTGGCCGCACACGCGAGGGGGAGTGGGTGCATATTTGGGAGAGGGGGTGGGTTGGTGGACTCGGCGTTATTATTCTTCTCCTTGCTTCAAATCTAATGATCTGTTTGTTCCTATCCGAAGTCTCTTGGAGTATTTCTTCCTGAGGGTGTGGGGATTGCCAAATGTTCGTTCGGTTTTTGGGTAGTCTTCCGTCTTTATGATGGTTTCCCTTCGTATGCGGTGGCTTCCTCTTCGTGGTCACCGAATTGCATCGTCCCGTGCGTCACTTTGGAGTCTTCATTCCGGATTCGGTCTCTTGAGGATTTTTCAGACCATCGCAACAGTACATTTACATTATTAGTATTGGAGTCAATGCTGATCCTTCCACGGAGATTAAAAAAAGATAAATGCAAATTCCTCCGTCCTTTTGACCGACCAATTCTTAATACACATACTTTTCGATTTGAACCCAAGAAAGGGAACCGAAGTAGAAGATGCCAAAGAAGAAGGGCTCTTAGATTATTTGGCCAAACAAATTCAGTATTTATGTTTTCTGCTAGTTTTCAATCCGCATGTTTTCTAGGGAGTAAAAATCATCGACATAAGTAATATAGCTCAGCGTCCCTGGTTTTTAGTGTGTCAAATAACCCTGGCGTAAGAATACATAGTTTTGAAATAGTAAACGCGGCACACGTCAAATGGGATTTTAACCAATAATTATATATCTAATGTTGGCTTTGAAGAAACTTATAGCATTGCAATGATTACATCAAATTTAATTAAATTCCTCACGTGAAAAATTAGGAATAATGGATATATAGATGTCATGCTACAAATGGGTCAATGATGCCCATTAATAATGCATCAGAAAATAACCACAAAATGAAACCTCTAAACGATCGGTACATCAAGATTTTCTGTTTGCAACTCCTTAAATAATTCATATTCATTTAAAACACTCTTCTTAGCATAAATTCCACGACTTTTTTATGAAAGTATTTCTCCTTTTTTAGATTGGAACATTGGTGAATTTAAAGCAAAATAAATTTATTTCGTTCCTGTATTATAATAAGTGGAAAGAAAATTTTACTGTCCGTAATAATATTAAAACGAGTGATTACACTAAATTAATACAATTCTTCAACTAAAGGTATATATGGGACCATAAGTCACTTGAATGATTTTTACTGTCTGTGACAACAAAAATCTTCTTTCGTGGCATCTGAAATAAATTTTATAGGCTTGGGGAACATTAATTTTAGAGCAGAACTTCAGTTCGCTGCGACAAAATAAATCCATGACTCGTTTAGTTTCCTAATAGATAATATAAACTAATTTAGAAATTCTTAGAAATACTTATACGGTGTTATAAGAAAATTCAATGCTTTAAATGAATTCATTGTGTGGAAATGAGTGTTATGACGAGCGAATTATTTTCAAAAATCTATCTTTAGGGTGAAAAAATAGTGAAAAACTAGGATGTGAAACACTACAGTTCATTGATATTTTGCATAAGTTATACAGTGAATTCCAAAAGAAATCGAAAAAGTTTCTCTGGGCATGACAATGATTTTGGCGAATGTGAACTGGCATGATTATATCCCTTTAGATAGAGGCGCGATCTTCATCTCATAAAGATAATCCCTATTCTCCTGTCTGGTTTTAAGCGATTATGTGGCTTATGCGACCGTCGGAGACCCTTCTTGATCCACTCCTTCCACGCAGTCTGGCGCCCTTTTCGTGAGAGTGGGAGAGAAGAGGTGTTAGATCCCGTGAGATCGATTTTAATAGGATCCAGGAACTTGATATATTAAAAAGGTGCTCATAATTAGAGAGATTTATCACAGGGTAGTCATATGGCACTGTTGATGTGAGAAAATGTTAGTTTATGGCTTACCATCTGTTGCCACTGTGACTTATCACCTTTCTCTTCGCCTGAAGGGTAAAATCAAACTTGTTTGCAAAAGAAATTATTAAATTTTTCAAATTTTTCAAAGATTCATGATAGAAAATACCGGAATACAATTATCACTACACAAGTCAGATATCGCGAATGCATCTGCAATGGAAACTGGTATAAACGTTAGAAAAACTGTAGCTAGTATGTCATAATGCATTTTTGGTGCATAAAGGATCTAGTTGGGAAACAAACCAGCCGGTTACATTTTTGTGATTGATTTTAACTCCATGAAATAGTTATCACCCACGATCAAACGATGATTCCAGTGAAAAATTCCCTTTACGGTTAATTAAAGAATATTCTAATTCGCTCAACTCAGCCGAGGATGCGTAAATATTAATCATTGATACGTCGACCGTCATTTTGTCCAGTGGTGCTACGATTACTCCTGCGGTGGGAGATTATGCATCAAGTAACATTCTAGTCACCCACACAATATTTTACCAAGACAAACGAGGGAAGACGTGAATACGGGTCAAGCTCATTAACCTTTTCTATCCTAGGAAAAGCGTAGAAACGGGAGCAGTACATTACTTGTCATCAGAGGTGATATAGATCATGTACGAATTAACACTGCTGCCAGGAGTTTCTCCCAACGCGTTCATTTGAGCATCCCCACCGCCAGGTGGCGGGGAATCCGCTCGACAGATTTATATCTTTGCAATTCCATCTTCCGTCTCCTAACTAAGGAATGACGGAAGAGCTGCCGGAACAAAAATCTTCACGTTAGACACCAGGAGCCATTTCAAGGAGTCATATTTCCCCTGCACTCTTGGATCCTCGAATTTTACGAAGCACCGCAGCGCAAATCTTGTCCGTTGTCTAAAAACTTACATCATTAAGTGCTAAGAAATTCCAGTATTATTTTTAATAAATTATCATGTCACGTGGTTTCAAATTATTCACTCAAAAGGGCCAAGCAGAGGTAAATGAATCCCATATTCTCTCTGAGAACGGTGCATTAGTAATAATGTGAGGCGGAGGAATACATGATCAGAAAACCATAGTTGAAGGAGGGTATTGATGCAAAAGGTGAAGACTGGAGAAAAAGAGATGAGATGTAGAGGAAGGAATTTATGTAGAGGAAGGGATGGCGACGTCCTTGGATTTGACGACCCGCCAGATAGAAGGAACGTGTCCGGATATATACGCATTCCATTGGTATTATTAACAGTCTTTTATTTAACAAAGTTCAATATTCTCGTTCGTGACGAGGACGCCTTTTTCTCTGGAAAAATGTTATTAATTACGATAAAAAGTTCTCCTACATGGTGAGTCACCTAATTCATTGTTTTTTTAATTGCCATAAATAAGCTTAATTCCCCGAGAAACTCGTAAGCTGCACACACACTGGCTTTCCTTCTTCGTGCCCCTCGCCTTCACGCAAGCACATTTCCTCGTCCATTCACCACGGAACATCACTCTTGTTTAAATCCCAACCAGAGGGTAATATACTCCCGAATTTTAAGGATCATTTTTCCTGAGGAATGTATTTAATAATTTTTAAGTATATCAACGTGAACGTTTGGTCTACGTATGAGGTTGGATAGGTACATTTTAAAACACATAATTTCACTGAATTTTAACTTTTACGCGTCTTTTCCAAATAATCTAGCAACATATTTTTTCCTGATAATACAATGTAGTTAATATGCTAATCAAAAAAAAAAGTTGCCATCGACAAATTATTTCGATTATTTCTGTTTTCCCGTGTTTTTAGAAAGACGTTTTTACTGGAAATTGTTTGAATTTTATTATCATTTTGCATGTATTCTTCATTTTCTAGTTTGGACCCGGGAAAACTATTGCTGTATTATTCTGTTCTCCTCCAAAAGTTCATTTCGCACTGTAAAATGAAATGATTATGCTCTGTTGCATTCATTTTCTTATAAACAATTCAATTCAATATTTTGCCTGTGCTGAAACATACATTTGTAAGCACTCCACCTACATATTCGAACCTAACTGCCCTTTGCAACATTTACGTTACATTACCTATAAGGCTTACAGTAATTAAATTCTGTTAAATTTCCTAACAGCTAATGCTCAACACCGAATCAAGAAAGAGGCACTTAAGGCCCATGTCGTTATTATTTACATTCCCATGGCAACTGTTTTCGAGGAGACAAGGCCTCAATATGGCCAGTATTCGTTTCTCCGTCCAATATTAGGTTGAATACCAGGATTCACAGCGTAGGAAGCCATTCCGTCGAAAGGGCAACCGAAGAGTTTCCACGAGGGAGCCATCTCGTTAGCAGCTAGCGACCCATCCGGCAAATTCCTTCCTGGGCCGTGAGCATTTCCGCGACCGCTTAATTGGGCCATTCGATAAATCTTCGGAAAGCCTTCGCTTCCAGTGCAAGCGTGACCTCACCGGACGCCGAGAGGAGGAGGCTTGCGATAGGTACTTAATGGTGTGGCGGCGGCGGTTTGGCAAAATGGTTCCCCTTCCGACCTTGCGAACGCGTGGCCGCCCTTCGTGTGAGCCGTCAAACCAAGCACCCCGTCGTTCTACTTTAAAGATCGCTATTCCGTGCGCCGATCCCTCACGTGCATTTAATGCTTACTTGTTTAAGCTCGCGTTGGCCGTGACTGACACGGAGGTAAGCCCATGCCATCGTCTCTTTAAGCGTGTACTTTGTGTCGGTTACCCCAAGCTGGGAAAAATGCTACCGCACGAAAATCTCAAGTTTTTATTGTGCAAGTATTAGCTACGCAGGATTGGAGTTGAGCTTTCCAAGCAGGCGGAGTGTTGGGCTGCTTGACGGAAGGGTCACAGGTTTAAATGCGGGGAAACACATACTGGGAATATCTGTACAAACTAACGAAAAATTAGGATTTATTTGAAGAGTTCTGGGTAAATGTGCTGAAAAGGTCAAAAAGAAATGTCGTCTTTCGCTGGTTAGGCCCCATTTAGAACATGCCGCTAGGAAATGGGATCCGCACGAAGTTAGATTAATTGGTGAATTGGATCGCATAGAGGAGTTAGATTTGTGAGTTGTGTGTAGTTATTATAAGCTTAGTAGCGTATCCAAAATATTAGGGGAGCTAAGGTGGGAATGACTCACGGAAAGAAGGTTTAATTACAGATTAAATATCTTGAATTAATAAGGATGGGCGTCTCTTTAGCAGTGATTTTGAAAATATATTACTACCCCCATCGTACTACGGCACGAGAGATCATATCAATAAAATTAGAGAGATTAAGTGTAGAACAGAGAGATTTTTAAGGTATCATTTCTCCGCGAAAGATAAGGGATCAGAATAACGTTGTCCAACCGCGGTATGGGCAAAAATATTCGTGTCAAAATTGGTAAGGTGTGTAATCATCCCCTGCCACACACGCTAGCGGTGGCTTGTAAGGTGATATGTAAAAAAATAAAGATAAAATAACACACTTAGCTTTCGGCTTCAGATTATTCAGCAGTCCTGAAAACCACAGGTGGCATGGTGAAATGAACTGCCATTACACACCCACATTGGTATGTAAATTTCGCGCTCTGTAGAATCTGCTATTGGGCGAGTTTAACCACTAAATACCTTTCAAATTAACCTTTGGACTTACGATTTGCACTAAGTACTCGGCAAAGATTTATGACCAGGGTTAGCCAGGCGGGTAACGCGCCCACCTACTAACACGCATGTCTCACGCTCGAGACCCGACTCAGTCATGGACGCTCTGTCTCTGGCTCGGGCTATTGAGAAAATTGATGAGAAGCGTCGATTTTAATCGGGATTCCAATGGGTACACAGGCTGCCAGGGACATTAGGAAGGCAACAAATTCAAATTCTTGAATACGACACGGCGCATGACTCACGGAATTCTCATTAAATCTATATTAAATATAAATATTAAAATAGAAAGCATACGTTAAAATATGGATCATTCTCCTGAAAACATATTATTGCCATAAAATTCACGAAATCAAAACTACTACAATGAAAGAGATGAGACCGTCGTATCGTCCTTAACTGAATCGAAAAAAATCGATGGAAAAATCAGATGCTGAATCGCATTACAAAGATATCCCGTGACGAGTTCTCTTGAAACGCCCTTGGGAGCGTCACGAGATCATCCGAAGATTCTGTGCCTTGATCTCATAAGGTTTTTGCTCTCTCACTTCGAGTGATGAGGCTATTTGGGCCGTCAAATTTTGCACCCCATAACTTTTGGCTCAAGGAGCCGATCAATGTTGCCTAACCCAAATATGTTTGCCAACTTTGGGCTCTGGGCACCTTAAGTGTCAAATTCCCGAATACTAGTGAATTCAGGTCCCGAAGTGGCAGGTACGAGGTTTAGGCTAATATTATTTTACGTCGTACCCTGTAAATAGCCATTTCTATTCCTGGGAGGCCAAAATAATATGTTACGAAAGAAAAACAAGTAAGTCTTCGAGAAACCAGACACATGATCCATCCCAGCCTCATCATACTAATTCCGAATGGTGACTGTGTGTCATGCACTTCCCTTTCCTTATGTCACCAAAAGCAATCGTCACGTAATTAGTAATTAACCTTTCGTTTGTCCATTGTTTCAAGTTTGTTTTTTCCGTTTACTTTCTTTATAATACTTAGTTTTATCTTGGTGTGTGCAAATATCTACCCTGACCTATTAACAGTGGATAAGTCCTATCGATCGATGGTGATTTAGATATGGATTTTTTCTTAATTTGGATGGATATTAAATGCGCTCTGTTCTTGTCTTATGAGTTGATTTATTGTGCAACCGTAAATGCAGTAATAATTCTATAAAAAGTCTACTTCCGTTTAAAAATTTCAGTTTTCTACTAAACCATGATATTTTGCATGGAAACTTGCATGAAAAGACGAAACAAAACGAGATATAAAATATGAAAGACAAAATGAAAGGAAACTTGACTGATAAGGTGAAACTTTGTAGAGAAAATTATAAGGAAACAAGCCCCTCTGGATCAAGTGGCCAAAGCACTCGGCCGGAGGATCAAGGGGTCCGGGCTCTAACCCCGGTCAAGGCGAATGATTGTCACAGTTGTATTGTATTTCCTTCCACTTCTCACTATCTTAAAATGTTTCCATACCTTTCTCATTCCTCTACTTTTTTCCACCTTTTACTTTCCCGCTATACCTTCCTGCTTCATCTTTATATTTCCTCTATTCCGATTCTGTATTCTACTTCCATCTCCTTCACTCATCAATTTTTCCGATCTCTCCAGTAGTCTACGGCTTCTTAATTCTTTTCGTAAGAACATAAGCATGTATGTTCTTCTCTATCATACTTGTGCTTTCAAAGTTTTACCGTTTTGCTAACTTCCAACATTTCCCATCTCATTTCTTCACGAAGTACATACTCAACTTATTATTTGCATTATTTCCTTTTCCTCTTCCCTCCCAAGAAGTTGATTACCTCAGAGCATTGCCTATATTTACCGATGTCTGTGATATCGTGAATCTAAGGCTTTTGAGAGAAATGATTCCTATTGCTAACTTTATTTTCCAACTGACCATTTTCTAAATATGTCTACGCTCAGCAACGTGTTTTGATTCCTCCATCAAAAAGAAGTGATGAATATTTGTACAGAAACTTCTTCAGAATTGTTTAAACAAATTTAACAGAAAAATATCAACTTTATCCTCCCTATAATTACGTGCTGGCAAGTAAACATCAATTAAAACTAATTTCGTTGATCTGTTTAATCTCCTTTCAATATATTCCATCATACAACTGCTATATTTGCCTATAAAATTAAGTACTTGGAATTTTTTAAACATTCTCAGAGTGTAAATATCAAATTTTCTTCTTTCTTCCACTGCATATCGAGCCATTAATGAATTTTAAATATGAAAACGAATAGTTTCCCCCTTTCCTTAGAATACTCCCCCTTATGTGATATGAGTCCATACCACATTATATCAGAAATTAATACAGTTGAGGAAACCCTCAGGCGGAATGACAAATACCAAAAACTTTTTTTTAATTCCGGCTTCAATTTCTGTTAAAGAAATCTCCCGAAAGTGGAAAATCAATTTTTTAGAAATATGGTCAAATTCAATGATTCAACAATGCAAAACTCATTCGTCTAGACCGGATAATTGGTGTGACATTCCCGCAGTTTCTCTATTTTTTTTGCTTGATGTCCCATAAATAATTGGTAATGAAACGTTTGTAAAGGATTTTTTCCAATGTCCAGGTGGTTTTAGAGCATCATAAATATTACTAATACCTTCTCAAACCTAGGCTCAAAATATATGCACCTTCATGGTTTTGAAGTTAACGTATTCGATGTTTTCTGGCTCGACTGTGGGGAAGTTCATATTCATTAAATGTATTTTTCCATAATAAATAACAGTGGAAAATTACATTGTTTTCTTCATTTAATGTATTGAAGTTAACTTATGTAAATGGCCGCCCTTTAGAGTTGGCGCGGTTTCAGGTCCGTAGACGTTGATTTCTCTTGATTTTTATTTCTGTGTCCTGCGCAGAAATGAAACTTCAACCTTTCTGTGGCATCTATCGTGAAACATGAACATATTTTTCCCTTTCTTAACTTCAAAAATGGCTGCGAGTTTAGGATATAGAATTCAAAAATGTCTATGATTTGCATTGATATATTAATCAACGTGCCGTTAAAAGTAGTTTTAGGTGTATTAGTACTCTGCAAGCCACCACTAGGGCGCGTGGCAGGAGTTGATTACACAGCAGACTAATATTGACCGGAATATTTTTACCCTTACCGCGGTCGGACAACGTTATTGATCCCTTATCTTTCGTGGTAAAAATGACATCTTAAATCCATCTGTTCTACACTCTAATTTTATTAGCATGATCTCTCCCACTGTAGGACGACGGGGGTAATAATAAATTTTCAACATCACTGCTAAAGAGACGTCCTTCCAATTTATGAAACAGTTTCAATCTGTAATTTAACCTTCGCTCCGTGAGTGATTTCCAAATTAGATCCTCCAATAAATACAATACGCCGTATAAGTTTATCATAACGCTTCAAAAATAAAGCTCCTCTACGCGATCTAATTCGGCAATCAATCCAACTTCACGAGGATCCCATATACTAGCTGCATATTCTAAATGGGCCCAAACCAGCGAAAGATAATATTTTTCTCTGACCTTCTCATCACATTTACCAAGTACTCTTCTAGTAAATCCTAATTTTTTTGTTAAATTGTCCACGCATTCTGTGTATGCATTTCACCCGGGAGAGGTCGTGAGTGAGGGTAACGCCTAAGTATTTAAGTATTCTTTCGGAAGAAATTCCTAGTGACTGTAATGCAACAATTTCAGAGAGTAAAAATCATTCGTCTTGACCGGGATCAAGACCTGGCAAGCAAGAAAGTGTTTCATTCAAACTTATACCCGAAGCGTGCTATGCTTTGTCATAAGAGTTGGTTAGAATAAGAGCAAAGAGAATCCTGGAGAAAGGAAAAGAGAAATAAAAGAAACAATGCTGGAAAAATAGTAAAGCAACGAAGATTACACGGACGGGTCGAATCCGTAATGTGAGACTCGCGGGAAGAGCAGGAGGAGAAAGAAGTTTGCGCAGCGAAGGAGACGAAGAGGCGAACTTATTATTACTGAGCATACTCAATGGCGAAGACAATCGGGAAGAGGGAATAATGGATGTAAGGAACAGAGAAAGGGAGTCGAGAATGGACTACCTCAAGCAGATAATCGGAAATATAAAAGTGAGAAAGAAAATGGGTGGAAGCGGAGGGTTCCGGACGAATTGGAGAGAGAGAGAGGGGGGGGGACGGAGAATGGTGTGAGCTGTAGGAGAGTTCATCTTGGCGGAGATGTCGACTGAAGACGATGCCAAATCCGTTTTTAACACGATTTATACCGTTTTCCTAGATGACTGAGCAAAACATAACAGAGACGAGGAAAGGGATGGGCAAACGCGTGAGAACGAGAAAGAAAACGGTGGAGGAGGGATGGGAAAATTAACGCTGCAGTATTATCGCAACGGTTAAACGGTATGCTTATTAAGGCGAAAAGTGTTCGCTAACTAGCATTCAAGATGCGAGTAAGTGGAGATGTTGGGTTGGTTTAGGATTGCTAGAGGAGGAGCAGGAGGAACCTACGAAAGGGGCGAAGAAAGGAGGGGGTGAGTTCTGTGTGTCGGTGGGCGATGAGGGCCAATGCACATGAGGATAGTGAGAATCAGAAGTATCCCTTTGTGGATGAAATACGATTGCGTCGAGGGTCGGTGCGCGCCAGGATGGATGGTGGGCTGAGGAAATAGGTGAACCATTCCCTATCCCATGGAGCCCGGTTTACGGGAAAAAATAATTGAAAATCAAGGCGGTCGGAGAGATAATCATGGGTCAATGGGTGTTGCTCACTTGACTGATATTTTTATTTCGACCTATAAAATAAGTGGATGTAGCGCACCCTTTGAAAATTCACTATAAATTCTTTTTAAAATAGGTGTGCTGTTGATTTGGATTAGTAATGAGTTAACCATTTAAAAGAAAAGACAGTCCATAGAATGCTATATTACACCCTATTTTACATAATATTTGGAAATAAATAGTAGTCACGCCGTTTGAAAAATCATGCGTTCTAAAATATTTTTCGAAGTCTTGAAAATGATACAAAATGTCCAAGCTATGTTCAGTTTGATAAATTTAGTAACTCATTGAGTTTTTTTATACGATGAATATGAAAGGCTTATAAATGTCAAGAACTTGCTAAAATTCCAGCGGAAAACTCTTTATTAAATCAAATCCACTCGTAATTAGATGTGAATTGATCCGTCTACTGTTTAATGGATGTAAGTGATTACACAGGGTCGAATACTATATTTCCTGTGTGGTACACTGATGAAAAACTGACTACGCTAACAAATTAAATGCACCTACGAGCATATTTGTACTCGAGTGTTCAAGTAAGGAACGGACTGTAAAGCAAGGACTGCGTTTACTTGGATTCTAAATATATCAAACGCGTATTTGTTCATGAGATCCGTACTTGTTTACTTGCTCCCAAAAGGGAAGAGAAATCCCTGAAATGCCTCACAAGGGTCTTCAGAATCTCGTCCAGAAGGCCGAGGGAATGTGGTCCCCGAACTGCTGATGGGGTCGTGCTGAAATGTAGGGGGGTGAGCAAAAGATACCATTTTTCTACATTATGGGTGCTATTTATATTCCTCTCCGGTATAACCATCCAGTATTTAATGGTGTCGTTACCGAAATTACCTGGCGTTTCACAGTGAAATGAGCAGTGACATCATACTTTTTAACGTCAACCCACCCAATGGTAGTAAACAGTTGGTAGAAAATACGTCATTATTGGATCTATACTTAAACCATTTTAGTTGCACTGATTTACTGCTACTATTTGTTTACCCTAAAGGGATTCAGTAAGTAGCTCAAAAGCATCAACATAAACGATTTTACTACTTTACATCATAAAGAAATGTTATACCGATCTGCAATGAAATTCAACTCCAGGTCACACAGTGCTATTAAGGTAGTCATAACTGCAAGGGATGGCGATATTCTAAACCAGAATTTTCCTTGAAAATAAATGTGCTTGGTTACGAAAGTTATTTTTATAATACTTTTGTAAATTTCAAATAACAGAATCAGTTCCGTATAGAGGCACCGCGTTTTAATTACGCAAATGGACTATAAATATAAAGGAAAGTTCTGTAAAAGTGATTTTTTACACCTGAAATGACGAATGAGGTATATATATATATGGCACAAAATATTCATTATATATTTAATCCATATCTCATTAATACTATTTTTTAAACATTTCTTCACTTAAGTATTGTGTTGACGTAATTCGGAAACCAAATATTAATTCAGAATAGTTTATCTGGGATACTGAAAAAATTTCCAATTTTTCGCGAGTCGGTTAAAATTAATTAAATGGAATGGGTAAAAAAATGGGGATCTCGGTCAAGGCGAATGATTTTTACACTTTGAAATTGTTGTATTGTAATACATATTAATAGTAAACTGAGAGACGACTTCTATGCAAATTCACTCAAAATTAAACAAGAGTTTAATCACATCTGAACCTCGTCCCATGTAACTTTTGGCATGAAGCGAAAGGTTATTAGATAATTCAAAATAAAAATAGCTTAAAAAAATTAAGTTAAGAAAATTCCTCTCCAAAAATAAATTATAGCCTAACTTCAACAAAATTAAATCCTTGGGCAGGTTGATAGTATTATGCAATCGAGCGTAAAAGAGAATCATTCACATGCTGATATGGTTATTTATAATTCCACAAAACTTTATTAAAGACACGACTACTTATAGGTTTCATTCACGACCAACGTCGAAAATTAGGCCTTGTCGTTAATAAAGTTGGTATGAAATCACAACGTAATTGCTTTTGTTTCAATATGTTGAGTAAATTCAAACAAATTTACGTCCGAGGCAACAAATTTCATTTTAAAATCATTCACCTTATGGCCTCTTTGCTCACGTGGATACTCAAACATAAAATTGTAACTACATGGCTGATACAATTTTCTTAAACCACCGTGTCAATGCAATTTTTATTCCTCGTACGTAAATTCACTTTTTACTGTCGTCTATCAATAATGGCAAAGGATGGAAGTAGATCCTACAGAAATATACAAAAGATATAAAACATACTAAAACAATTCTCTCCAGGACACCGGTATATCTTTTGTCCTCGATAGGCACAATTATTAATTTCAAATAAACATCATGAACACTCTAGTACTTTATTCAAACACCGGGCATCTCTAATAGTGTGGAAATAGAAAAGAGTCAACGGAGGAGTTTCGCAGGCGACTATCAAGGCCCCCCCCCGGCCGCGACCCCGCTCCGAGCAGCGGCAGTCAACCGCACGAAATGCGATAAAGCGCCCTTCCCCCCGTCCCGTCCGACACCTCCTTAATCCACTCTCCCAGCCCCTTAATCATCGCCATCCCCCGCCCGACGCCGCAAGAGGAACAACGGAAGCGCGCAGAGCAAACACAACCCTCCGGCACGCGCTTCCCTCCCCACCCTCTCGGAAGGCATGGGGTGTAAACAGGCGAGCAAACAAAACACTGGCACGCCCCGCGATTCATTTGCCCTCCTCGACGCCCGCTCCTCAAATAGGGCGAAGCGCAAACGAACGAGGGACTCCCTCTTCAACACTGCTCCTCGACAGGGCTACCAACCACTCGGAGCGCTAGTCGCGGTTGTCAGAACGGAGCTCTGGCAACCAAAACGCTACTCGTATTGTCGTATTCTGAGGCGGAAGCCTGAAGGAAAGTAGGCGACCGTTTGCGTAAGGATCAACCCTTCGTCACCGTTTCAGGGTTTAAGGAATGCGATCCACTCTTCATTCCTCCCTCCCCCCCTTGTCCGCCAAAGTGACGTGTTCGACACCAGTGGTGGGCAATTTGGTACACTCGTAGATCGCCTTGTTTCCATCAATACCCTCTCATAGTGGGCCTCAAATAATATTAATATTATTTACATTTTGTTACAACTAGGCAAATGGCCTGGTGGCAACGGTCTAGTGATGTACCCTTATAATGCACAAGAAGAGGATATATGAAACAAATTGCACTTCAAAACAATGGCATTTAAAGATTCTCGAATTTTCCAATCGTACCTGTACCATCGCACATGGCCCAGGTGCACACTAAACAAAGCAACGAACAATCCAACATCACTTTCCGTCCAAAATCACGTACCGTGATGGCACCACGTAGTTTTATAATCCCACTTCTCACGCCAACTACATCACATACGGAACAATATTTTTATTAAATAAAATAATATCAAAATCACCGGCAAATAAAGTTTATTCCCCAGTCCTTTGTCCTAAGGCTGCTTTACACCTATTCTTAAGCCTCCTAAAATTTGATGGAAAGGGCTCAAACAATCCTCCAGGCAGCTGGTTCCATTCAACAATACCTTTGTTTAAAAAGGAATATTTTTTGTAGTTTGTTGTTGGTGTTATTATTTTTATTTAAAAACTGTAGTCATATTTTCCCTTAAACTTGGTTATCCTCAAAAGTGAACTACGGGTCGCAAAAAAATCTCTAAGAGGAGAAGATGAAAAATCATTACAGATTCCTTTACATTTTCCCGCCGAGTAATTATTAGCTGAAGGAGATAGAGGAGAGAGGAAAGCGATTTCACGCAACACCGAGTCGAATGTGAATAACGGAGTTTTATGGGGAACACCCGATTGTAGATATTCGATTTTGGTGATCGGGACTGGTAATTATTTTATCGCATAAATTTATTATGCGATAACATGATAAATTCCATTTTATATAGTTGACCAAAAAAATTGAAATGTTCAGATAACATTAGGAAACTTTTTTTTTAAACGATTATACATCATTTTTGGAGTTTTCAAGTCGAGAATACTCAAGGAGTTTGTCCAGAGTGACGAATGAACCGCAGGACACCGGGCCATACACGAAGTTTACCACCAGCTTGCGAAAAAGATTTCGTTCCGCTAAGGATACAAATATTGTGTCGGCAGAGTCGCCCAGTTCTCAGCGGTCTCTTTTTCAAGTGGAATATTTTTTGATTATTTCATTTATTCACTATTGTAATCAGAGTTACTGTGAAAAAGCATTCACCACTTTTCCGATGTAAATTACACACATTTGGTTAACAAAATATTACATAAAATATCCATTGATTCAAACCTCAATAGATGAGTGGGTTTTCCTCCACCTAGGATTTGGATGTTTGCAATTGCCTTCAATGTATTGTTTAGAGGTTAGATGGACGAAGGGACCATAAAGTCTCAATCTCGCCCAAAAAGAAAGATGTTAAATAAACAAACAATGTGCGTCATTAATACGAGTATGATTCAATTATTGCTTTGTCATGTGCAACAGTCTAGGTCCTATTCCACCGTCTCCGATAAAAGTTGAACTTGATGAAGGTTGTATCGACGAGGCACATGTCCTCGGTTTCTGTCTTTCGAGTAGAATGTCTCCGAGAGTGCAGCCGGAATTTCTCCCAGGGTGTACTCTAGAGAAACACTGAGGCACGGCCACGGATTATAAGTTCTGAAAATGGCGAACGTGCATTTTGATTCATCATTTCTCCGCGAGATGAAGAACACTTTGACTGGTGAAAGGACGGTTAAGTGACAGCTGAATACGATAATGTGCACATCGAAATGCATTTCTCAATATCAATATCCGATATTTCCTTACTCACTTTTTCAACTTTTCTAGCCGCCTCGACATTGGCAATGAAATGGGCGATTAAAGGATCACAGATTACAGGGCGAAGCTGCTACAGAATTGCACGGCCAAACTCCTATTTATTTCAATTGATTTCCAGTTTTGTAGATCTACGTGAGAGATATCACGAGAAACCGCGACCTGGGTTTGAGTTTTACGAAATTAAATATCCTCAAAACATCTTATGTTAATCAGCGATGAAGATTTGAAAGATTCCTGCAGGAAAAATCTTCCATAAAGTCGCAGAGATAATAGAAGTGTGTGTCTCTGCACGTTAGCAAACGAAATGTGCACGGGGCTTTTATCCGTTCGTCGTAAAAGTATACGAAATATCTATCTGGAACATGCGAAACAAATTATTCTCCTATCTATAAATACGAATGTCTTGTTCTCGAGACATATTGCCGAGATAAACTGTTACGGAAACACAAAATATCGATTTACATCGACAAATTATCAATTAAAATTAAATTATTTTCATTTGAATGGTTATCTATTCATTCCCATCAGTAAAACTGTTAGGGAGATTTTTTTCTTCGCCCAATACACACCAAAATCATATTGATAACTTAATGGTCTAACCTGATATTATTCATACTTTAAAAAGTGACAATATGCTAATTACTTCTTTAAATTACAGAAATTCAAATGAGTAGTGACCTGACACAATAATAATCGTATCAATCCATTCGCCAATAATAAATAGAAAATAAATTCCCGATCCAGATTTTCGTGTACTGTTAGGAAATTCTAATGTTTAGCAAAATTAAGTGGAACAAAGACTATTTATATTCCAATATCCTATATATTTTTCGCACTGCTCAATTTTTCATGGTCTCTCAAACAGGACGCCCATTGATCTATCCCTTGAAGATATTCTTCGTCTTACGTTCATATTACCAGAAGAATGACTTCTTTAAGAACATATTGTAAGAGTATTAATTCATTGGATCATTACCTAAGCACCAGTCATAACTAATAGTGTGGAAATAGGCAATAGTCAACGGAGGGATTTCGCAGAAACTTTGTTGCTATTAAACTTTTTACCTAATTATTGTGATTAATTGTCCCCACAAGATTTCCAGTAATCGGTGCATAGGTAAACGCTTATAAAACCCATAAAGTGCCTGGTCATTTGCTGTTTATGCATAATTATATGAGTTTGGCTAATTCGTTTAACAAAATTAATTGCTTATAAAAGCAAAAAAAATACTAAGCAATGAGGTTCAATGCTGCCAGTAATTGCATTTACTTCTGTTTTGCAGTGAAAAGTAAGTGCAGTGTATAGTAACTTCATTCCTATAATAGACAGTTTTTAGTCAAATATTTGTCCTTGCCAAGAATTTGTCTCATTTGTCTCTCTGCCTAATTTAGGTCATGATACTAAAATATTTCAGAGGTTTCTACGCATTAAGGGATTTTTGGATGAAAGATAAGTTAGTGCGTTATTAAAAAGCTAAAAGTACAAAGGCATTGCTCCTTAATAGGTTACAACATGACGCAACTCGCCCTAAGCCGCCAAAGGGGTAGTCGCGGTGAGTGTCGAGAGAACAGCCTTTAATTAGATATGTAATTGTAGAAAGAAAGAATAATAGCACCTCATGAAATTCCACTCATTAATGAGGGGAGTGTGACAACAATGACAAATAGCCAGAAGCGAGCTTAAGAACCCACCGCCAGAGTGCTTTACTAGTTACGTAACAGCTCAGAATCACCTGAATGTCGCCACTAAAGTTATGAGGTCATATTTACTTCAAGTGTGCAAAAGCAACGAGCACGAGGTAGTGCTTGGGGAAAAAGAATCACTGTGTCCTGTGAAGCAAATGGGTGACGACCATGAAAACGAATGACGTGTAAAATCAAAACAAAGAACGAGACTTCCATGCGTAAGCATCACCAGGAATAAGATTACAATAAGTTTTCTACACGATTAAATACGATTATTTTCCAAATGGGACGGGAAATTAACATCGCTTCGAGTATTTACAATTCTACATCGAACTCTACCCTGAGGGCACGATTGGCTTTAAATCGCACCGTTGCATTTCACTATTTATTTCAAAATTCGAAGTCATTAGTCCATTGAAGAGAAACATCGAGTTATTCGAGTGGATAAAAATCAGTAAATAAATTGAGTACCAACAGCGAAAAAACTACTATTTCCACGATGTGTTCCATTGATTCGATGATTCTCTCAGCCCTTTTAATCATCATTCGTTTTCTTCTGATTTTAATGTCCATTTATCACGACAACGGGGGGTAATGACCCAAACTGTATACATATTTGTAACAGTAGCGTTATCACGTACTAAATATATTATATAAATCATTTAATCTCTTCAATACTGCTACGTAGAAGGTAACGGAGAAACAACACACCATCTTCACCATGATTTCACGCTCAACATGTCTTCGTCAAAAGTCTCATATTGTTAAAACTTTGGCTAATTTGCCGGTCACTGGAGGATCATAATTTTGTCTGATTTGCAGTGAGTTACCCACTTCGTCTTATCATTTTTAAAAGAAAAAATGACCCAACAGTGTTAAAGTCAAGAAGTATTATAAATAAATAGCAAAACTTCTTATGAGATTTCTCACAAATTCAGTTAAATAATAATATCCATATGAATCGTGGACTTGAATACTATATTCGAGGTTGAATTACATGACAATAAAATAAAGTAGCCGAATGACATATCAGAGATAAAAGAGATCCAAAAGACGTATTTATTTGAAAAAATACCTTATAAATGAGAAAGTACCTTGAAGAAAACAACGTATGGAGTTGGGTGTCTAGTGTCTTCGATTGTAATATGGCGATAAAGGGCGAAGGGAAAGAAATATTTACGGGAATATGCTTTCGGACCAGGAAATTAACGCGGTTGGAAAATAATCTATTTTTGCGAGAGAGAGAGAGAGAGAGAAGGGTTTTATCGAAATCCTTAATCAAACAACATCACTCGTGTGCATAAAGAGGAAAAATGCCGCGAGATAGAGGGAGACGATCTCAATTATAGTTTTTGCGTAATATGGATAGATTTTGGGTTGAAATTTAGAGCTTACGATGTAATTTAACTTGAAATTCAAGCAGGTTAAAATGTGAGGTAGCGCAATTTTATTGCTATACTATTTTACTTAAATAAAAAGCTAAATTTACAAATTGTCACTTGAAAATGTTTTCCGTGCTTGGAGATTTAATGCTTTGAGAAAGAGGGCAGGATCTGACGAAAGTGAAAAGGAGATACAGGATATGAGCCTGTATGGATAAAATGGTAGGCATGATGAATACGGCGATTATAAGTCGGAGTGTGATAAAAGCAACATTTTAAAAGAAAATGGAATATAGAAGGGAATAGAAGAAAATCATAACAGAGTTGAGGAAAATAGTAAGTAAATAGACTAAATCAATGGACATGAGCGAGAAACTAAATCAAAGAAGAGGGAAACCCGTAAAACGAGTGAGACTGACGTAGAAAACTTTCAAGGTAAAGTGTGCTATTTGAAAGAATTTTAGAGGCAAACCGAAACAGAAAAAGTATCATTCATAAACGTGCACTTAACTTTAAGGTTTTCATAACTTTTCTATTCCTTGGCCTATATATGGGAAAAGTTTTCAAATATTCAGTGTCCCCGCACCTTTTTCTTACTTGAAACTTCAGAGATGGGGAAACGAGCTAATCGACCTTAAAGAACGACCAATTTTGCATGATTGTTACAACGCATCCACTAAGTGTCTCAAAGTTATGAGAAATTTTAATGCTGTCGCATCAATCAGTGAATTAATCAACTTAATTAGAGAGCGTTTTCGGTATGTCATCCTTCCGCTAAATTCAAATGCCTTGCAGAGGTCCAAAACAAAATCAGTCGCAATGCGGGAATTGGCGGGGAAATGAAAAAAATGGACAGCAATGAGTGTGTGTTTCCTCTTCCGTTTGTCTTTCGAAAGCCATATTTCACGTCTTTGTCGAAATAATGTTTATAATTTTATGGAAGACATTGATGTACATGAATGCCTCGGATGCTGAGTTGGCATTGTTACATTAGAATGCGACAAGGGTGAAGGTGGTTTGCGCCCAGGAAATTAGGAGAGTGAAATTTAAAAAATAACCTCGACAGGAAATGAAAAACTAAAGCGCGGTTAAAATAAATAAAAACCCATCATATGACAAATGGGTGAAAATGGAAGGTCAAACCTTTGGGGGAGGTATCCCGGCATTCCTCTACGTAGCGTATCCATGAAAGTGAAAAAGGAGAGTTTTGCAATATGACATAGATTTGTTGGGTATTTTGAGAGAACTTATGACTATAGGATGAATAAGCATTTCAAAATTGAGAAATAATTATGTAGAGAACATCTACTCACGCTCATTTCTGAAAAAGAAGTCATCCAAAGTTACTTTGCTGTTGAATCTCCTTAAAATAACATCGCGGGTTAAGTGGACGACAAGACAGTCATGAGCACTCTCTCTCTCTCTCTCTCTAGGCCTTTGATCCAAGTTACACTAGGCAGTCGAGAGGAGATCGGGAGAAGATTTAGTATCATAAATTAAATAAACAACGTTTTACGTCTTCCCTCCGATTGGTCGAACGATTATAATATCCACTCTCTTTCTCTCTTAACTTCCCCTGCAGTCAGCCAAAGACCCATTCCACCTTGAAAAGCCCAGCCACGACACATGAGGAAAGTCTTCGATTCTTTTAGTCAACTTTAATCCCCATCCTACCATAACGTAAGGCAAAAAGGAACTAGGATTAGACAACTTATTGCGCTTAATTTCTCATGTGGAAAAAGTAATCTTCAATTAAAAAATTGATGAAAAGTTTAAACTAGTGGGCAGGTGAGGTTCAATATTTGTTCGGGTATGTAAATATGGGCCTAGGGTATGTAAAAGGAGCCTAGGACGTGCGAGTCAACACCATTCATGGGATTATTAATTGGAAGGTGTACCTTTAGGCAATAAACATTTCTTGAGACAAATTATAACGAAGGTTTCAAGAGAGTAGACTAAACCCAACGAATAAAAGTACGCATTATAGAATCCAGTATCGGATTGAAGGAACTAGTCCTTTCGATGTATGTGCATCAAGCAAAAAACCGCATATACTTGTAGTATATGGGTATCGGATCTAGAGTGAGGATGGATGATGAAGTTTTTCAGGAAGTGAAGTGAGGTTTTCTGACTGTGTGTGACAGGAATATCCGAAATCTCCCGTGGTTATCCCCTTTTACGTTGAGAAAATGGCAGCACAGGCAGGATCACTGTGGGGGACATGAGTGAAATTAGGCAAGGAACCGAATAAGCATTGAGCCTGTGGATAATAGAGCTAGAGACAGCAAGGGATTTTGCTACCGTTAGGTGGATTTAATGTTACTGTTTAATATAATACGTAAAGACAAGCCTGAAATGAGAACTAGCGATCATATTTTGAAAATTTACGATAAATACAAAATTGAAGTGAAATATTTCTGAGAAAAGATGTAATATTAGTTATTCTTAGTATTTTAGATTAATATTTGCAAGACAAAAGACGAAAATCAAGTAAGAGAATTAAGATTGTAGCAAATAAATATTTAATTAGGAGATATCTCAAGGCAGAGACTCTTGGCTATAGTCGTAGAGAAAACTTTGCTCACGGTTTCAATATTGAGAGTGGTGTTGCATGGCTCAGAATTTTGTAATTTACCGAATAGGGATGATTGCAGAATATGCGTTTATAAGATGTAAATAAGGAGACGGATGACGAAAGAAATTGTGTGGATGGAGAGGAAGACAAACGAAGAGGTTTTTACTTGGGGTGGAAAGATAAGTAGAGAGTAGATCGCGAAATTCCAAGTAGGCGAAGGGAGTGGGCGGAAGAGATGAAATTGATATAATGAGGAATTAAAAACCTCCACTGCCTGGGGAATTAAATCCCTAAGCTGAGACGCAAAACTAAGAATGAGGCTTAAGACCTCTCGCAGGTGCGATTTGGAATCCGCCCAGCAGCTTGTATATCCTCCTCACCGGCCACACGCGTACCCAGATTTAGTTCCAAAACCTCACACAGGGGGTAAGTATTTTGTCACGTTAAAAGGATTTTAGAAATGAAACATTTCTATTGTGACCGAACAAAAATATACACCTGCACATTTTCTTCACTCGAAACGAATTTATCTCGATAGCATTGAAGAGGATTTTGCTCTACTAATCTTGTAGTATTTTGTGATTTTTTTTAACTTAAAGTTATTGACTTTCCTGCTGTAAAAATGGCTAAAAAAATATTGCATGAAGCTTCATAGTCCTCAAGTTGCAACGGAAAATTAAACGATTAGTTAAAATGGATTTTTGCCAATACTTCGTATTAACAATAAGGTACTGAAAATATTATTAACAATGATAACCATATCTTCGTTGCTCCTCCCACTTCACCTTTAATAGACTGATAAAAACGGGCCTCTTATTTGGTTATAAGAAGATTTTCGGCCTATGCTGACTATGTAATTACCAGATACCTGCATGGAGAGCACCAGGAAACCATTAGCTCATAGTTGGACACTTACAACACCTTCGAGTGCAACTGCTAACAGTAAAACACTAAAATAAACACTACTACGACCCTTGGTATATTATGAATTCTTAAAGATGCGAATATAAATGTAATAGAATATGTAGATGTGATTTATGAGGTAATTATTTGTTCATTTTAAGGTAAAGTTTGTTGTAAGATTAATTAAATCTTTCGGAAAAAATTATATCTGGCAAAATTTTCAAAGATATAATGTTTTCTCTCTTAGGAATAATTTATTTTCTTAAAATCCATCGAGAAACCCTAGAAAATGCTTTAAACCACCAATTTTTATGCTACAAATAAACAATCCCAATATGTAAACGCATAAAAGCCATTCGCCTTGACTGAGATTTGAACCCTGATCTCTCGACATCTAGCCGAACACGCCCACTAGAGAAGCTACCGAAGCGTCCTCTTACACTCAGAAATTTTGTCGAAAATACCCTCGCGGAATCTCCCGCAGTTCTTTGTCATATGACCCAAGATGTAAAGTAAAAAAATGCTTGATTTTCTTCAGAAAATATACTCCTATTCACTAGTTTCTTCAATACTACACTAACCTTGCACAATTCTTAGTCTCTTTTGCTACCATGCATTACACACAATGCCGTTGCTTATCTAATATATCTAATATTCTTTGTCTTACAATTCCTTACGACCAAATTCACCCATGCACTCAATTCTATCAATCACCCTTTTACTCAAAACATTCACACCTCCCTCCTTTATCTGTTTGGTGAATCGCCTCTCATCCATTTTCTCAGCATGACCGAAACGGCGTAGAGCGCATTTCTTTCGTGCTTTTCCATTTCCGGTGCATCCAATTCACAATCTTTCGTAACCTATTTATTTTTCGCCGTACCTCTGCGATTTTTTAACAGAAGAATCCTATGTTCCGCATGAACAGTGCATTGAGGCGTAAATTTTTGCTGATCCTGAAATAACCAAGTTTTGTCCCATGCAATAGTATGGGAGAAGAATTGTTGAACACTTTGTCATTTTTTTGATCGAATGGAAACATTAATCACTTTATTAACTCCACGTACAAACAACAGACTTCCTTATGGAATACGTATACTTTCTAATCTCTTCATTTATCCTCCCATATTTTGCATTCATTCTGCCATGAAATACAAGGCCATCCACGGGTTCAATTATTTCGCCCTATGTATAAACACGATGCAATCATTCTTCACATTCTGGCTTTCTAAAATAATTGTTTTCGTTTTGGACTCTTAATGAAATTCGCTCTGTTACTTCATTGACAATATTCTCGATTCGCGGCGGATATGCTGGGATCTCAGCTAGCAATGCTACGTCGACAATTCTATGATTGGTGAATACATATACATATCTAATCATTTCATCTATCCCTACAATGAATTCATCCCTTACAAATATTTTTCTTACGCATATTCAGCAGCCAGATAACTTTTAACATTGTAGTGGTGAGTAAATTTTAACCGTGCATTATTTCAAACTAGTGACTAAAGGCCCCATCCACTATTAAGCCGTAAGTACTATTTTCATACAGTGTAGTTATTTCATTCAATATGTGCTCAGTCACTCCAATATTCTCTCAAAACTTTCCACGCCCGCTGCACCCTCTCTTCTACTTTTTCCTTAGAGGTAAATTCCATCGAGACGCATTCTATCATATTACCCTTCCATTAATACAAAGAGTTAACTACAAAATTCTTCCAATCCTTCAGTAAAACTAAACTTTGCAAATATAGCCATATGTTATACAATTCGCGCAGATGAATTGTATGCAACGCATAGAGGAAATTCAGTATTTTCCAAGATACACCACCCAAGGATGCAGAAATTCCATTCTTCAAAATTGTATTGTAATCGACATTACAGCCTCAATTTTATTTATACCAAGCTTCATTCCCAGCATTAATCTTTACCTTCCAAATAATTTGGTTCGCTCTCACCCAAAACCCTAAACTGTTGTGAAAATCCTCTAATTAGGTACTTCCCCAAAATTCACTGGCTCCGCTTCAATCTATCCCAGACAATATTAACACTCCTATTCATTATTGTATTTATATATTTGAATCTCCCTTTCCATTCCCCATTTAGCTATTTACAAAGGAGCTTCTTATTGCATTCAAAATCATTTTCCCCTTTTCTGCTTCTGCTATTTACATTCTTTCTTTGCTTTCTTTCATGATAATTGGGCCCTTATTCTTTTTCTCTTTGTAACCATAGGCTATCCTCTTATTTTCCTTCTGACATCCTCTTACACTATATCTCTTTCTCTGCTCTCGCAAAATCTTTCACTCCGAGTCACCTTTCATCCTATTGCCTTCAGGACATTCAATAATCACCATTATTTTCTCTTAAACTCTCCCAAACATCACCCACACATAGCACAGTTATTTCAAAAATATATTCGATAAATTTATTTCTTTCTGCCTGAATCAAGGACAGCTATTCATATCGAATTTATTTAAATTGTTTTCTTACATAATTATCTTAGGAATGTTTTGATTTATTTCTGATTTCTCATGCATGCTAATTTTTCTCGTTACCCATCCTCTCCCCGGATCCGCTTTAAGACTGACAAATGGCATTCTGAGAATGCCAAATTACCTGTTCCACATTCAACCCCTGTCATTATCCTCGAACTCTTCATTCACGCTATGATTATAATACACAGCTCGATATAAATACCCTCTACCAGCATTAATACAAAATATACATGTCTCCTGATACTCTGAGTTTGAAAAAAACATTAATTCCATTACAAAATGTTTTGGCAAAAGAATCAAAGATGGAAAACATACATATATTCAGTTTTTCTTCATATTCTAAGTTTCTATTCTGGGAAAGGTAACTTAGTCGCAAAAGAAAATAATCCATTATTTCTTCTGAGAGGCAATTCGTATGTAAATATGACATTGCCTTGATAAAAAAATCCTTGCAGCTTTCCTGTCTTCACGATGCATTATTAATCATTTTTCTTTCATTCTAGGTGATCTTATGCTGCACAAACTATTACCTAAGTGAATGCCAGATCATCAAGTAACATTGTTGAAAATTATTCATCTTAAGGAGATCTTTTTCAAAGCATAATTTTACAAAAATAATGGTAGACTTTGAACGATATAAATAAAATGCAAAATATTCATTATTACTTTCAAAGTAGACTTTTACAACTTGTTGGTATCATTTTTGTTCGAGTGAATATAAAAACCTACTGACAGTAGAAGTTGAACTTGGTCGTGTGATTCACATGAAACGTTTGGCAAGAAAGTTCAAGGTCAAGTAGTCTCAGAAAACGTATAATAACCCTTTTGGCAGGTGGCCTAAGTGAGGATTTCATTATCGCCTTTTATTAAATTTTTTCGTCTCAGAATGCCGGAATCATTACTTCACGTGTGTTAATGTTGCGTCAAATAACTGTACCTCTACAAATAACGTCCTACTTATTGCTCTACTATCACTTTAAAATGCTTCAAAACACCATTGATCACCGATTACCGATTATAGAGAGAAAAACACCTTTACCGGAAAAAATAACCATTCTGATGAAATTATTATTAGGTAATCTACCGGTTAAGGTAGGTTTTTGGATGGACACAACTATCAAATAAACATTTTGTAACTCCAAACGAAACCCAATCCAGCAACATAATCTACATCAGGTCCCTCTTCATCTCCGTGTACCTCCTTCTTCCCTTCATCCCATCCAACATCCCTATCCTGTTCCTACCCTTTCCTCGCTTGCCCAACATTCTCCCCTCTATTACCTTCTTCAACATTCCACTACCGCTCAATACGCCTTTCATCCATTTTTCCTGCCTCCATACGATTTCTCTCCACAAACCCCTCTCCTCACCCACCATCTCCAGTACTTCCTCATTTGTTTTCCTTTCGGTCCATTTCACCTTCTCCCTTCTTCTCCACACCCACATTTCAAAAGCCGCCAGTCTACGTATGTCCTCCTGCTTCAGTGACCACGTTTTCGCGCCGTGCATAGCAACGCTTCATGTCAGAGTTTTTCCGAGTCCTTTCTTAACCTCACAACTCAACTTCCCCATCACCAACTCCCTCCTCCTTGAGAAAGCCTCATTGCCTAGCGCAATTCTTCTCCTTACGTCCCTACTACTTTGACCGTATTGGTCCAAAACACTTCCGAGATATGTAAACCGTTCTACCTGCTCTATTTTTTCCCCGCCTATTTTAATATTTAGTTTAGCCTTTTTCTTTCTGGAAAATCGCATAACCTTCGTTTTATTAATATTGATTCTCATCCCATATTTATCGCACTGAACCTCCAATTATTATTATTATGGTATTCCCTTTTGGGGCTCCTCTATCTTCCTTCCAAAATTATTTAAAATGCAAAAAAAGATTATTCGCATAATAACTAATTCTAATAATAGAGCTCCCAGTAAACCTATGTTTGAAAAACTAGAAATCTTACCTCTTCCTTGTCTATACATTCTTGAAACAGTGTCTCTTATTAACAAAAATCAGAACATGTTTATTAAAAACTGTGACCTTCATAGTCATAATACGAGAAGCCAAAATGCATTCCATGTAAGTCAGCACAGAGTAAATAAAACGATTAAAGGGATAGATCATCAGGGAATACTTATGTACAATAAATTGCCTGTTTATATTAAAAATATCAAAAGTTCCTTTAAATTTAATTGTGCCGTGAAAAAACTACTTTCATGTAAATTATTTTATAGTGTAGATGATTTTCTAATGCATACCATTTCAAATGTATAACTGAAATGTGTTAGTTCCAAAAAGTTGTAAATTGTATGTATTTGTCCTTGCATATTGTTTTGATTTTGCATAATGTTTTTTTTTCTGAAATGAAGTGTAAAACATGTTTTGACAAAGCCATGCATAATTCTATGCTTATGGTGAATGAATAGATTACAATTACAATTACAATTCACTCAGCAATTCTTGCAACCCCTTGGCTGACTGAGCAACTAATGCTTGGTCATCAGCAAACCTAACCGATTTTACGAATTCCCCTCCGACTTTCATTCCTACCTCCAGTTCTTCCCATGCCTCTTTAATCATTTCCTCTACATATACGTTGAACAGTACCGGTGACAATGGGCAACCCTGCCTTACACCTCTTCCTAACACTGCCCATCCAGACTCTCCGTTCCCCACTCGCACCTGAGCAGTCTGAGACATGTACAGGTTGCGGATCGGTCTCCTGTCCCTCCAATCCATTCCTATTTTCTGCAACACACGCATTAGTTTTTCATAATCCACTCTATCAAACGCTTTTTCGAAATCTACAAAACAGGCAAAAACGTCCTGATTGTATTCTATATTCCTCTCGATTAGTGATCTCATTACTGCAATGGCATCACGCGTACCTCTTCCTTTCCTAAACCCAAACTGATCATCCCCTAAGTAATCATTTGCCTTATTCTCTATCCTTTTGTTGATGATCCTGAGAATAACTTTAGCTGCGTGGGATATCAAACTTATTGTCCTGTAATCCTCACATGACGTAGCCTTTGCCTTTTTTGGAATAGGAACTAACACCGATCTCACAAAATCTTCCGGCCAGATTCCTTCCTCATATATACTACGAATCAGTCCATATAGGGCCTTTTTCCCGCATTTTCCTAAACATTTCAACATTTCTACAGGAATGTTGTCCACCCCCACAGCCTTATTTGCTTTCATCTCCTTTAATGCCCTTTCTATTTCATCGTCGAGTATGCCTGGACCTAAGCTATCTTCTTCTACGTCATGTTCCTTTTCTATGTCTAACCTTGTCGGCCTAAGTTCTTTACCATACAGTGTTTCTATATATTCCTTCTATCTCTCTTGGATTTTTTCTGGTTCAACTATTATTTTACTCCACTTATCTTTCACTGTTAGCACAGATCTTGCCTTCTTACTTCCCGATAATAACTTAACCTTGCTGTATAGAGCATTAATTTCACCCTTCTTCTGTAAACGTTCCATATCCTCGCATTGCGTTTTCCACCATTCTTCTTTTGCTTTATTTGTGGCCCTTCTCAATTTATTGTTTAACTCTTTGTACTTCATTTTGCCTAACTCTGTGTTTACATTTTTCCATCTTCTTCTTTCGTCCATCTTTGCAATCATCTCCTCCGTTACCCATGGTTTCCTTATCCTTTTCCCGTTAACGGTTCCTATAGTATCTTTAGCGGCTTCCAATATCCCTTTCTTGATACGTTCCCATTTTTCTTCGATAGTACTCAGTTCTTTACCGTCATCCATTATTTTCTCTACAGCCTGCTGATACTCCTTCCTCGTTAATCCATTTAATGCTTCTAAATTCCATTTCCTAACCCGCCGCCCTTGCCTTATCGTCTTGAAACGAACGTTACATTGTGGTCAGCCAACAGCTGAATTGTGGTCAGAGTCCGCATCCGCTCCTGGGAAACTGTGC
This sequence comes from Hetaerina titia, assembly GCA_037158775.1. NCBI lineage: Eukaryota > Metazoa > Arthropoda > Insecta > Odonata > Calopterygidae > Hetaerina > Hetaerina titia. Next base: position 96,473,536 of record CM073771.1, on the reverse strand, counting down.
GAATTTATCACACTGTTCCTAAATCTGTGCCTAACCATAATATAATCTAACTGATACCTTTCTGAGTCACCTGGCATTTTCCATGTATACCTACGCCTTTTGTGATGTCTAAACCATGTGTTGGTGATGACTAACCCCTGTCTCCTGCAGAATTCAATTGCTTTCTCCCCGCGTTCATTCCTCGTGCCTAACCCATAGTCCCCCACCTCACCCCCATCTCTTCCTTCGCCTACCGTCGAATTCCAATCTCCTCTGATGAAATACACACACACACACACACATATATATATATATATATATATATATATATATATATATATATATATATATGCACCGTATTCATATACTCGTAGTTCATAAAATGATACGTACTTCTCCTCGCCGCGTATTCTGAATGGTTAGAAGCACCCGCAACTATAAATGCGGTAATATGATCGCCATGCTTAAAAACAAGATCACCTGGATTCACGGATGCTTTGCAAAACCACAAAAAACTAGAAAACAGATTAATGGCAAGGAAATACGCCAGATGCGAGACGAGACACTCGTCCAATTGTTCAACTAGAAGTTCAATTTCATTTTAAATCGAAATAAAATTGCCTAATTCGACCCTTAACGGGGTAACACCCTCGCCTAACAACACAGAGGTCACCGGTTCGAGTCCCGCCCAGGTGGGTCTCCCTCCACCTAGAGCATGGATGTTTGCAATTGTCTTCATTGTAATGTGTAGCGGTAATGTGGAAGAAGGGGCTATGAAGTTGCAATCTTGCCACAATAAAGTCGATAAATAAATAAATAAAATCCTTCGAATATTCTACTAACTTAATGGTGTCCGGAGTCACTAAGTGTAATTACTCTTTATTAAAATTAAATGGACTTGTATCCCTAAAATTCATTTAATGTGTGCGACTCGAATTTCATCAACCCCTTTCCGCTTCCTCTCTCACACAGAATATAAAATCTTGCATCTAATTCTAAGACTGTGTACTCAAAGCTGCCACGACGTGATGAAACCCGAGTCCTGTATGTGTGTGTATATATACATGCATATTTACTTTTGTATATAAATAGTATAAAACCCATAAACACAGTAATCAACCCGTAGGTCGGTTTGGTAGGTGATGGTAGAGTTCACCCAGTACTAAGCCCGACGGCGTGTGAAATTCACACATCAGCGTTACTCTCGTATATATACTCGTATTTATGTATGTATATATATATATATATATATATATATATATATATATATAGTTGTTTAGAATACAGAGTTTATTTAATTTCAACTTCGAGCGTTTTGTGATAGAAATGCCGTAGGGAGTTCTAGCACCGTGGCCACAGTACCGCCGCATATAGTATTCGCGGGATATTCTTCGGTCTCTGCGTAAGTGGAGGTAGGATCGGTGAGAGGACGGTGTGTCATTTGCCCGTGCGAAAACCCTTAAACGTTTGGGAAGTTGGCGTGCCGCCACCCTTCCACTTAACTTCACACCACAAGCAAAAGATAAAACCATACCAAGCACCAGCTGCAAAACCTGGGTCTACAGCACTTATCTGCCGCCTGTCTCCCCAGACAATAATTCACCATTTCCATCGCTTTGTCTCCACCAATTCCTACGTTCCGCTTCTGCCACAACATCAAACGTGCTGAAATGGACCTCCCGAAAAAGATTTCGGTGAGATGAGGCGAGGGGGCGGGGAGAGGGGAAGGCCTTCCCCGCGAATGCTCGCTGCATTCACACCCTGCTCGCCGAGAAAATCTAAAGCAGCGCTCTAAATGAATGCTTGGTTGATACACAAGCCTCAGTCCCAGCGCCCCGTTTCGGACGGGCGAGGGTGGAAGGGGGGTAGGGTTCCAGGCTCTTGCTGCCGCCGTGTTCAGGTATTATGGAAACAGCGAGCGAACAAAATGTAATAACAACAATTTTACTTCGTAATAGTCTATCTCTTTGTAAATTGGAATTACAAATTATGTGCTGTTTCATCAAAACTCGTGTTCGTGAAAGATAGGAATTCCGTCGATTTATCAGAGCAATACTTCGAAAGATATGTAACGCCTATCGCTATGCCTCATATTTAACGCATAAACTAGCTTCTTGCAGGCTCGCAAACCTGGAATAATTTATTGTTTCTATGTGGCAGCACACACGAACTCGGATAAACCACCACCGATCACCTTTAAAAGTAAATTATCGGTTTCACTCTTTTTTGGCTGTGGATTGACGTCAACGGGTAGCCTTTAATGGCTTATAACCTGACCTTACGGAAAATGTTGTTTATCCTGTTTTTGAACGTGGGTGTTAGGTATAAAATATCACCAGACATCAACAAAGGCCTCGGTTGAAATTTGGATGCTATAATCGTATGGCGAATTATTAGACGAAATAATTGGAAGAAAAAAGTGTATTCAAACGCCAATCATATTTTTAAAAATAACCAATGGAATGTCGAAATATTCAATAAACGAGTAAGCTCAGAACTTAAGTAAATAATTAGCTTTGTACATTTATAATAGGTTCTAAAACTCAATACGTCACGTCTGCGCAAGCAAAATTTAAAAAAAATGCATTAGATGTTGAATGCAAACAATAATTAAGGGTAAATAATTATTCTCATGAAAATGTTGACTTTATTACATTGCAAATGACCCACTTAAACCTACTAACATGATAGCGGAAACATGTTTTTGCTATTACTCTGGACTGACTGAAAAACTACTGTTAATTGGCATCACATAAATGTTTTCCATGAATTACAAAATATTTGTGGAATCAGAATATTGTCAACATATCTCTCGATTGAAACTGGTCGGACACTCGTGTACATATTTGAAACTAATACGTTGGAAATGTGTAACTAGTTTAGACAAAATACTCTTAAAATGAAGTATGCATTACAATATTCCATGTGCGTGTTAAACAAAATATAGTTCCGAATGGCGCTTTCGAAATAAATAAGTCAGAGCCTGAATAGGGGAGGAAGTCAAGAAAAGGAAATAAATATGTCGTGTAAATAATTAACGCCGGTCTATTTAAATGCAAGGAATGAACATCTATGTATTTTCCGAAATAGTTCTTTTCTGGTCAGAAAAGAACACGTTTCAAAATTAAAGACATTTTATGGTACAAAATTATTATTCATATCATAGAGACTCACTTCGCTCAAAATGAGTTCATCGGTGAACATTCACAGGCATCTACTCATGATTTCCGAATTATTCCAATTGTTTTTTTTTTATTTTAACTGCCTAAACTCTGAGGTTTGCATGAAATCTGCACTTCGTTACCGCAAGATCCTTGTCAGTTCATGATTGAAAGTCCCTGAATGCCCGGGCCGGAAGAAGAAAGAAAGTAATCCTCTGAATTAACTGAAGAAAGTAATCCTCTCCCAGTCGTTTGCTCATTTTATATTTTAAAAAAAACGATCCACTGGAGTAACGTCTTACACGGATCTGATGACCTGACCAAATGTCTCCAGAACGCTCGACTTTCTTCAGGCTTTGGTTAAAAGCCTCATTACGACTGAAAGCGAATTATCCGAAGGGGAGATTGTAAATTGGAGAACATTACAAGAGATTCATGCATTGAGAAACTGATAAATCACCTGTTAGCACCAGTAAATAAACTACCCATCCTGAATACACTGAATGTGTATATTTCATATGCTCCACTGTTTATTCTGAGTTGAGCGCTACCCGCCATCATAGAACACAAATCTGGATATTTTAAACGAAATATTTTCCCCATTGCATCTTAAGGAATCGATGCTTTCGCATTTTTATGATTTTACGCAAATAAAACATATTACCTTGCCTCAACATGTTCATTTCCACTCAACAGCGCCAGGTCACTACACTAGGTCCCTCTACTATAGCAGAGCGACCTTGTCGAGGGAGCTTGGTTTCACACCTTTGATGCCAGCGCCATCGAACGTTGAATTAAAGAACTTGCTGAAGTTTCTACGCGCGACGCATGAAAGCTGCTGTAGAAAATGTTCTCGTGAAGAAATAAAACACTTATTCATCCCGAACTGTTTCGTAATCATCTCAATTTACCATCTCACTTTCACAAATCCTAAATTGTAGCCTGATTCCCTTCTCGTAAGAATATGGTGTTTCCTGAAAGTGGAATTATTTCTGGAATCGGATCACTGTGGTCAAGCAATTTCACAGCCGCTTCACTAATTAACAGATGCTGCGGGGACTAAATTATACATGTATCTTGTATTTGTATTTGTCTCCTTCATGACCTAGTACGGAGTTATTTTTCCCCTCTCCACAGTTCTAGAATACGTACCGCAGAGTCTTTAACGTTCAAATGTATTTTTCAATCTTGGTTACCAGTTACGTCAATACTATTTCCATTTTCCGTTTTAGAATTTTTAGAGTGCTATATATATATATATATATATATATGTTTATATATATAGTTCAGATCCAATGCTCCATTCATAAAAATCTTGAAAATGGTGCTTTTCCATTTACCTAGAGAAATTATTACTTTTCTACGTGGTGAAGTTAAGGAATGTTTCAGGACGTATTTGCTTCCTCTTCCGAGCTGTATTGAAAAGAGTTTTCAGCAAATTTCATATCAAATATTGATTTTATAATTGCATTGCCAATTGCTACTAATTCAAAATTCAACTTTCTCGTATCTCATTCAAGAAATAGAGTAGCAAATTCAAACAGCACAAAATTACTCAGTCTACCTCCAGCCACGAGAGATCTGTAGTAATTTTCAACCAGATCATCCGGGGTTGCATGGCATTTAATCATGTATGTGCATAAAAAATATTTCTTTGAAGTCTAATTCAAAAGAATATATTTCAATTACCGATTTCTTAGAGTGTCATGTAGACTTAAAAGTCTTTCAAACAGCTCCAAGCAGCCACAAAAGAAAGCATCATGGGATGAAAAAACAAGACTTGGCAAATTTACACAGAGTGCAACCTCGTTCAATATGGTACCGAAGAGAATATTCGTTTTTTAAATATCAAATAATTTCATTATGGCCGTGAAGAATTATTTTTCCTCGTGATTAAAGTGTTGCGAAAAATACCAGGACAAACAAAAAAACGGTGATTGTATTCTTAATTTTTAAATCTGATGCAACATAGATGGAGTGTTGAACAATATCAAATTATGATATATAAATCCATGAGAGAGAGGCCAGCACAATCTTGACAATAAAACTTATTTTTTTAACCAAGATTTGAAATGTTCATAATATCAAGCAAATATTGAATCTAATTTTTTATCAAACTTTTAATTTATTCATTTCATACAAATGACAAAATATAATCGGTAAAGTTACAAATTTGATTTTTGAAAATGTATGACACAATTTTTGGAGATCAATTTACGAGTAAAAGTGAAAATATATCAAATATTATCGTACGATAATTTCAGCAAGAGCGATGAAGTTATTAAACACAACTCGTTTGTTATTGAAGCAATTTTACTTCGAACGTCAGGCGGTTAAATCATCACAATAATTTATGCATGACAGGAAATGCAGACACAAGCAGTTCAACGCCGCGGAAAACTTTGAAGGAATAATTACCTATTGCTTCAGCATTTTTTGGGTAAATGTCATTTTTCCTAAGTGTCAATGATGTCATAAATAAAATGCATGACCCGATGAATATCTTCAAGGAAAAGCAAAGCATTGTCATTCCACAATCATTTAATCCTAATGCTGCTTTCATCTCTGCCTCAGGGCAAATGAGAATTGATCTTCATAGGATTCATACAGATTATTGGGGTGTACTCTTCAATGTGGTGACATGGAAAAAGTCTGTTAATCATTTTGATGACAAATTATATCTTAATTTTATCTAAAGTTTTATATATTTTCACATATTTCCAATATTTACTAATGACATTAGTAGTCAATGAAATTAAAATTGCTCCGATTCAAATTTGAATTGCTCCACTTTATGAGGGCGGATTATCTACATATTCCGACTGTGTTTCTTTTTCACGAACAATATTAAATGAATAGTATATTATGAACAATGTACATAGTCCTAACAAATCCTTAGATTTCATATGGTAGGCATCTTATGATGTCTTATCATTAATGAATAGCTAGCTTAACCTTCTAATTTTTTTGTTATACTTGAATTTTTCTATTTATTCATCCATGTACGATTTCCTCAACATTACCTCTTTCGTAATGTGCGATTCCAACTGACGTAATCAGTATATTACTAGTAAATCCTGCACTGATACAAGGTTATAGGCTATTTTCAGTTAACCGTTCCTATAAATTACTCTCTCTGCTCGAACACCTCCAGCGATGTCCAAATCCAAGAGGATCGTTGACAAGCTCATATGATTGCCTGTGATAATATATTTTGCGCACAATCGTACGATGAGTGGCGTATCAATTAGTGTTACCTGAATCTAATTTTGTTAATTAATCTAATTTCCTCTCTTGCCGACAATTCATCTCAATTTATTGTCACCGACATGTGAGCTTATACGATGTCTGTCATGGTGGATGAAGTATGTGTAATTAGTAGCATTCTAATCGATGCTGCTAGACTATTATTACGTGAACTGCATTAATTTATGCACACTACGCTGGCGACAGGGTCCTCTGCATGAGCATGTTAGTTGAAGCGTTCGGTTTATTGATATATTACATTTGCCTCTCCATTAATCAGCACGATAAACAATGTAGATTCAATAATATCAACTTGTTTCATAATCCCTATTACAATCACTTGACATTCAAAATTAAATTACAATGGAATGGGAGTTTGCAGTCCAATGGATAGAACGCTGTGCTTAGGACAGGAAGGTCCGATTTCAATGCCGGGTAACGCTCCCGAGTACCTTCACCTAAGCTATGCTATCATTACTCGGGTACTATATCCTCTTAAATAATCGCAGTTACCCCAAGTATGGGAAACTGGCCTGACGCATGGATTTCATTCCACCGTAGAGATTAGTACGGGGTGAATTCTATCCTCACCTAGCACACCTACTGTCGGACTGTTTACAGTGTTTCCACCCTATTTCATATCTTAATTAACTCCGCTTTAACAATATCATTAAATTTATTTTATACCTCAAGCTTTAGTTCGTACATTTATCAAATGTGATGTGTTCTCCGCTAATCCGTAGCAGCACCGAAGAAACCAAGAATAGTTATATAGTATGCGTTACGGTTACATTAAACTGAGCCTGATGTCCCACGTACTGAAAATACTCACTCGAATAGTTCGACATCATGGAAAACCAATCAGGAAAAGCCAGGGAATAGAAGAGGCAATACTAAGCCCGAAGGGTAGTGCAAACGAACAACAAACAAACGATGAACGTAAACAAACAATTATGCACGCATGTGGCATTTGTGGACTTGGGGAAGGCCTTCGACGACTTTAAATGGAACGAGGTGTCCAAGGTACTAGAAGCGCTTGGATTGGACTTCAGCGACAGACAAATAATCCATCACAACTATCAGGTAACAACCATGCCAATGAAAAAGGGAGGGAATATGCATAGAAGTCAAGTTAAACAAAGAACTAAAAAAGTAAGTAAACCTCTTGCCAGAAATGAACGAAACAACTTTGGAAATGAACACAGTGCTGCTCATACGTATTTTTAGCAAGAGGTGGCCACGTTCTCTTTTTTCTTAATCTTCAAAATCATTAGGTTACAAATATTGAGCAGCTACAACACAGGTGAAGTGGCCTATTTAACCTACATACTAACTCAACTCGTGGTTCTCGTTGCACCGCAGGAAAGTACCTAATTCCGTTCCTTTTAACTCCGATCCTAGATACAAACCTGAAATTGGCGCCTCTCCACCTCATCTAAACGGATCACATCAAAGACAGTACCACGTATATCGCCCTCTCTCACAGGCACTACTTCCTCTTCACCGGATGGAATACGTCGACTAATGGACCGAAAACCGATCTTGAAACTTCTCACGTTTCGCGACTGCCAGCGGTAAAATTTAATGACTAACTCGAAACTCCTCCCCGTCCTAAACTTTGATCTTGCAAGCCATTAACTGAGTTCAGCCAGGGATTAACTCAAACCTAGTCGAAACGTGACTCCTGCAATCTCCCTGTGACTTCCTTTAGACAGATATTAATGCTATGCACACCTCAACGCTGTTGATAGTTATTTTGGAAACCCATCTCCTTTGTCACTTTTCCACGCAAGATAAGTGCTCTACTATACACACTTGCGGGCAAGTTCATTCCCACGAATAACTAGTTCATTTTAAGAGGTCGCTGCTACGGCACTGCTATCGCGTCGCGCTCTTATAACAGGTCCTTACGAGAGCACCACCATCTCCAAGAATGGAATCCTTCTCTCTGATTAGATTCCACTGAAAGTTTACAGAACGCACTTTGTTCACTCATATCGCCTGAAACCTTTAACGTTACTTTTTCGAACAATAGCCGTGAAAAAGTAACACGAGGTGGCTTGATCTGATTATCATAATCCCAGCAGAACTTCCAGCCCAGCTTCATCTGAATGTACCACTACAAATACGAGGAGGCATAGCAGTCCAGTGGGTATAGCTTAGGTTCATCTACCGTGTGGTGTTGAGGCCATGAGTATAGCGTTCGGCTGGCAGTCAGGGGTCGGCAATTGGGTGAATTCCCTTCACAACCCCTCCTTAAATAACAGATATGTTTTAGTGTGGATATAAGAACTTCTTGAGACACGGCATCATGGGTGGGTGCCCACAGTTTTCAAGGGGGTGAGCAGCTTATCGTTTGAATTAGTGGTAGGCTCGATAAACTGTGATTGACTTCACACTAATTTGAAGATTTAACTTAAAACTATGCATGAGACCCAAAGATACAAAATGAACTCTTTAGGATGTTTCTGTGGGGAAGGTCAGTGTAAGAAAGATGATTAAAAACATTTCCATTTTCAAAAATGTTTCTGCTCTACCAGCTAACATTACCCCTAAAAACTTAACTTTCAGATTCTGGAGAAAATGAAAATGTAAAGCTTCCCTCAAGTAACCAATTTCTGTGCCAGCGGCTTACTACTCATGACGAATCACGTCTGCTTTATTATTATTGAAAAAAATAACATGACACCTCAAATCCAATCAATATCACAAATCAGTCAGAAAAAAACAATACACTTAAAGGAAACTTCCAAACACCAATCTCTAACACAACAAATTTAGAAAAACCCCATCTCATTAACATCAGTTTCCCAATCAACAAGAAAAAAATCAAAACTAAGCTGTTACATAAAATTTTACGCAACACATCAATCAAAATGATTTACCCTGTTAGGAAAGGGCTCGGATATTTTTGTAGGTAAACTGTTCCAATCAAAAATTGTTTTATTGAGAAATTAATTTTTTTATTTGTTCATTGTGCCCGGCATTTTAGCTTGATTTTAATTAATATTAATAATTTATGAATTATTATTTAATCTATATTATATTAATATCTTTAATTTAATAGTATTTATTCTTTGCGTACTTCGAGTCAAGACAAGAAAATTATGCCAAGGGAAACCATAATTAACTCTTACAGAAGTTATTAGAAACTGACAAAAGATTCCTCCAATTTCAACGGTTTTTATGTGGACGGAATAAATAGAAAGACACTTTGCTAGATTTCCTCTATTCAGAAGAGATTAAACTCGAAGAAAAGAAAAGATTTACCACGATCCTTACCTATCTACTGACGATGGAACACAATCACATGAGGTTTTTATCTACCGTTACATTATTATCTCAGTATCAGGCCGAACCGAACATTACTGACAATTGCCATAGCGGAGGCTGCACCAATGAAACAGAACGTAAACAAATGTCGTGAACGACGCGATGAGATCTTTTGAGGTCCTTTAACTTTTTATGATGCACAAGATCACTCAGGAAAATTATGTTTTAATATAAAGTTGATCATGCATGGATTCTAAATGTTTTTTTAATGGAAAAGCTTTTAACAACTAATAAAAATCCCCGGAAATAAAAATAATGTTCACTAAATTATCATGTATGGTACCCTGTTTATAATGGTATCGTATTCCAAAATGTTTTCCTATTGACAATTTAGTCAAGACTCCACCGAAAAGTTTTTGTATTCTATGCCGGTTTCGAATTCTGATTAGAACTGTAATTCAAATTCCAACTGTGGTAGTAATGCAGAAAATTACGATGATATCGAGTCTTTTTCTTCCTAAATGAAAAGCATTCACACACCGAAGAGAATTCTTCACCCATAGCTTATATAGCTCTATAATTAACTGGGTTGTCGATGGCCAATAATGCTGAAGCAGAGAGAGACGAGGAGTGGGACGAGGGAAAGGCAGGGATTACAGACGGCCACTCAAGGGCATGCTCGCTCACTGGAGAATCCGCCGACGATAGGTGCTTGCAAGACTAGTTAGATGGTGGTATCGCTCTCACTTACATTCGGGCGCCACGGCTTAACGAGTGACCACCAGGCTAGGGTTGTGGTGCAGAGGAGAATGGGATCAGGAGGGGAAGGGAGGTTGTGCCGTACAAAAGCTTAAACATCTGGAAAAGCATCGATGGAAAGGGAAGGCGTCAGAAAAAGAAGTCGCCAGGCCGTTTCATTGGTAAAGTCGCCATCATCAAGCAAAGTGCGAATGATCACGAACTGACCGCATAATCGCGAGAAAGTAGAGTGGGTAATGGTAAGTAGGGGAATGGGAGGCAGGGAAACGGCCGGCGAGTGGTCGGAGCAGGTTAAATCCGTGAGGATAGTTATACAGACGATGGGACCCAGATCTGAATCTTAACTATTGCCATATTTACATTTAAATATATTTTGTAGTTTAAATCTATAGCGATCGTTTAAAATTTTAATGTTAAAGGGGAACTTATTGATTAAGTAGACTCTTGTGTATTCTTAGAGGAATGTTCGTGAAAGATATAAGGATTGACGAAGAGATTATAAGGCATGATAATATTCGTGGGGGGTTTCGTTTTAAAACAATTATTACTAAGATTTAACCTAGAGATCTGGGTAAAATTTATTTCACCTATTAATAGATTATTATGCGCAACATGTTTGATTTAAAGCTTTTAATGCTGTGATTTGTTCTTTTCCTGGAAGACGTAGATTGAAGTACCTCGCAGCTTGGAGAAGATGGAGGTTCGCCTTGTGATTACGTTCCTTCGTTTGAAAGATTACAGTACCCGGTGAATTCAAGATTAAATTATGGCTGTTTATGGAAATGGTTGCTCGTCATATGACACAGTGATGGGGAGAAAAAGAAATTTTCAAAATGACCACACGTCTCTCATAGGCGATCCAACAAGAGGAAGGTCATCACTCATGGACGATGCTGCCACAGTGAAGAAAGTGGACTTTATCCTAATAGGCTGATTCAAATTATCATGAATGAGACTGATCATAGTTACCGCAGCGTGTGGAAAATTATTCACGAAAAACCGCGCATGTGAAAGGTGTCAGCGTGCTGGGTGCCAAGACTACCGACTCTTTTTCAGAAGCAAATACTGCGCGCCCTGCATTCGCGGCCACGGCACGATCGGCAATCAAAGCGATGTGGATTTGAAATTTGGCCACATCAGCCCAATTCTTCCCGAACTTAAAAAACCACCACGGGATCGGAAATTTGACATAAAAGTGACGTCTTTCAAGAGGTGGAACAATGGTTCAATATGCAATCTGCTGAATTTTACAATGACGGCCTTCAAAGGGTGAAACAACGCTGGGAGAAATGTATGAGAAATGTATAGCTCTGCATTATGACTATGTAGAGAAGTGTTAAGAATAACAAATTAAAATTAATTATCTATCTTGATTATTTTAAGTAATAATTGAAAGTTTACAATAACTAAATTACTACAATACCTTCTCGTAAATCTGTTGAAATATGAAGAACATAACAAATGAATATTTGGTTAAGGCTGAAAAAATGGCAGTTTACTCCTCACACCATTTACACTGAGACGAAAACTATGCGTGACAGGACAAGCAAATAATTCGACTAAATGCAGAATGCATTTGTGTGGTCTGCTAATGAGAGATACATCAGCTATAAGGCATAAGGCATTAACCTTTTTAGAAAAGATTTTTTCTCCAAAACTCCCCGAGTTAAGAATGATGCCTATTCTTTTCCCTTCTATATCTCTACAATTTTCGCTTTTCCTGCCAGCGGTTGGGAGCAACGCGACAGAATGGAACGGGTCAACAGAGAAAGAGAGAGAGAGAGGGAGGAGAAATAGGAGAAGGGGTGGAAGTGGGGGCGTGAGATCCCTACAAACCCGAGAGCAGATAAGGGAGACTGGGTGGGATGGAGAGGAGGTGGCGGAGGCTGAGATGAAATAAAAAGGAAAATTGTCAAAAATGAGAAAAGGAATCCGAAAACTTTACCAGAAAGGGAGCGGCTTGCGCCCTAGTAATCGAGACGTCAACCACGTCTTAGGAGAAGTCCTTATTTTTCTTTTGAATAAACTCTCGCTACGAAGAACAGTGACTAAGCACGAGAAAAAGTGACTAAGATAGATTTTTTCCAAGCTCGCCTGTCTGCCTTTGGGATGGATGTAGCTGTCGGAAGTTCTGTCAGAATGAGAAGGAATGTGGGCGGGAGGAGAGGAGATTCACTGCGGAGAGGAAACGAAGAAGCTGACCTTCCTTTCCATTCATTGGATGACACCCACACGATATCCAAGGGCATCCCAATAGCCCTAAAATATGTCCTGCTCTGTATGACGCAAACAAACGCGAAAGTGAGTGGGTGGCAACCACTTTGGCACTAGTCGTGAAAGAGGAGAGGAAAAAGTCGGAATGATACGTCTTAATTTGTCATGTTCCCCTATTTTGAGGTCGTGAGTTGCACGAGAGGGAAGATGAACCCTTGAAGCCATCGGATCGACAGCCTTACCCCCATAACACTTTCACCGCTATCAATTTCCTGTCTGGTTGTCCTGTACCTTGATGTTTTCTATTTAAGAAGATAAACATAATTATTAAATTAATATAACTCTCGCTAGAGATATGAATGCGCTCACTTTACAGCACGCATGCTTCAACAAAGCTGGCGAGACTTCATCGAAGCATATCATAATATGCAATCAGTAACATAACATCAAATGATACCTTGGGCAAAGAGTCATAATTAAACGTAATTTAATGAACGCCAATCAAAAGGATAATTTATTCTTGGGCAGCTTCCTGGCAAATAATAGGTATGACCAGCAATTAAAAGAGGACCAACTGTCAATTTTAGTAGTTGTTCTTACTTCTCGAAGATGACTAATAACCTACCAGGTAAAAAAACTAAATTAGTCCAAAAATCCAACTATATTCTACTTATAGTTGCACGGAAAAATTTTTTTTCTGGCATTTGTAAATAATGACTTTCCGAGCTTTGGCATGTACGTCATAGGAACTGTTTAAATACCTACAGACTATTTTTTAAACATTTTAAAATGCCTAATTACAAGCACAACCTATTTGTCTGATTTTTTGCATATCTTCATATGAGCTGGAAGAGTTTTTATGCTCGTTTCGATTACTATCTAAGTGTCGGAAACTGTTATGACGTGGCGTAATATATTCAACAGATTCATCGTAATTCAGATCGTGGCGTAGTAGTCGGTGTCGCGAGCATCCCTGACAATTATCGCATTTAGACTTTGGGAAGAACGTGTTCGTAAATGAACTATCAAGGCTGCCCAAAATCAAGATTGTGATGTTATAAAAATTACTTACAACAGATGGAGACTTTTATGACGAACATTATCACACCACTGAGTAAAAATCTTCATATTACTCAACGCTCAAATCTTCCGGTGAGTGAATGCCTAAGTATTATACCGGCGGATAATTAAAATTAACCATCGCGGATTGTGTTAATATATGCCAATATCCAAACCCGACATTTTTCGCCCAATATGTTTTCTGTGATTTAGACTATGCGTTAACTTTTCAAGAAACATATATTTTTGGCAAATAAGTATTTCTGGCCATATAAGATTCGTACGATAATGCACCTGCTTACAGAGCTCACTTCTTGTTCGTGAATTCTTGACCAAAAATAGCACTTTGCTTGCGCATTTGTACACTTGTTCCTGCCTCCATATTGACCATATTGATCAATATGGAGGCAGCTTCTATCCCCAAAATAAAGAGTAAAAGAGCCGTCATTTTACAAACATAGATGAGATAAAAAAACGCATCTCTGAGATATAAAAGATATACCAAAGATCAAGTTTCAGAAGTGTTTCGAAAATGGGAAAAAGCGCTGCCATTAGCGCATAATACAAGTAATATATTTAATGGGAAATACTTCGAAGGGCTTTTAATAATGAAACCACTTTACTTTTCCACATAAACTTTTTAATTTTTACTACCCAGGTTTCGTTATAGCATAACATCATCAGGTAAAAATAAACAAGTCCAACACCGTATATATACATATCTCTGGGCAGAGGGGAAGAGGAGGGAGGAAAGAAAGGATTGGTTGAGCTATGAAGAGGGGGCTAAAAGTCTATGGTTTGAGGCGGAGAAGGAGGGTTGGTAATATTGACAAATTAGCAATAATTGAATAATTGGTTTTTATCTAATCTAATTATCCAATTATTGCTAATTTTTCAATATTACCAACCCTCCTTCTCCGCCTCAAACCATAGACTTTTAGCCCCCTTCTTCATAGCTCAACCAATCCTTTCTTTCCTCCCTCCTCTTCCCCTCCGCCCAGAGATATGTATATATACGGTGTTGGACTTGTTTATTTTTACCTGATGATGTTATGCTATAACGAAACCTGGGTAGTAAAAATTAAAAAGTTTATGTGGAAAAGTAAAGTGGTTTGATTTATTTATTAAAAGTCAGTATGAAGATTTTCCACCAAGTTACGCCAGAAACTGTTTTACTTCGAAGGGAATAAAATTAATAATTATTATTTGTAATCTACCGGTTAAGGTACGTTTTGGATGGACACAACTACCAAATAAATATTTTGTGACTCCTAACAAAACACAATCCAGCAACCTAATCTACATCAGATCCCTCTTCATCTCTGTGTACTTCTTTCCTCCCTTCATTCCGTCCAAAATCCCTATCCTGTTCCTGCCCTTTCCTCGTTTTCCTAACATTCTCCCCTCTATTACCTTCTTCAACATTCCACTGCCGATCAATACGCCTTTCATGCATTTTTCCTGGCTCCTTAGGACTTCTCCAAATAAACCCCTCTCCTCGCCCACCATCCCTAATACTTCCTCATTTGTTTTCCTTTCGGTCCATAACACCTTCTCCATTCTTCTCCACACCCACATTTCAAAAGCCTCCAATCTACGTCTATCTTCCAGCTTCAGTGAGCACGTTTCCGCACCTACGCTCCATATAAAAGTTTTATGAACCTTTCTTAACATCCTTACTCAACGTCACTGTCATCAACTTCCTCCTCCTTGTGAAAGCATCTTTGCCTAGCGCGATTCCTCTCCTTACTTCCCTACTACTTTGACCGTGTTGGTCCAAAACACCTACAAGATCCGTACACTGTTCTACCTGCTCAAGTTTTTGCACTTATATTGTTATGTTTCGCTTAGTATTTTTCATTCTGGAAAATCGCATAACCTTTGTTTTATGTTGATCCCCATCCCATATCTATCGCACCGAGTTTCCAATTCACTCATCAATGCTTGCATCCCCTTGGCTGACTGACAAACTAAAATATACATCAGTAAACCTAACTGATTTTACAAATTCCCCTCCGACTTTCATTTCTACCTCCAGTTCTTTCAATGCCTATTTAATCATTTCCTTCACATACACGTTGAACAACACCGATGATAATGGGCAACACTGCCTTACACCTCTTCCTAACACTGCCCATCCGGACTCTCCGTTCCCCACTCGCACCTGAGCAGTCTGAGACATGTACAGGTTGCGGATCAGTCTCCTGTCCCTCCAATCCATTCCTATTTTCTGCAATACACGCATTAGTTTTTCATAATTCACTCTATCAAACGCCTTTTCGAAATATACGAAACAGGCAAATACTTCCTGATTGTAATCTATATTCCTCTCAAACTGATCATTCCCTAAGCAATTATTTGCCCTACTCTCTATCGTTTCTTTGATGATCCTCAAATTCTCGTTATTCATCAAAAACAACTCGAAAATTTGAGAAAATGATATCGTGTCGTTTTGTTATTTTCAACTACCCAAGATAAAATCTTAAACCTCCATTTTGTGTTGCCCAAATGTGAGTCGTAAAATACCCGTGAAACATCAACAAGTCCGGTGACCTCCTGGAGCAATCCGTGATGAGCAGACTTTTTCTTGAAATTGGGTCCCCACTGATTAAGAAAACATGAATGCGAAAATTCATCCTGGCGGGAATGGAATAGGCGACTTGCAAAACTTGCGAGTGCTCAGGTGCACCGTCGAGATACGAGTCGTTCTGTACGCGACGTTCTAATCCACTCGTGTGCATTTCTGCTCCCTACGGAAGTCCTCGCGCAGCTCAAACTTAGAAACACTCACCGAATCGATCACGGAACAGAGCCTAACGGTACTGGATTTTTCATGTTCTCTCCTGAGGGCCGGGCAGTCGAGAGGGGAACTCGTAGGCGGTAACCGTCATCTCTCGTTTGGTACTCGAGTTCATAAGGAAATCCCATTCAACTAGAGTAGTTTCCATTGAAATATCCAACAACTTGGATCATTTATTACATTATGGTATTGCAAAAAAAAACCTCGAGAGACAGACGGTAAGGGAGTGGGATTTGAAGCAAATTTTGAGTGCGATTGGAAGGAAATGATATCCTGACTTCCAGCCACCTGCTTCACAAGTTTTCATCTCTTAGGGCACATTTTCTTTATAAATCACAAAAGTTAACAAATAATCTTTAAGGAGACGCCCCTTAAGTCTCGGATCCTGCTCATTGCAGAAAGCTTATCCGTCAATATTGCCGCATACCCTTGTAATTTTTTTTCAAGAGTTCAAGAAGAATACAATTTCGAAAATAATTTAACGAGTGATAAAATACATTGGCTAGAACTGAGACATTTGACGTGGCTTTCAAAGTATCATACTTGGATTTTTAAATACTGGTTTAGTTTCATTCTCCTCCGTCAACGATCAAGTGACCGAGTACAAGTACTGCCAAAAACATAACTATAAGAAAAGATACAACATCTTCTCCAAAGACTTGACTAGAGAGACTGTTTCTCCACGTTAATAAGCCAAATGATTTCGAAAACTTACATTTTCAACCAACTCTTTTTCAAAATAATTCGTGAAAACTGTACTCAAATCACTCAGGAAGTCTGTCTACTTATCAGAGGCATGCTTAAATCTTGGTTGCAAAATATTGCATTCTCTCAATCATTCTGCCACTCTTCCTTCGGAAAGAGCATATCCTACCAGTAGCCAAGGACCCCAACACTAAGAAAAAAATGTTGACTGACAATTATTTCATTTTGATCAAAAGGTTTTGGTTCATGTGGAGCGTTAAAAACGTCTTGACTTTTGAATATTTGACATATTTAAGAGCAATTTAATAAAAAATATCGATGTGGTTGAATCAAATTAATGGAAAAACCAAGCGGTTTCGATATGTTTTAACGAGGTCATTTGATTACTTAAGCCAGTCAAGTGTGATCAAAATTTATGCATGACAACTAATTGCCTTGAGGAAGATAAAAAGTACATAGTAAACCGTGGCCAAGTGCGCCATTTTTCATATCCATAATATGATCATGTAACGAAGATGGTGATTTTTCACCAGCAAAACTAAGTCTACTAATTTACTGATTTCCCTATTCCCCACTTTTTTGCACACAATCTACTTCGTTATTTCGGTTAAGCATGAATTACTAAAGATTCCAATAGACATTTTCATAACTTTTTGTCAATAATATCTCCAAACTGAATTGTGTTCTGAGGTGCTTTGCATTTCGGCTTTGTGCCCTACTCATACAGGGATATTACTCTATCGAAAAACTATCCTACTCGATTCGAAAAAGGCTGAAGATTCTCTGAAAAAATCGATTGATTAGAAGACCTTAGTTATATATTCGTACACTAGATATTGTAGAGGACATCGAATTTCATATCGACATGAAAGTTTTTGAAACACCCGTTATCCTTGTACGAGAGATTACAACACAATATTCCCTAAATGCAGTAGATAAAACAATATATTCTCTAATTTAGATAATTTTTAACAAAATAAAGATCTGAATGATTATTTACTCACAATATGTTAACCTAGGGTGAACAAATGTTTTATTTCAGAATCCCTCAAAAGCAAATGAAAGAAAAATCTACGTTCGCAGCAATAAATAAAGAGAATGTCAGCTTCAATTATTTTAATGTAGAATTATTAACATAAAAACATTGAACAATAAATAGTAGCACTAATGTTTCGGCGCTCATCCATCGCAGAATCCATCAGCTATGTAATGCTATATTCTAATAAACCGCGCTCTCTGCTGACATTGGCATATACCTGCCGTAACGGAAAATGGAGTTACAACCAACTGTTGCAGTGGATAATGCGAGTCACCTAGCTACCTGTGAGAGCTTATATTCCGCCGATTAGCCGTGCCGCTTGGCAGTGACCAAGGTGGAGGTAGACTCGCGAGATTATTTGCTCAACTGCGGCATAACTGCTTCAGTCGAGGATGTGGTTCTGGAAAATTCATATGTAACGTGTAATATTGTATAATTTATGCCATTTACGATAAATTTAATTATCCTAAACAATTTATAAATCAACAAAGAAAACGAGTAAATACGCACGAGGAGAAATCCCCCTTCAGAATTATTTAAGCATTAATTAATGTGTTTAAATAGTTTTTAAAAATTTGACTTCATTTCAACTTATTGCGTATTTGAATTCCACTAAAATGAAAAAGGAAATTCCCTTTCGTGGTATTGCAACTTTTTCCGTACAATGGTATAATTGAAGTAACCATTACTCGCACGCAGTCATACTCGTAATAAAAGCCTCTTTCGTTGAGCTTAAATTCGCCTTTTTCTTTCAAAAAAGCACTCGTTTGATATATTAATAGTAACGACGTTAATTATGTGAAATGGAGGGTAGAAGGTTCAATATCATATAAATTCTAAGAACGGGGAGTGGCTGCTAAAGTTGAGAAGAGTCTAACGTAATTGAAGAACGGCCCTAGGGATATGCACTCAAATGAATTGGCTAAGCTGAAGTCACACACTGAAAAGTATCATTGAGATATTTTCATTATCTCTTCCTAGACACCACATAGGTACTATATAAAGGGAGTGATAATTAAAAACGATCTTTTAATTCATCAGCAACTTACAAATGCTATTGGAAAATTAATGACGCATTAAAAATGTCTTTAACAGTCACTGAGAATATTGATCCATCTATAGTTCGATAGAAAAGCCATTTTTACCAATAAAATACGTAGATAAGTTATTATTGTTGGCGCCAACGAATTGTATGCCATCACTAAGGTTTTTGGAATCATCGATTAGCCTTGCTCTTGACCGTGTTTCCAATGGTGGATGGATGGTGGCGCAGGTGTGCAATTTCATGCTGAAGATATGTAACCGAAATGTATTTTTAGACAAATCTTTTACCTCACCAGGCAGATACGAGGACTCGCAATATCCAACCATCAATTACAGAGATTGAATGTAGAACATAGAGATTTAAAATGCTAATTTTCCGCGAATGATTAGGAATCAGAATTAATGCAAATAATGGTCCTGATGGGAGTGGGAGAAATCATTCCATGTGACTCAGTATATTTTCATTATTTTGTTTAGCCTTTACTTCATTGCTTTTCTTATTATCAACTCGAATCGCAGGCGTAGGTAATTATTTGGCATTTTGACACTTAGATGCCGTCTTTCATGTAAAACTTATTTCCATCATTTGAATTTTGACATATCCATTAGTAACCAACGCTTTAAGTAACCATTAACTTTGATGTTAAGTGTCTAATGTGAAATCACCTCCTGTCACACGTAAGGTTAGAACATGCAAGTTTAGACGCATAATCCTGCAGGTCTAACTTAAACCCTGTTGAACTTCGATTTACGAATGGTGTTATAATATTGTTTTAGAAATAATGTGCACTTAGTTCGTGGGTATTGTGTACACGTAATACCTTCCAAAATTTTGCTAGCGACACGACGCGGAGGCTTTTGACATAAACACGCCTCAATAAAATTTTCACGCCACTCATTAATCACTGATAGACGGAAAGGTCTCTTCTTCCCACACGTGAACGAAAATTAATCACGTTACGAACCAATTTTTATATTTATTTTCATGTTGGTTAAATATTACCCGAACTCAGCTTGATTCACTCCCACTAGCTACCCGAAGGAAAGGTGCGGCTAGTAAATACATAACCAAATCCACTGCCCTTTAATTCTGGAAAATACTAGAATATTGCTCACACGTCAGAGTAACAAAATGAAACCTTATGCATATAATATTCCTTATTTCCCCAAACATTTTACTGTTCATGAGCCTTTATTTAAAATAATGAGGGGCTATAGCCGATTATCACACAATATAGATATTTTTTCATTCACAATTTCGAAATTCAAGAATGACGTAAGCCATAATTCATCCATCTGATCCCATTTAATGTGGCGTTTTGTTTCTATATTCCTTGCCTTTTTAAATGCACTTTTCGGTAATAACCTTGTGTGCAAAAGTACAATGGAAGTTATATTACTATTATTGTACAGGTATTTCATGTACCTGTACTTTATTAATGTATTTGTACTGTTTTTTTTATTTTTGTAAGTAATTAAAACTACCTTATTTTACTTATTTTTCCTTGTATGACTTCTTATCACAACCACCGTACATTAAAATTTGTAATAGGGAAACATTTTCCCGTGATAAACAGATAAATTAATTAATATTTTGCTTGTATTTTCCAAGTTGCACTATTCACGTGGGGAGTAGTATCGCCTGACACATAAACTTGTGCTCTCCTATAATCCAACCAATTAAGCATTATTGTTTGACACAAAACGATACACTCCCATAAGAAATTATCGGTCAGCTTTTTCTTCTATATTTTTTTTCTGGAAAACACTAAAAATATCAAAACATGACACAAAAAAAGATAGATTTCAGTACTACATTTAACATGTATTGACACACAAAGTCGTCTAGTAGTCTAACAGCAGCCTCAGTAAGATTTTTCTTGCGACATATATTGATATACATGACTCAATTACGGTGATGGAGTTGCTAAGGAAGGCCAATGCATTCAATCGTTTAACATATACATTTTGTTAGGGAAAAATGCCAAAAGACAATAAGCAACTACTAATCGAAAAGACTCCATTCGTATAAAGTAAAGGACTTCTCGAATGCAGTAAAAATCTCTTGCGTTTCTCCCTCACTTATTATTGAAGTGGAAATATACATATTTCTGAAAGATTCAATTTCTTGGAAAACAAGTGAAATACCAACACTCAAGCTCTTAACGTCGCGTTCAGAATTTTATTTTGAAAATACATTTGGTCTTAAAGAGTTTATCAATAGACTAAGCCTAGTCTAGACTAGACTAAGCCTATCAATAGACATTCTAATCGTCGATTGCGACATCAAGGCAATGGCAATATCGGTGAGAAAATTTTAATGCCCAGGCAGTTGTCCATCAGAATATTTGCTGGGCATCATTTTAAAATTATAATATTAACTCTTAGACAGTTCGAAATAAGATTCATTTTAAAAGAAATATTCAACCAAATCGTGGCTCCATGGCATAAACATGAACATTCTCGGTTGTATTCTTTTGAAGAGTTCACCTTGATCAATGCAAATTAACCGAAATGTTAAAAATTATCACTGCTTTCTAAATAGAGAAAATCCTGCTTAATAAGAGAGAATGGAAGTCTCCAAAATATAGATACTTCGCTTTAAGTAAATTTTTACCGAATGTCAAAATTTTAAGCATCTCATTGAATTCTATATCTTTAATAATAATAATAACAATAATATGTAATTATTATTTCAAATACACCAAGAAAATTACCGGAAGACTAGGTGAATGAAAACCGATGCGCACTCAGAAGGATTCAAAGTCAAAATTGATTGAGAAATACTAATTGAACTGATTGCCAAAAGCTTTTTAGCTACTGGTGCGTTAGAAGTTCAAAGCTCCTCATTAAACGTCAAGATTCTGTAAAAAATTAAATAGGATTATAAATTAGCAGCGAGGGAAAAGTCTTGATCAGATTTATTAAAGGATCTCTGTGTTTTGAAAGGTGTTTTCGAGAGCGATAATTACGAAATAAATTTGCCTGACATTGAACATTCTCATTTAATGACCGATGATGAACCCAGATGTCACAACATTTTTATGAAGACTTAGGCCAATTAACGCAAAGAAGCCAAAGGAACGAAAAATATATCCGTAAGGAAACTAATTGAACTATAAGTTAACTAGCATGGCTCCATGCCGTAAATAATATTTGGACAGTTGAAGGGCCCCGGTTTAAGGTTGTTCACCTTTGAAATCCAGATGAAGCAGTACGCCTTATTGCAAGACTAATCTGTCCTAAGATTCTACAGGTTTTATAACTTTGATCTAAAAGCTATATTATGTCTTGACCTCTTCATGCTTGTCGGGATTGGCCACGTTTGTTGACTTGGACAGACAAGTTATGCCAGCATTCCAGCTGACACCTTCAGGTCAAAGGGGTTGAAGGCTTAAGGTCAGGTCGGCCCTGCGGTTAGTCCAAGTCAACAGACGCGGTGAAAGCCTGAAAAGTATCTAGACCTCATCTAATCCACATCACGGAAACCTACGAAAGAATATCTATATGTAGTCCAGGTTGTGTTTCATCAATTTCCTGGTGTGCTTTCTCGATTTTAAGCTTATCTAAACTTATTTGGAATTAATCTTGGAATTCCCAACCGCATTATTGTTTCAGGAACTTAAGAATACGTACATAGTTTTTTTAAGATTTTACCGCTTCGTTTTTTGCAAGGTTTTAAAACACAAGCTTTAATACGGAGCGTAATACCTACGAGCGTATATGTGATGTGTGTCATATTCGTCAGGACTTCTGAGTTTGTAGCGCATGGGTCCATCAAAAATCTGCCAAAACCTGATAGACTACTGCTAATAACAATTTAATTACCTCCTTTTCCGATCAATTGCCCGAATATTGGCAACTGCCAAGTAAATGGGGTCGTCACATTCTTGCAGCTACGTGTCCTGTCACCAATCATCGACCAGTTCCCATGAGACCTTCGTCACCTCGACCACGTGTTCTCCTAGCAGCATACGCGACAAATGCTCTTCGAAATCAACGGAGCAGACCGAACAAAGCTATAACAACTGTCCGAGAACAAATTACGGGTCAATCAAAACACAAGTCAAAGCTTCATCCTCCCCCGCTGCCGTTAACTTCGACGACACTCGCGTGCGCCCTCAGACTTTTTCATTCGACGATGGAATGCTTCAGGCAGGGAAAACAATGTTATTTTCAATTTCAATAGTTCATTAAGTGAGTAATTCTTCAGGCGTCAATAAGGAACCACGAGCATTCACCACTTTTCTTTTGAATCCGTTTATAACGTCAGCGCGAAATCCGTCGTGAGGAAAACTTGTAAAATGGGGGCAACGGGAACTAATTAAATCCAGTCCCGAGGGAAAATCACAAATGAAATCCCAATGTGCCGACTAAACCAACCTGGGCCACCATGTTCCGAAAGCGCGATCCCGCAATGCGATTGTCTACTGTTTCCCTCTGGGGGACGGAGAGGATGGAAGTGGAATAATGAAAGAGGAATGAAAAAAAATAAAAACTCGAAAAGAGAAAGGGTGTACCTACGTGGTTAGTAATGTGGGAGAGAGTGAATGTATGAGAATTACAGCGCATTCGCCCGGAACCGAATTAATTGAAACGCTCGCCTCGCCCGTCTTGCGCCCGCCACCGGTCGGTCTATTCACCCTCTCCCGAGGGCACTCGCAGAAGGGGCGAAATTAAGCCCCTCCCCCTCCCGACCACCCCTGCGACTGTTTTTTTTCCACTTCTTCACCGCCCATTTCAATCCTCTGTTTTTCCACTCCCATCGTTTTCTGCTCCGCTTGCCTCTCCGCGCGCCGCCCGACCGCGCTCGTCCCGCCGCAGCACGGGGAAAGTGGATTTACTTCAATTCCCTTCGATTTGGCGAACGCCAGCGTCGCGAAATTGCTCCAACTGCACTCCAGGAATTGCGAAACGGGGGGCGTCGCCCCGGAAGGGGAAAAATACGGTAAATGGAACTTTAAACACTTCAAGGTTCGAAGAATGTCATTAAAAAAAAGTAGATACAGGTGTTTTCCATGAGTGTTTGAAATCATTAAAATCCTGGAATAGCTACAGAAAAATCACGGTTATACTGGTTATTTTGTTCACATATTTCGCAAACATATATTGTTTTAAAACAGGGTAAATTATGATGTAACTATATGAAACATATTCACCGAATATAATGTAAGATACTAGATACATTTAGCCAGTCTATCATTAAGAGGTTTGATCTTTCAGTCCAGGTTTTCCAATTCCCTTTAACATAAAAATATGGCAATTCCTTGCGGTCATAAATTCCTAAATAATCATGCACGAGAAATAATAATACGAATTAAATATTAAGTGCATTCATAATGTTTTTACGATAGGTACGCATTAAAAAATGTCTATCATTGCCATATAATTACTTTTAGTTAGGGAATCGCGTCCAAGGGAGTCAGAGGACTGGCTTCCCACCCAGAGGGTCCGGTTCCGGCTCCGGCTCCTGGAGACGGTAGATTTTTTTTTAGTGGTAACTCGATCCCGACTTGAGGTGCTTTGTGGAGAGAACTTTGAGTGAGTACGACGTCCGACGGATGGGACGTTAAATTGTGTGTGACCCCTTGGCGTCTTTCGTTAAGAGTAGACTAATGCCGACGCCGGGTTTCTCTTCACCTTCTTCCTCCATTCCCTAATGGTGCAATCAACCTCAAATCTCGGTCGCCTCCCCAACAAATACTACTACTCCTTTTATTTGGGTAGTTCAGGGGAATATCTGTGCTTCTCTGGTCGTCCGCTGCGAATCACTTCGATTTCTAAATTTCGAGTGAATCGGCATCCGATGTTGACAAACACCAATTTCGAATAGACAATATAAACAATTCCAAAATAATCGACGCCATTTAAACCCTCCGTTCTAAAAGTGTTCTGACAAAATCTAAAGTCATCTACTTGTTTTAGGGTGGGCAGAAACGATTATAAACACCGATGGTGCCTAAGTAAAAAATAAACAGTCCTCATCAGTCCTGAAAGCAGATATTTTCCGAATCCCTCCATCTCAACTCTTTCGCGAATCTCCTCTTCTTCAACAGACAGTGGCCCAGATGCACGATCCCCGCCGCCGTGTCCGAGGCTGGCTCATCATCCCCCCGCACCGCACGAGGCGGACGGAGGCGGAGGGGTCGCCATCATTCCGCTGTGAGCATGCAAATGGGAGTACCAACGCTATCGTAGCAGCCTTCAGCCTTATTATACCTTCAGGAGTAGGTTTCCAACCCACATCTTTATGCATATATGGTTTTTGTCTCAGAGGTGAGAGTGCTTTTCCACCCATCTCAGGGATGGGAAAAAATAAATCCCAATCCAAACCCGTACCGTATAGCCATGATATTGTAAATTGACTGGTCCAAAATGAAGGAAAAAAACAGCAAGAAAAGAGACCAACAGGTCTGCTGGTTCTACAGA
Organism: Hetaerina titia; assembly: GCA_037158775.1. Taxonomy (NCBI): domain Eukaryota; kingdom Metazoa; phylum Arthropoda; class Insecta; order Odonata; family Calopterygidae; genus Hetaerina; species Hetaerina titia. Next base: position 96,447,828 of record CM073771.1, on the reverse strand, counting down.
ACACCACGCTCCAATGTCTTCGCGTTTTATGCCAATTAGGGTATGGCAGTACGTTTATGGAATGTTAGCCACAATGATACTAAAAGCGTATTTTTTATGAGAGGTGAATTCATCACCAACTCGGTGACTCACTTATGACTTCAACGCAAAAACCAAAAACCGCGTTTCCTACAAGGCAACACTCAACACGCTGAATACCCACTCACACAACCACTCGTTCACAAATTAGAACTGGGTGTGATCAATATCTCCGAACTGAGAGCATGCCTGATTAATCGCGTGAATTATGTCGAACAGACCAATGACCAGAACACAAATTTAGTCAGGCCAAACCAAAAAATGTGGTATTTACCTCATAAATACAATATCCTTTTAGTTGAATATCTTTAGATCATTTCGCAATATTCTTACCGACAGCACATACGTAACATATGCCATGACAACGCCAATATACTGGTGGCAACGCCAGGAAATCATTTTCAGGAATTGTGGGACAAACGGTATGTATATTCTGCTGAAGTAATAAACCAGGAACAATGGCGGAATCATAAGTGCTTCAAGAAAAAAGTAAAATTTGAATTATAATTTTTAAAGAGATTATAATCAGCGTATTCATAAATTCATGCATTAAGCAACGGAGAAATATTTGAAATATCATCATGAAATCCTATGCTTTTCTATCCACATATACATTTTAGAAAAAGCGGTATGGATTCGTCGAAGAGTGAGCCTAATTGTCCGGCTCTAGAGAATTACTTGGTAAACGTTAACCTGTTGTTTTTCTTAGGAACCGTGGCTTAAATCATTTTAGGCCGCTTAGAAAGAGAGACCGGCTTAAATTCTTCTCGGACAGCGTGACTGCGTTGGAACGTTTTCGGGCCAATATTGGTAAAAAATTGAAAAAATGATAGGGAATGTATTCTTACATTTGTTCTTAAAGATCAATTCGTTTAAGCGGTATGACATGGTGACATTTATCAATAATTTCCCGTTTCCTTTTCAACCTTTCTTCGCCACGCGGTGAGTGGCAAGCGTGCAAACACTAAAGTTAAACGTTCATTTACGCTGGCACGTCACATCGTGGCCCGCAGCCATCATTTTACAGATTAAGTGAAGCCAAGTAATATGATGCGACGAGTATATGTGATGTGAGTGATTTGATTTTTCTTTTTACTGTTAAGGTCAGGAAAGAATCACAAATTGGCATAAACTCAATGCATTACTCGAGGCTATTCATATTTTACTTTGTGCCTCTGCTAGGCAAAATGAACGAATATTCTCGAAATCATTTCCTCCAACAGATTTTTGATACGAATTTTTTGTTCTAATTTCTTCCACAGTGGAAAGGATTAGGCCAAGGAGTATGTGTCGGCATCGGTGATAAGGTTTCAATGATGACCACATTCTTAAGGCCCGAAGAGTGATGAATTTTTCTAAAGTGATACGATGTATTTGGAACAAAATAATAATATTAAATCCTTTTCCGTCCAATCGCGCGTGCTTCGCGGAAGTCCATTTTAAAAGGTTGAAGGACTGAATTTCCTTCATCCCTAAAGACGATACCCTTAGAAAGGTCGGCAGCATATCGGAACTTAATCCGGTGGAAACGCCGACAAGAATTCATCATGGACATACGACGGCAAAACATCAGATCCTCTTCCACTTCAAAATCCTTTAGTCACGAAGAGATCAGGCAAGGCTTAGACTTCTAGAAAGGTACTTAACACCCCAGTTTACTTGAGACACAAGAAATTATTGATGCCGAGGCAAAATAAATTTTAAGCTCATCTAATTATTCTATTGAAAAAGCACACTTTTAAACTTTACTCGAAACATCAACAATATCATTAAAGAGATGGGCATGGAGTTACGTGTGTTTATATTTACGTGGCTAAGTATGTTTGCATGCAAATATTTTGATACGGTATCCAACCGCCTGGAAAGTGAAGAACCTGGGCATTAAAAAATCCACCGCGCCAAACCCTCGGGCACGTGGGTTATTAAAACAATCGATAGCCAAGGGGATCCCCTCCCAAGAACATTCGCACGGGTGCCCTTCTAGGTTCACATCTCCATTCGCCAATTTTGCTCTCGCTACTCCCTCCAAATGTGATGGCGGTAGTTCCCGATCCACTTTTCTTCTGTGGAGAAGTGATGGTATCTGGGAAAAAACGAAAGACTTCCCATCCCGCTGATCCTCAAATGATGAAACCAACGCAGTTCTTTAATTTCCAATCCAGTAAAGTTTGTTTCGGTATAAAGGACGAGTTCTTAACAATTCTCAACTTCGTTCATAAGACATTCAACGAACAAAAACACTACAAAACAATATTTAATTTTAAAATTCTATTCAATTCAAATTAATTTAATTGCAAAGTTGATCAAGTTCTGCGAACGTTGAAGACGAGAGAGTTGATGAGAGTTGGAGACGGTACCCCACCGAATGTTAGCCTCATGATCTCGCGCTGTGATCAGAGAAGGACCCTGGAAGAGTGTTCCCTCTCTGAACATCATTCTTAAGTGATGCCGAGAGGAACAGGTAGTCAATCCGCGTCCGAGAGTTAAGCCCTGATCGCGTGAAGGCGGTGGGACCGACGCAAAAAGAGCACACTGCGTCAATCGCTCCAATGGAATCGAGCATCAGTGAGAGTACCCGGCTTGGATACTATGTGATCCTATCCCTGTTCGAGGCACTATCCTCTCGGTGGTAGATGGAGTTGAAATCCCCACCCAAGATGGCCTTCCCCGAGAAGGAATACAGGTAGGGGAGGAGAAGTTCATTAAAATAAGTTTCGCGCTCTGCCCTCGCGCGATCACCGGAGGGAGAGTAAAAATGAGTGATGTTGATGACATTCATGATAACGGACGTTATTCGGCCCGAGGCGTGGCGGCGAACATGAGAGAACGGAATACTATTTCGGACTAGGGTGGTGGTGCCAGAATGACAGTCGGCGAAATTGCCGATAGCCTGAAAGGTGTTCGCATCCCAGACTATGTCCTCCTTAACCTCTTGAAGGAGGATTACATCAGCCCTGAGATCGCGGAGAAAACGTTGGAGGACTGCAATTTTTAAGGCAATATTCAGCGAAACATTATAAACGCCGCAATATTCAATATAAACGCCGCATCCAATAAACACAATATTCAATATAAACGCCGACAATATTCAGCGAAATAATATTCATTGATGAAATGATAGGACAGCTATGGGCATCAGACATCACTTACCAGATTTCTGGTCGTGGCTTACGTCGCTCCGGTCGCGGCTTGAACCCGGGCGACGAGTACTCCGCCGTTTCCCGGGACGCTTCGTCCGACGGGTCGACGATCGAGGTCTCATTATGTCACCGCATCCCTCCCCCGGCTTCGTCCGAAGAGGAAGAGCCAGCCGTGGTCTCCACGAAGAGCGGATTGTTCGGCAGCGTTCCACGGGGAGTCTTCTTCGAGCGAGCACAGCTGGGGCCCGTCCCGGGCCAGGAAGTGGCCTCAGGGGGGCCGGGGTGGTGGACTGGAGGTCACCTGCCGAAGGGGCCCCGTCGGGAGTAATCAAGGAAGATAGGTCGATTCGGTCCGCCTCTAGAGGAGCCCTAGGAAGATCGACGACATCTTGACTATCCTCAATGGAGAAGGGCGATGGAATATCTGGGATTTTTGACGTCGATAAACTCTTATTCGTGTATGTGTAAATATCCGGGTCCGGTGTTACTTTCTTGAGTGTCCATGATAATGGGATCGAGGGGCCAGCCGTTGGGGATGGGGGCCATTCCCATTCAGATGAATCCTCCACCGCTATCACCAGTGGTTCTCGGGGGGTTGGACGCCCGTGAAGCAAGGATTGCGGGGGAGAGCGTTGGTGGCGTGATCGCGGAAAGGAAGGACGATGGATGATCCGTCCTCCTTTGACGGGGTCACAGGGACAGAGGCCGGCGGTCGTGGAAGAATAAGCGAGCTGGTAGGCACTGCAGCTAGATCGATGTTCGAAATCAGGAGTTCAGTGTCGTCTGTCCTCGTCTTTTTCGCATCCCTTTCTTCCGTTGACGACTTTCGCTCCCTCTGAAATTTCCCTCCAAGTGGAGGGGGATGTGGGGAATCGGCGGAAGCAGCTGGGGGCGCACCATCGATAAGAAGCAGCGCCCGCGCCCTCTCCTCCACAGCCACCTCAGGCTCGCCCATCTCCTCGGTGGTGTTCGGGTTCGGCCATAACCATTGCCTCAGCATAGCTCTTCCCTCCCTGGTTCCTAGGGCAGGTCTTGTGCTCGTGGCCTTCTTGGTTGCAGCGGGCGCAATGAAATTAATTAAGGAATAAATCATTAAGAAGAAGCATAATCAAAAGTTACACAAAGAACCCAAATGAATCTAAGCTGAAGACCATTTTGTGTTTTAAGTAAGAGAAAGGCAAAGCAATAACTTCAACATCTATTGTAAGTAAGACGGAGGATATTAGGAATAGATTCATTGAATTTAAGAAGGTACATATTTAAACAACTACAGTGTCTAAGAGTGAGTAAATTACTGGAGGATATATCAGGAATAGGTATACAGGTATACGGGTATATCTGAAACCTTTTCAAGAACCAGACTCTATGGTAACTTATGAAGAATTAAAATGTGTGTTGACAGCAGAGTAAGAGAGGGTTGTCCATAATTGCCTGTTCTTTAACTTACATTCCAAAGAAAAATATTGAGGCCCATGGAAGTAGCGGTACTCTTGTGAATTATCACACTTCAGTTATCCACTCATAAGCTTTAGTTAGCCTCATCAGTCAGGGTATTACAGTCATCATTAAGTAGCTACATATTTAGTCTGAGGTTTGAGGGATAAAGATAAATCATAATCACAACACATCTTTGGGGCAATTATCATCATTTGCATTAACTAAGGAGTGGTCGCGAGACCATCTGACCTATGAGCATGAGGTTTTTTCTTGCACTCCATTTTGCTCTAATTAAAAATGTAATTACACTCTCTGGCATCAGATTTTACTCAATTTTCATTCCAAATATGATGCCTTATATGAACAAGTATTTTTCCATATACCTATGGCGGAAGTTGCATAGATGTCAACAAATAAATATGTATAAGAAATCATTTTTGTTCCTACACAAACTTTTTGTGAAAAATGCATTTTTTCAGTATAACCACAGTAGAATTACACATGGAAAATACCAGGAAATACAGGGGCATATCAGTTAGATAAATTATAGTTAGGCATAAGTTAAGGAATAGCATGACTACTTGTGATAGGACTACAGGTTTTCCAGGAGCAGATGTGAATCACAGATCAGAAATTAGTACCCATGAAGTATAATGTTTCATTTAGAGATTGAGAGAGAACAGACGTATTAGAAAATGAAGTATACAAGAATTAACTTATCCAATAAGGAGGGAGAACCAGGATGCAGTTGATAAAGTTTTGAAGGAGAATGGAGTGGATGCAGTAGAAGGAAGATGGGGCTGTCTCAAACAAAGAATAAAGAAAGCAGCAAGCAAAACCAAAGTGTGGTAAATGGAAAAATAGTTATGAAACCATAGATTACAGAAAATATTATTATAAACATGAATGAACGAAAGAAATTGAAGGATCTGACCTGAATAGGAAGATGACCTGGTTAAGGAAGAAGAAAGTACAAGAGCACAACAGCATACTGAGATGAGAAACTAATATGGCAAAGGAAACATGGTGGAAAGAGCAGTTCCAAGATATAAAGAGTAAACAGAGATAGGGCAAAATTTACACACTGTATGAAGTGTTGAAGAAACTGTCTGGATGTAAGAAAGGATGGGTGATCACACAAAATAATCAATGATAATATTTTAGGACCAGGAATACTTGACTACCAGATATAAAAAGTGATAAAGAAAATAAATCAAAAGAAACACTTAAGAATTGATAACATCCCTGTAAGATTACTCAAGGGTTGAGGAAAATGAGGAAGGGTTTAAAAAAGAGAGGAAGGTTGATGACTCACACACTTTATGCAGAGATTTTAAAAAAAGACCAGTAAAAACTTTTCATGGGTGTCATTTTATATGGCATGAATACTTGGTCATTGCCCTCCCATGGACTACAATCTTGACGTGGTGGAAGGGCTTGTGCATTCCGATGACCCCTAGAGCTGTGCTGATGGGAGTAATAATAATTGCTCATGGTAGGGTCACCCATGCCAGAGAGGTCGAAGGTTAAGAGCCAGACAAAAGGTAGTCCACGCAGTGTCTGTTCCTCAGTGAGGTGGCTGCAAAGGCATCTGACCCTAGTGGGGCAGCCATTAAGTGATGGTGTCACGTTAAAAACACTATTGAGGAAGGCAACAGGAAACCACCTCAATTATGACTCCCATGAAAAGTGATGGACACAAGACAAAAATTGAGTCCTGGCAACCGCGGGACTTGGCCCAAGTGGCCGTGTGTCATGCCCGGCAGTGGGGGAGGCAAGGCTTCCGTGGTCATCATCCGTTGAAACCCTTGCAGGGGGGAAAATAACAGCACCAGGACAGAAGACACAGAAGAAGATGAAAGTAGTTAGAATAGGAACATGGCACATCAGGACAATGTTGCGGACAGGCATATTAGAGAATATTAAGCAAGAGATGGAAAGAGGTAATATAGATGTTTTAGGTCAATGCGAGGTGAGATGGAAGGATAGCGGGGATTATTGGAGTGATAATTATAGAATAATATACAGCGGCGGGGAAGAGAGCCAACGATGGGTTGTCATAATATTAAATAAAGGGGTAGGAAGAAGTGTAGTCAACATAGAGCAAGCAACTGATAGAATATTACTCATAGAGATTAAAGCAGAACCGACGAACTTGGTCATTGTCAGGTATACATGCCACCGAGCAACCACAAGGAGGAAGAAGTCGATAGGATGTATGATGAGTTAGAGGATATAATTGCATGTGTTCCTGCAGGGAAACATTTGATAGCGATGGGGGATTGGAATGCGACGGTAGGTGAAGGAAGAGATGGTGATGAGGTGGGGGGCTACCGTTTAGGCACTAGGAATGAACACGGAGATAAAGCAATTGAATTCTGAAGGAGACGGGTTAGTCATCACCAACACATGGTTTAAACACCACAAAAGGTGTAGGTATACATGGAAAATACCAGGTGACTCAGAAAGGTATCAGTTAGATTATATTATGGTTAGGTACAGGTTTAGGAACAGTGTGATAAATTCACAGTTTCCCAGGAGCAGATGCGGACTCTGACCACAAATTAGTTGTTATGAAATGTAACGTCCATTTAAAAAAGATAAGGCAAGGGCGGCGGGTTAGGAAATGGAATTTAGAAGCATTAAATGGATTAACAAGGAAGGAGTATCAGCAGGCTTTAGAGAAAACCATGGATGCTGGAAAAGAGATGAGTAATATCGAAGAAAAATGGGAATGTATCAACACAGTGATTTGGCAAGCCACAAAAGACACCATAGGAAGGATTAACAGGAAAAGGAAAAGGAAACCATGGGTAACAGATGAGATGATTGCAAAGATGGATGAGAGAAGAAGAAGGAAGAATGTAAACACAGAGTTAGGCAAAATGAAGTTCATTTTGCCTACCTCTGAGAAGAACAATAAATTGAGAAGGGCCACAAATAAAGCAAAAGAAGAATGGTGGAAAATGCAATGCGAGGATATGGAAAGTTTACAGAGGAAGGGTGAAATTAGTGCACTACACAGCAAGGTTGAGTTATTATTGGGAAGTAAGAAGGCAAGATCTGTGCTAACAGTTAAAGATAAGTGGGGTAAGATAATAGTTGAACCAGAAAAAATGCAAAAGAGATGGAAGAAATATAGAATATATAGAAACACCTGAAACTTGGCTAGACATAGAAAAGGAAAATGACGTAGAAGAAGATAGCTTAGGTCCAGGCATACTTGACGATGAAATAGAAAGGGCATTAAGGGAGATGAGAGCTAATAAGGCCGTGGGGGTAGACAACATTCCTGTGGAACTGTTGAAATGTTTAGGAAAATGTGGGAAAAAGACTCTATATGGACTGATTCGTAGTCTCTATGAGGAAGGAATCTGGCCGTAAGATTTTCTGAGATCAGTGTTAGTTCCTATTTTGAAAAACGTAAAGGCTGCATTATGTGAGGATTACAGAACAATAAGCTTGATATCCCCCGCAGCTAAAGTTATTCTCAAGATCATCAAAAAAAGGTTAGAGAGTAAGGCAAATGATTACTTAGGGGATGATCAATTTGGGTTTAGGAAGGGGAGAGGTATGTGCGATGCCATTGCAGTGATGAGATCACTAATCGAGAGAAATATAGAATACAATCAGGACATATTTGCCTGTTTTGTAGATTTCGAGAAAGCATTTGATAGAGTGAATTGGGAAAAATTAATGCGTGTATTGCAGAAAATAGGAATGGATTGGAGGGACAGGAGACTGATCCGCAACCTGTACATGTCTCAGACTGCTCAGGTGCGAGTGGGGAACGGAGAGTCTGGATGGGCAGTGTTAGGAAGAGGTGTAAGGCAGGATTGCCCATTGTCACCACTGCTGTTCAACGTATATGTTAAGAAAATGATTAAAGAGGCATGGGAAGAACTGGAGGTTGGAATGAAAGTCGCAGGGGAATTCGTAAAATCGGTTAGGTTTGCTGATGACCAAGCATTAGTTGCTCAGTCGGCCAAGGGGAACCTCCAATTCACTCAGCAAGTATTGCTGAGTGAATTGGAGGTTCAGTGCAATAGATATGGGATGAGAATCAATATTAATAAAACAAAGGTTATGTAATTTTCCAGAAAGAAAAAGGCTAAACTAAACATTTAAATAGGAGGGGAAAAAATAGAGTAGGTAGAACAGTTTACATATCTCGGAAGTGTTTTGGACCAATATGGTCAAAGTAGTAGGGACATAAGGAGAAGAATTGCACAAGGCATGGAGGCTTTCTCAAGGAGGAGGGAGTTGATGATGGGGACGTTGAGTAGGGAGGTTAAGAAAAGACTCGTAAAAACTCTAATATGGAGCATAGCTATGTACAGTGTGGAGACATGGTCACTGAAGCAGGAGGATAGATGTAGATTGGAGGCTTTTGACATGTGGCTGAGGAGAATAATGGAGAAGGTGAAATGGGCTGAAAAGATAACAAATGAGAAGTACTGGTGATGGTGGGTGAGGAGAGGGGTTTGTTGAGAGAAATCCTATGGTTGCAGGAAAAATGGATGAAAGGCATATTGAGCAGTAGTGGAATGTTGAAAAAGGTAATAGAGGGGAGAATATTAGGCAAACGAGGAAAGGGCAGGAACAGGATAGGGATATTGGACAGGATGAAGGGAGGAAGTAAGTACACAGAGATGAAGAGGGACCTGATGTAGAGTAGGTTGCTGGATTGGGTTTTGTTTGGAGACACAAAATATTTATTTGATAGTTTTGTTCTTCCAAAAACCTATCTTAACCGGTAGATTACCCAATAATAACTTGGTCATTGGGGAGGAGAGACAGCTGTTGGGAGAAATTCAAAGAATACAGGACAAGCAGATGCAGGATATGCTAAGATGCAATTGGATGCTGGAAGCGGTGACAGAGAAGAGAACAATGGGAAAGCGAGGTAAAGGGAGGAAATGAATAGGCATTTTGAATGGAGCAAAGGCATGTAGAAAGTATGCAGGGCTAAAAAATGAGTTACTTTAAAATGTAGTACGGGGTTTAAGGAAGGATATTTGTTTTTTTATGTTAGTTTGCACTTAAAAGTGCACTTGGGTGTAGTACCAGGCTCAATAAAGTCTGACAAATAAAACAGTTTCTGGCGTGACTTGGAAAAAAATCTTCATATTGTAATATAAAAATAAACAACTTGGCTTTTCCACATAGAATTTTTTTTTTCAAAAAAATTTCTACGTAGAAAAGCCAAGTTGTTTATTTTTCAACTTCAATGTCTGACGAGAGAAATGAAATTTAAAATGAAGGCAAAATTTTTTATAAAATAATGATATTCTCCAGAAATTTTAAGGTTAAGATAAAACACAATTATTGCTTTTGCTATAATTCAGGTGAGTATCAACATTTTTGTTGCATGCTTTGTAAATATGCTCATATCCTCGTGCTCAATTGGCATAAATGGCTAATTAGTGCTATGTAGCATAATGATAAACTGTTTTATCTTCTAATTAGAATCTAATTTGTGTTGAAACCAACACTAATAGTTTCTCAAGCCTGAAAAAAGAGTATGAAATGATTTTACAGAAGGTAGTTGTCAACTTGTTGCAATTCCTGTTATTCCACCAAAACAAACACTCCTAAACCTTCAATCAGAATGCCTTTACATACACAAAACCTAGGATACACAAAAACAGCAGATAAATGCAAAGAATATTTTATAGCTTTGATTTTTGAAGAAGTGGAAATAATGTGAGTATGAGTATTTCTCAAATGTATAATTTAACTTTTGTGTTATCATAGTTTGCATCATCTTTTGATGGAAATAAATATCTTAAAGTACCTATCACATCTGCTTTTCAAAGAAGCTATGACTTAGAATGCTTGAAACTATATTTTTAATTGATTCCACGGAACTTTCCAATTGATTTATGTGTAACTTTGAAAAATTGGTCCTTAGTAGAAGGAATATGGAATATAGATAGCTATTTGCCTTTATTTTGGGGTTAGATTGAGACTATGGAGTCTCTTCTACCACCTAATGCTTTATAGAGCATTCATGAAAATAGCAGCTTAAGCAACCATTCCCTCAATCAATGCAATGCTAAAATTTAAATGATTACTGGATTTGCATGCAGAAGATGTTCATTAAATACATCCCACAATAACCTTCATATTTGATTAAACTATAGGCAAATATGAGGATAACCCTAAGAAAAATTTTATATCATCCCTGCAACCTTTTCTTTTCTTGAATTTTCACATTTTACAGTTTGTATAAGATTGTTTAGATTTTTTTCAGTAACAATATACCCTTTATTAAGGAAATGCATCTATGTTATGTGTATATACATATTTCCAACCTAAAACCAGATATTTTTTATTTGAGTTTGTCTGTAATCTGTAATGTTTGTCTGTTTGTCATTCCACCCTGAATACAATGGCTGCCCTTGTGAGACCAGTTTGAATTCAGGAATGGGAGGTTAACAGATACCCCTGCAGTTGTTATTAGAAGACTAACAGCTCATTTTTGCCTTATTGAAATGTTTTCTTTGATTGATTAAACTTAATTGATTATAGGGAGCCTAAGTTGGCAAAACTAGGTAAATAAAAATAATTATAGAAAAAATTGTCTAAAAACCATTGTCTCCTCACTCAGAAACAAATTCAGTACAGGCCCTGATGAAATTCCTGGTAAAGTTGTTCATCATTGTTTTGAAGCCATAAAAGCACCCCTTTTATTCTTAATTAATGAATCATTGACACAAGGGATTTTCCCATCCCAATTAAAAGAATCAAAAGTAGTGCCCATATATAAAAACCATGGCTGTGTAAACGATTTAGACAACTACAGACCAATAGCGGTCCAAAATACATTTGCTAAAATATTCGAAAAAGCCATGTTCATGCAAATAGCACCTTATCTTGAAAAAAACCTCCTACTTTCAAATTCTCAGCATGGATTTAGATCTGAAAGGTCTACCACAACCGCCATATGTCAGGCTATTGATATTATACTTAATTCATTAGATGCTAAACGCAAAACTCTTGGAATGTTTTTTGACTTGTCAAAAGCTTTTGACAATGTAAACCACGATAGACTACTAATTAAACTCAATAGAATAGGGATTAGAGGAACTCATCTAAACTGGATGAAGTCCTACATTCACAATCGGACTCAGAAAGTAGTGTTATCAGTAGATGGGTCAAAATATTCATCCATAGCATACCGAGTCAACAAAGGCGTTCCACAAGGCTCAACCCTTGGGCCACTCCTTTTTCTGATATATATCAATGACCTACCCAGCTGCTTACAGAATTATGAAGGAATTACACTAGTGCTGTATGCTGATGACACTAATGTAATAATATCGACAGAAACTTACCCCAGCCTAGTGGAAAAATCACAGTCTGTCACACTTGCAATAAACAAATGGTGTACAGACAACTTTCTAGATCTAAATGTAAATAAAAGTAAAATAGTATACTTTACACACAATAAAAATGCGACTGATGATCTGCTGGTAAAAATTAATGATCAATCAATTGAGAATGTGACGGAATGTAAGTTTCTAGGCATTTCTCTGTCTGCTAATATTTCTTGGGATATGCATGTAAAAGCCCTACAGCATAAGCTCAGTTCAACTTGCTATTTATTAAGACACTTGTATGAAACTACAAGTAAAAGTATACTATTGAATTTATACTATGGGGAAATTTATTCAAATATAACCTATAGTATAATATTATGGGGATCAGCTGCTATCTCTCAAACCATCTTTAAAATGCAAAAGAAAGCCATTAGAATAATTACCAGGAAACCTCACAATGCCCCATCAAGGCGTATTTTCCATGAATTAAAATTGCTACCACTCCCGTGCATATACATTATGTTCTTAATTTTGTATATTAGAAATAACATTGGAAACTATTCTCTTAACTCTGCCTATCATCATCACTACACCAGAGGAAGGAACAACATCCATTATGGGAATGTTAGAACTAAAGCATTGAAATTAGGACCCAATGAAATGGGCATCAGATTATATAACAAACTACCCAAAAGTATAAAGGAAACTAAGGGAACTGCTGCATTCAGGCATAAATTAAAAAGATATCTACAACGCAATATGTTCTACTCGGTTGATGAATATCTCAACAACATTCCTGACTAGAAGGTTTATACTCTTTGTTTATAGCAATTGTCATGGTCTGATTCATGTTGGTTATTCAATTATTGCCTTAATTAATATTTCATGTGCATGTAACAGCCAATGTTCATGGCGTTATGTCATATATTATGTAACTGTGAGCACCATTTCATTTCTTTGTATCTTAATTAGAGCCTGTGTCTTTGTTCCTTATTGATGTGCCTTATATCATGTACATACACCATCCACCCGGTATTTTGTATTGTGATCTCTGGGCAAATAAAAAGTAATAATAATAATAATTAACTAAGCAGAGAGGAGCATTTTCCCCACATGTAGTACAGCCTAGGCATAGTAAAAAGGATTCCTCCTCCTCTGGCCCCTGTTCATACCGGAGGAAGTTATGTTGGTTGCCTGATAAGGGTAAATATACAATATACTAGAAAGAGGTAAGGTTATGAGTGAGATGAATGGAAGACCATAGTGCATCCAGTATCTGTAGATCAGAAAGTCAATTGCTGATTACAAGGGCTAATGGGATGGTTTATGTGATTGTATCACATGAATTACTTTAAAACAGAAAGCAACACCAAATTCATGGCCTGGATAATCTAATAAGCTAAATTTAACAATTGATATTTCTTAATGAACTGTGCTAGGCCTTGACTATCATCATGGTAGCTCTTTTTAATGGTTACTTTTAAGCCTGATCAGTAGTTTGGCTCCTTACTGGTAGAGGATTAAAAGTTTTCAAATTCAAACCATGTCTATGTATATTCTAATTATTGATTTAGGCTAGTTTCATTAAGTAAAGAAATGGTGAGTTACATGAACTGAAAATCAGTTATGTTAACAAAAAAGAAAGAAGCAAATGAAAATATTCATTTTAACTTTGGTAGACTATGAGACATTGGAATAACACACAAGACGAGAATAGAAGCATTGAAACCTGGCAATTGAATATGATGAAGATCACATGGACAGTTAAAATGAGAACTGAGAAAGTAGGAAAAGCTACCTGAAACACTATTTTAAATAGAAGATCAAGATTACTCGGAAAGCTCAATCAATTTCTCAGGGGCATCATGGAAGAGGAAGTCTCAAGGGAAAAACCAAGGTAATAGTTGGATAAATTAGGAAAGAAGAGCCATGAATACGAAAGATAATTGAAATTGAATAAAGATGAATGGACTTTAGTCAGCACACTTCAGAGTGGCATACTGATTAATGATGATGACAAAAAATGTAGGTTAAATGAATGAACATAACAGCTATGAACAAATGAATAACCAAGTAAGTGAAGCTTAAAAGAAATCATTAAGACAGTTACACTATAATGAACATAATTGTGAACCTTTTTTTCATTAAACAATATCATTTTGAGGGAAACTAAAAAGATCAGTGGTCGCTCTAATTAAAAATATAGCCGTTAGATCAGGTATCATCATGTATTAAGTCTCCATTTCGTAAAGTGACTCAGTCATTGTCCTCAGGACTTCAAAATGCAATTTTGCCGATTTTGTCGGGTGGCCAAATGAAATACTTATCTCACGCTAAGGTGCAAGCGACGTTTTGAAAATTAAAACCTTCCAGAAATTCCACGAGCCTTTGAGAAGTGAAGACACCAAAAGAGCAAGCTAAATGTAATGTTTAGGCTATGGAAACTATTGCAATGCACATCAAGAAGTCTGATCCTAATAAGACAGTGCATATACTTTTAAAGAATTGGGAACTTATCATTATTTTTTACCTAATTATTTCCTTTCTATTTTTCCGAAAATCTAATCTGCAAACCAGGTTAGTTCATAACGAATAGTCAGCTATGCATCAAACTAGTCGTACCTTAAATAAAATTGTGAGAAAAATACCTTGTTTTCTTCATACTTCACCATATTTCTTATTTTCCAGGCATAACTTCTCATTTGCCTAAGACATTGAGCCTTCCGTGAAACTACCCAACAGCCTATTTAATACTAAGTTAATGCTACACCAAGATGGATATTTTGATACATAGCGCTCTTTCTTCGGTTAGATGACAGCTAGCGCTACCAGTGGGAAATAATCTTGTTGGGACGAATTGAATCCGATAGCTGCGACAACTTTGGTGATTGGTAACCTTCGGAACCATTTCGTGATAGGGCGGAAACGACGGGTTCCACCAAAAAACATCATCGAATCGTTAATCGTCACAGCAATCGTAATAGTGGGGGGTGTGTTGTTATGTTACTGTGGTAGAAGTTGGGGTGTAATTAGAGGGTTTTCCTCCAAATATGTTGGTCGTCTTAATAAGTTCTAATTGTGATCATATCAGCTGATCGGGCGTATTCTCAATTGTTTAGGTTTATGAAATAGTTAGACATGGCCCTAGTAAAAAGGTGAATGCATTCCAAGACTTCTTTCAGGTTATTATTAATTTTTTGTTGTCTTTGGCCCCCAAATAAATCGCCCGACAGATTTCGGAAAATGTTTTAGGAAGTTCAGGTTATGTTTCTTCTCTCCAATAGCAATGTTGTTTGTATCGCCTAGTTTCCTGTCCTGACATTAGGCAATTGGAACTCGTTTCTTTGTAAATTATTTAATCCAAGAAAATGGGATCCCCGCCTTCACATATCCACCGCATTAGGTGGTTTGCAGTACTATTTTCGGTGTTGGTGTTTTCCTGTGCTGGAGCTCACACAGATGAGGTTTCTTCTGCCATGGGGAAAGAAGAAAGAGAGATGTTGAAGTGAGTTGAAGCCGATTCACGCATGGATAATAATTTGCTGTAGTGATATAATGTAAAATATTACCTCTAGAGGTTTTCATTTAATCACTCCAATTTCCAACTTTTAATTGGTAACTGGCATTTCATTTGATCATTTCAGGGAAGAAGCTCGGGACATGTTTTATCATGCCTACAGGGCGTATATGGTGAGCTTAATCAATTACTTATATAATTTCATAGATCGTACTTGTAACTTGGACAGAATACACACTAACTCAGAATTAATATTTACCCTTCAGGGAAGTTACATTTACAATGGAGAGTTACACTGTTTTAGACGTTACACGGTGGAATGTCTCCGTTGTATAGATGACAGAAACACAGAACTCCACAATTAATATTTATCGACGACCATGGGTTCATCACTATGTGGCCTCATCAGGTAGTCGCCACCCGATGATGCCACACAGTGGTGAAACCATGATTGTCAATAAATACGAATTGTGGAATTTCAATGTTTCTGTTATTTATAGCCACTGTGGACTTTGCATGGTGCTATAAATGTTATGTGACCATTATTCACATGATGTAGCATAGAACCCTGTACTATACTTAATAAATGAACTCTCCGATAAGATTAATTGCTTTTGGACAAAACAAATCACATTATGTATTTGTTCTCTTTGTATCACACCTCTTGCCTCTACAAGCTTGCTAGAAAAAAGTCTGGTGGATAGTTAGGAATGGAGGGAATTAAATATTATTGGCAGTTATGTATTCCATAAGCCTTTTCCTCAGAGCTAAAAGTCAATTAACGACCTCTCTAAATGCAAACCTTAATATCAATCATTGTACACTACTTACCCTGTGAAATTTAGGAATGATGAAGCAAATTCAATGCCATTTAAAAGCTTGCTGAGGGTTTTAATTTTGGATCTTTCACCATAAACTCGTATATGTTATTAACCATCTTTCTCAATTTAATTTTCAAATGGGTGATACTTAAATTGCATGCCTTAAGCCTTAGGAATGCATATATCTTATCCAGTGAAAATAAAAATGTTAACTTATTATTAACTGTGAAAATGTAGAAAAATCTTGTTATTCACTCTTCTCAATTAGTTCATCTAGCTGTCAGTTGAATTGTTTCGTATGACTCTAGACAGGACAATATATATTTGTAAAGTTAGTCAAATATATGAAATAGAATTGGTCAGTGGCATACCGACAGACTCAATATTTTTTTAAACTAATATTATGTAGGATATAAGGTTACATATGTAGGATACATAAAGGTTTGCCCCATTTTGATTAGGCAGGTGGCCATCATCCAACAGGGAAGAATGTATGTGAAACGCTACACATGAGAAGAGGCAGGCAGTAGACAGGCAGGGTAGGGCTGTTGCCAAGCTAGAGTTCAAACTGGAAGGTGTAAATGGGAGTGGCTATTTGTTATTAGTATCTATGTGTGGTTTGTTGTGTTTATGATTTGGCGACTTTGAAAAGTGTGTTTTTTGTGGCATAGGATTCATTGATATTGGTTTTGTATTAATTCAAGTGCCACCGGCAATTGTTGAATCTATGCCGATCATTTTCTTTATTCATTAGTCATCATAAGACAATCTAAAACTTCTTACAGATGGAACCTTCAATTATTTGTTGATTACATGTATTTCACGCATATTTCAACATTACTGAATTATAAATACATCTGTTTTTTTCTTTACATGGTTTAAATCTTCTTTCTTCTTCACACTGTATTTCATATCTCGTTCTATTTTTTATTCACCCCATCTCTTTTTGAGCTGTCAAATATATCATGATAATTGGTACAGAGTAGAGAGAGGCCTTAGCATTCTTCAGGGCACCTGCAATTTTAGCCAAACCAAATACTTGCTGATTGTATTCATATTCTTTGTCCACCCTCTGAACTTAGTACTTTCACTTGCTTCGATACTTTATATCCATGAAGATTAATTTTTGTTACATTTGGCATGTTTGACCCTTAACTGTGTCACCCTGCTCATAATGACATCATATGAATGGGAGCCCCTTCCTTCCCAGAGCATATGGTGTATTTTTGTAATCCCAGATATTTTTCTTCTCTTGGTCATGAAAAAGTTTACCAGAGTTGTTGTTGGAAAAAATGATGATGAGTTTTCCTTTGGAAGTGAAGACAAATTCAAAATTAGAACTAACAACGAAGGTGAATTCTTTGAAAACCAGAAGTCTACACAAGCTTAAACAGTTGACAATGCTAGCAAACCTACAAAATTGGAAAAATTGCTTATTTCCTCAGTGAGACCAATATCTACGCTCAAAGTAAACTTCATAATAGAATACTGTGTGTTTGTGTTCAACTTTGAATAATTTGACTGTCACAATGTAGGAAGTGATGGAATTTTTCAGCTTAATTTTGAATATGGGCATTATTTAGCATCCTTAAATACCAAATTATTGGTCATTAGAATGTGTCTTTCAAGTGATATTTTTTCAGCAATCTTCACAAGGGAACGGTTTTTTGCAAAAATTTTGGATGATAAGGTTGAAAAACAATAAACCTGGAATAAATGATTGGAGAGCCGGAAAAGAGAAGGTCACTTATGAGTCATTTAGAAATGAAGTTCAGAAAGAGATTCAGAGAGTAAGGGATGGAAGATAGCCATTGATGTGCCTGTAATGGGATTCAAAGGTAAGGTTTTCTTCATTACATAAACCCAAAAGAACCCAACTAAATTGGGTTTTCGTCTTCATGTCTTCACAGATTACTGAAGTGGCTGCATTCATTTGTTTCTTACTTTGGTCCCACAACCCCTAAATCCCTTACTAAATCTGATCTTTAATTTGCATCAAAATTATTCTAAAACAGTGTGGTATATAGAAGCAGTCTTATCTTGGAGCTCAAGGATTCCATAGGAACATACAGAAATATGTTATACAAACAGAACAATCTGTAGGGAATTGATGAAGTATAAATGCTACTTGGCAGGGACTGTGATACCATATAAGAAAACAGCACAGCACTAATAAAAAATCCAGGGCTGAAAAAAGGAGAGTTGGTTGCCCTCAGAGAAAGAAACTCACTTCTCCTGGCAGGTAAGGGCAAGGGAATAGTTGCAATGCTAAGCAGTTGGGATACTTCTTAAATGGACACAGTGTAAATTAGGGTGTAAGGTAGTTGAGATTCAGAGAAACCAAAGGTGATGGATATGAATTACAATAAATGTACAGGTGACTTAGACACTGCAAATCTTTAAATGTGTGAAATACTGCTGTTTTATGAGGGAGACATTGAAATCACAGTGAAAGCTTTTTTTCTTAATTCTTGAAAAGTACAATTTACAGATCAAATTCATTAGGGAGTTAGTTGCAGATTGGTGGTGCAAACTCCCGGGGGCCGGCCAAAATCTTCAGACCCTTGAGATTATTTGAATGGAAAAATGTGTATCAGTGTACCTCACTGTGAAAAAGAAAAACAAGGATTGTATGGTTTGTACAAATAGAAAAGAATCCAAGGGCTGAAGAAGAGAGGCAGTTTATGTTTATGGTACTTGTGAAAACAAGCTATGACTTCATGTGGGAAAATGCTTGAAAAAGTCATTCAGCTAGGATACTTAATCTGAAAGTCAAAGTTTTCAAATTAATGCTTTTTCTGAAAGATGCTGAATTTTATTCCATGAGCATTTCATTCAATCCTGAGGCATTTAGAAATTAAATTCTAATTGGGCTGCTGTTAGCAAGGCTGAAAAAATTTGAGTGCCAAGGGTTAATATCTTGCGTCGAATTTTAAAGAAACTATTTTTGGTGAAATAACCTTTTTCAAAATAGAATTCAGAGGCTATTTATGATAAAAAATTTGAAAAAAATAATTCTATCCTAACTCAAATATATTTATGCCCAAAAAAATTGTATGAAAATCAGTGTCGTAAGAGCATATGGTGTTCATTAATTTGACTTAGACCCTTCGTGACCCTATGTACTTAACTAACAGAAACTCAAAAACTACGAACCAGAGCAGTTCAATATTTTATGTTTGACACTTTTATTCAGTGTAGGTGAACTGTTTGGATATTGGCCAAAATCAACCCACTGGGAGTGAGCATTTTTGTCTTTACTTCCCCATATATAGTATTGGAGAAGTATTTTACCTGTATTTTGTGCCTTTGCTTCATTTCCTTTCTGTTTTCAGGAGAATGCATATCCAGCGGATGAGTTGATGCCCTTGACGTGCTGTGGCCGTTGGAGGGGCACAGAGCCCAGTCGTGGTGACATTGATGACACCCTTGGCAAGTAAGTGTTGAGGCAAAGTTAAGGGGCATTCTTGAGTAAGCAACAGTGGCACTTTTCGTTGGTGGCTGTGACCAATGACTCGCCAATATTTCATCACCCTCTTAATCAATTTAAGGTTATAATTTTTTTTGGTCGTGTGGTGGATTGAGTGTATGGCCAAGGGCAGGGGGGCCAGAGTTCAGTTCTGGGTAGAAATTAAAGCACCAGTGGCCTTTGTAGCACTTAAAACCATAGCTTTTATGGAGGTATAGTCAACTTTCAAAGTACTGGAATATTTCTATTGCACACAATGGAGAGTACAAATGAAAATAATGTAGCTGAGAATCTTTTTATCCAATATGTAAGATGTTATGAGGTCAAAAATATATATTTCCAGGTTTTCATTTGACTCTCCCTAGTATAATTAAAACAATGAGATAATGTAAACATGGTCAAATTGCCAATTTTATGTTTAAAAATTGTCCCACATTGTTTTTGTATGGGATGTCTCTGGAGGAAGCCTTTGGTGTGATACTTCAATTGCTTCTCTTAACCTAATTCTTCTCTTTCCAGTTTCTCGCTCACCCTGGTAGACACTTTGGACACTCTTGTGGTAAGTAGTTTCATCTCCACCAAAAGCAATGCATATAGATATTCACATAAATCTGCTCCACATTTCTGGAAGCAAACTTTATTTCTAGTTTCTTAAGCCAGCAGCACTGATCACAGATATGTCCTCAATTTATCTGCAGATTGTGTGGAGTTTTGGACTAGCATTTTCAAAGTTAACAATGTTCTAGCCTCCACTTTGCAACCTCTGATTGTCAAAAGCTCTATTACAGTACCATGGTGAATCAGTAAAATCATTTTGCTTTTATTGCATTCATTTATTTAAGGTATACACTTTTGATTTCCATTCTTTTTCCTGATCCCTTGGGCTTGGTCTACTATAATTTTTTACTTTAAAAATTAGAGTTTTCACCCTTAGTATTTTTACTTGATGGTGTAAAATACTTCCTAGGAATATTATTGTATGTTAATTATTGTTAATTGTATCCTTGAAAAAAATTACCAAGAAAGGACGCTTCATTATTTAGGTCTCTTTGGGTAAGGTTTCCAATGTAGGACCAGCTTGCATGCATAGCTTATAAACTTACTATTTTAGAAATGTGTCAAATTTAATTCTGATTCCACCTGAAAGTGACACTCCTAGATTGTGAAGTATAGGTGAAATTAACCAGCACATGCATCCAACAGAAAGAAAATACTTAAGATATTGAATATAAATTTGGAATGAAGTAACTTAAAGTAACTATATAATTAATACATAGTCGACAGAAAAGAGTACTATTGTGTCTTTATATAATTATTCAATGACATGGTATTCATATCATGGCAATGCCATCCATCCACCTGGTGAATTTGCTGTATAGCAGCCTGGAAGAACATGTGTCTGATTAGTAGCAGTAAAAGGCTTATGTGCTGATACATATGGTTGATAATTGCCATTTGTGAAAAAGAATTGAATTGACACCAGGGTTTGGTATAT
Organism: Hetaerina titia; assembly: GCA_037158775.1. Lineage (NCBI taxonomy): Eukaryota > Metazoa > Arthropoda > Insecta > Odonata > Calopterygidae > Hetaerina > Hetaerina titia. The sequence continues at coordinate 96,426,546 of CM073771.1, read as the reverse complement.
TATTATTCTAATTATTAATAGGTTTGTTTCCTAGCCACTTATTCTTCAGACTAGAAGCATAATCAAAGTTTAAAAAATTGGTCTGGAAATGACATTAATGCAAAGTTAGGTTGTTTTCACATACTTTAACCTCGTAGGATTGCAGTATCCACTGCTAAATGTAAAAGATACCATAAAATGTGTAAAATAACATAGCATATATCTATAAGTTTTGTGCAATGGTTTTTATATGGTTGTATAGCTTAACTTTTAATAACTTTTTTTAACTATGACAACTCGTTAGTGTAACATCTCTACATGCATGAACTATTGGAGGAAAACCTGAAAAAGAACTGTACCAACATAGGAACAGAAAACAGTGCAACTGGCATATCTCTAATTTTAATATTTTTCCTCAATTCTACACACAGAACGAAAGTGTTTTGCTATAGAATGTGGTTTGATTTTATCATCTGGGAGTTCTAAAGACTTGTACATTTGGCTTCATCATAGTTGTATATATATTTCCATTTCTCAAAGGTGTTTCAGTTGTATTATTTATAATTATTTACTTTTTTGCAGATATTGGGGGACCTGAAAGAATTTGAGCAAGCTGTAAGACTGGTGGCCAGAGATGTCTCCTTTGACAGTGACATAGTGGTCTCTGTTTTTGAGACAAACATCAGAATACTTGGGTAAATTTTGTAAATGCTGAAGCCAGATGGCTGTTAACTTTCACTGTAATAGAACGTATTGGAAAACTGCTAACCAAGAATTTTCAATCCCCTACTTTTAATTTTAAATGGCCATAAATAGTCACGCAAATGAACATTTTTATTTTTTACTTTTACCCTTGACTGGATTACATGGGTCGTTGGCCATCACTCACCATCACAAAACCATGGCCATCACTTTGTCAGTCGATTGCACTGTCTTGGACTTCTTTGGAGTCAGATCCCCTTCGGAAATGCTCTTTTCCTATTGTCCCTTTCTCTGTAGGGTGCAGTAGTGTATCCATGTTTCATCCACAATTATGCATCGACACAGAATTTTCTCCGGATTGTGATGGAAAAGTGCCAAACCAGCCTCTGAATCGACCACATGATGGGCATTTATTCTCCACTGAGAGCAAACGTGCCACCCATCTTGTCAAAATTTTTTTCACTCCTAATTTTTTATGCAATTTGAAAACACTATCTTGTGATATGCCCGTGGCCTTATTTATTTCATGAACTTAATTCATTGATCACTCAAACTATATGGTGTGTTTTGTCAATATTTTTAGAGGAAATCACTCCCACTGGATGTGTCAAATAATGTTCATAATTTGTGGATATACAGCCTTGTTTGAACTCATTTACCCAATTGTAGACTGACAAAAGTTACAAAAACATGAGCGGATGTGCCACGAGCTTCATCCAGCTCAGCTTTGATATCTTTTTGTGTTAAGCCTTTTAGATAGAAGCATTTAATCACTGCAGGAAACTCATTTTGCCCATTTTTCTAAATTGAAGTTTGTTGCATCAATCGACTATGAAAATGAAACTACAGAATGGATATTGCTGAAACTTAGCATTCTAGTGTAAGATAAGGCTTACTAAAAGCAAGCTTTTTTTCCGATACACTAAGGGCCATCTCTTAGTGTTTCTAAGGTTTTATTGTAGGACCCACTTATCATGGTGTAAAAATTAGGAAAGCCGAGCAAGACACAGTGCAATGTGCTAGTTCTACAAACAATAATGATCAAGTATATGGATGTGATGGGTGCAAGGATAGAGAGGCAGGTTTGTTTATGTGGAGGAAGTTGATGCATCAGATTGAGTTGCCTAAATTTCCACCTGGCAGGAATAAGGGTGTTTTCTTAAAGGCCTTTTGGAAAGATTGACAGCCACTGGATGACAGCATGGCTATACACACACACACACATGCATGCATGCTCTGTAAAATTAAGAAAATATTTCTGCTCATGCAGAAGGGCAACATCTATTTAATTAAATTCGTGACCATGTTCTTACATTCGAGACCCTGGCCCTGCATTTTTGTAAAACATTACTTTTACCTTTGGTAAGCATGTGACCTAATGTCTACTCTTGCAAATTTTCTGGCTATTCAGTTATGCAACGGTCCGGGAGACAATTGTGGTTTTTCTTGTGAAATTAGAGTTTAAATGATTTGAAAACATTTGTGCTCTCCCATAAATTGGTGGAAAAATGTTGACAATGGCTGCAGTAGTTAGCAGCATGTGATTTAAAATCAGATGAAAAGCTTAAAAAATAGAATTCATGATGATTAGTTACATTTGATTCATCAGAATAACTACAATTAAAAAGATCATTGGTACATTGCCTCTTATTACACATTTTAAAGCACTTTACATTTTAAGCCTTATATTGGAGTATGCAAGCTACCTCCCAGCATTCCCAGTTCCTTACTGTATTTCCCATTGCCGAAATTTATAAGTTTTCAGTTGTAGAATAATACGTTTTTCATCTGTTAGTGGAATGGATTAAGATTTTACATAAAAGTTCTACAACTGCTAACAGTAAAAGAAATAGAAATCACCTTATACCCTCGGTTACTAGGTGTGGGGGTATATCATACTTCAAATGAGTATCATGCTTTATGCTCATAGAGTCATGAATTTCATCGCTTCCCATTTGTTGTGAATTTTTAATTGTTTTGAAATTTGTTAGAAACAATTTTCAAGTACATAATTATCATTCCAGCTTAGTTAACTGAGGAAGATAACATGGATCTGACTAAAGTGTCCTCATTCACAATATTTTCAGTGTAAATGAGACCATTCCTATTTTTGCCACAAACCTTTCATAAGGTAAATTAATTAGGTGAGGGACAGTTGTATTTGTGATGCATACATTACTATAGAAAATTGTAAATCAAATACAAATATAAATTTTTCTAACTTTTCTAAAAAATATCTACCTTTCATTCCCGAGAATTGTATGGCTTGCTATGAAATAATTCCATGATTCCCAGCTTTCGCCAAAATAATTTCAACCTGCAGTGTTTTCTACAAAAATTAATTTTCAATTTTAAATATTTCCTTAATCTGATCCATATATATTCTTTTGGGAAATGTAGTCCCATGTACTTGCATCTAATACAAATGGCGGAGACTTATGAAAAATCCTTTTGAAAAATGTTCATATATGTTCTTTGCTAAGAAGTATTACTTAGGCATTCATGTGAGATGTGGTTGCCATAGAGTAAGTTCGAGCATTTGGCTGCAACATTAATTACAATCTCAAAATATTTGTCTTTTCCAGAGGATTGCTCTCAGGCCACATCCTTGCTGAGTACTTACAGCAACGGGCTGGTATAATGAGCTGGTATCGAAGTGAGCTGCTGGACCTGGCCAGAGATGTTGGTTACAGACTGCTGCCAGCATTCAACACCACAACTGGGATCCCTCATGCAAGGGTGAGGCACCTCCTGCTTTGTGCATGCACTGATTTATTGCAAGAGGTGCACCTTCAATCCAAGATGGTTATTGGACAGGCCAAACCAGCCATTGAATGGAAAGGGCATGCATGGCAAAAAGTATCATTAGCTCAACTACCAGCTCATTGACCCCTTTATATGTTAATTTTCTTTTCCGCACCCTTTTAGTATTTTTATTATGCTGTAGTCAATGGTTGGGGTCAATATTGGGAAGTTCCATCATGAATTTGAGTTAAATAACAAAATCTGTCTAACGTTTACCACCAAAATAAATTTATCACTACTGTTTTACCTCATGTAATATAGCCTACATTGCTTAAAGTTGTATTAATACACATCTCTTTCACAGAAAGGGAAATATAATTACTTTAAGTACGTTAGGGCAGAGGAATAAAGGAGGGGTAGACTGAACTCTTCTCCAAAGTGCAAGTGACAGTGAATTTAATCTCATCCTCATTGCAATTTTCAGACCTCTGAGAATAAGTATAACATGAGGCATTCTACTTGTAAGTGGGAAAAGTTTTAGAAAGAATTGCAAGGTTCTGTGTGAAATTATTTCAAGTGACTTTGGAATAAATGTAGCTTTTAGAAATGTGCCCCTAGGATCTAGGGCATACCAGTGATTTGGGCCTGGCATAAAAGTGGGTTAAAAAACCATCATTAAATTGTCAAAGGTTGACCATTTTGTTTGCAATAATTTTCTATGGTAATACAAAGTATTTATTGCAATTAATAGTGATGCTCATGTTCATTAAATGAAGAACACGATGTATTTTTCCACTGTTCTTTATTTTTGTACTACTAGTTTCAATGCTTAGGCATCATATAAGCCTAAGCATTGAAACTAGTAGTACGATATAAAGAACAGTGGAAAAATATATTGTGTTCTTCATTTAATGAACATGAACTTCCACAAAGTTGAGTCTGAAACAATTGAATACAGTGGTGCTCATATTTGGGAATGTTAAAAAATAAATGACAAATTTTCTCATTTGGTTGAGAGTTTGGAGAGGGAAATCCATCCTGGGTACCTTTGGTCATGGTTGTGTGCCCCTGATCTGTGGAATGTTATTTAAAAAATTGATGCATATTGATTGCAGATAAACCTAAGGTATGGGCTGAAGAGTCAGAAACTAGAATCTTCAAGGGAGACCTGTACTGCATGTGCTGGGACAATGATACTTGAGATGGCTGCCTTATCAAGACTCACGGGGGAATCAGTATTTGAGGTACTGGTGATATAAGTGCACTCACCTCTCCCGTTACGCTTGCCGGAGAATGAAGTGCCGTACAAATAATACTTTAAATAAATTATGACTGTCAGCTTGAGGAAGGAATTCAAAATATAAAATTGCCATTTTTCACAAGCATAAACATTGTACTTGTTGTGTAGAGCTTATTATTAGGTTTACTTAAAATAATTTTCCTTCTGAATTTTCATTATAGCATTGAAATGGAAGGCGATGATTGCTAATGGAAATCAAAGCATAAAAAATTAATGCAATGAAAACTCTGCTTTAATTTATTTCCAGTCTGTTAAATTAACCATTACTTTCCATATCACTTTTGAATTATACTCCTGCTCTAAACTGTATGCATTTGCTACTTACCTTTCACTGCCAAGCAATCCAGACAATTTGTAAAGAACCCAAAAATTATTTGGATTTATACTTTCCAGTACTCCCTGGTGCCTCAACTAACGTTGAGAGCTCAGGAGTTTGGAGAAATGTCTTCCAGCTAAATGAATTTTCAAGTATTATTCAATATGGTTTACATGTTCATTATTTAATATATCATTGAATGTGTTTTTGAGTAATAATAATTAAATAGGGAAATAGGCTGTCATTGGTGTAAAGGGGACAGTGAATCTCTTTTAACACAGTGATATTTTCTCAAAACAGGAGAAGGCACATAAGGCAATGGATGTACTGTGGCGCATGAGGCATCGAAGCTCGGACCTCATGGGCACCGTGCTGAATGTGCACAGTGGTGATTGGGTGCGGAGAGATTCGGGAGTTGGTGCTGGCATTGACTCATACTACGAGTATTGTCTTAAGGCATACATATTGCTTGGCGATGAGCGCTACCTTGGACGTTTCAATCGAGTGAGTTGGACACGAGTGCTCATCGATGAGCTGATGGGTAATGTAGTCATAACTCTAATTACACAGCTCGAGACCGTCAAATATAACAGATCACTCAGAGGAAGTGCAAGCCGTAGTGAAAAAATTGGTTTCTAAGTTTGCTTCTGTCCTAAACCCGATGCATTTGGTAGGAATGTTGTTTAATTTAAATTTCTCAATCAGTGAATGTTGCCTCGGCACTACTAGGTTGTCACTTTCATTCCAGAGACCTGGTCCAAGTATACAATTTCCTCAATTCTGCTTTCAAGGAATTTGTAAATAACAGGCTAAAAAAATGTTTGAAAAAATCACTCCCTAGTTTTATATGTTTTTTATGGTTTTTCTCTTTGTAATTGCTCTTGGTATTTTTGGGTTCTTTTGACAGTTTTTTTTATCTTTTTGATGAGGAATTGGGAAAAAATACACTAATTATAATTCTATTAGAAAAAATTGTGTCAACCCTACTCAACACCTTAGCTACAATTGTCACATCAGTGTCTCCAATGATAGAAGACACTTGTTTAAGAATTTTTCTTGTTTCTTGCTTGAGATTACTTCATCCTTGTTAAGAAACTTTATATAGCATCATTATGTCTCAACCATCTCTCAGCTGGTGATCATATTGATAATATTTTATCAATCCAAGATTGGTTTGCAAGAATTCTCCAAGCTATCCTCTTACCCATAATAAGTGTCCTTCATGTAGTATTAAGCTCCAGTCCAAACTTTTTGACAAACTCTTTCCAAATTCATATAGGCAGAAAAAAAATTGCCTGGTGAACTCTTCTTGTTTGCATTAATTTCAGTATTTTTGTAAATTTATCAATCATATTTATTGTTTGTAGTATTTTTCACTTATTTCTTTTTCTTCAGAATCATAGGCCATTTACTCATTATTGCTCCTTAATGTGGAAGTAATTTTCTATGCCTTGTGGTTTCCCATTTTTAGGAAAAAAGAATTTGAGATTGAGAATTTTCTTTGGAAAGAGAAATTTCTTTAAGAAAAGAAATAACGCATACCAGTATTATATTTTTGTATGTGATTATAATAATTTGCAATTCTGACTCACGTCTCTTACCTTAGCATTACTCAGCAGTCATGAAGTACATCAGCCAGGGACCAATGCTGTTGGATGTCCATATGCATCGGCCGCACACCAACTCGAGGAACTTCATGGATGCTCTGCTTGCCTTTTGGCCAGGGCTACAGGTACTGGCTGGCTCGATAGTGTGGTCTCGTTTGATCATTTCCTTTCTTGCCTCTCCTTTACATGCAATTCCTTCTTCTTTGACAGGTCTTGAAGGGGGACATCAAACCAGCGGTGGAGACACATGAAATGCTCTACCAGGTGATGCAGAGGCACAATTTCATTCCTGAAGCATTCACAACAGATTTTCAGGTATATTTCCATATTTTGGTTTTTGTAAACAGAGAAAATGGTCACATGGTGAATGTGATAACACTTAACTATCTTCTCTGGCTGAAAAAAACTATTCAAAGGGATTTTACTCGATTATTACTTGGGTTACCCTAAACATAGTAATCAACCCTAAGATCGGTTTGGTAGTTGATCATAGAGCTCACCCAGTACTAAGCGCTCTACAGCATATGAAATGCACACATCAGGGTAGGGGGCCAGTTCCTTTCCCTGTGCTGGTTATGGTTTCCCAGGAAGATCTAGCGCCTGAAAAATCACACAGCTTGGGTGGAGCTGAGGTTGCCCAGAGAGGCTTGCCTGGGAATCAAATCCAGACCCTTCGGTCAGTAGTCCAACACTCTACCCCTGGACTACCACAACTGAATTAGGTTATGACTAGAAACATTTAGAGTATAATAATGAAATGTTGATCTTTCAGAAATTTGAAGGTGTAGTGGAACCTTCGTAAATTCCTCCTTGCAATGGTATCCTCTTTAGTACATCAATTTTGTCGTGTCCTGATTCTATCCCTAAGAAACACAGGCAGCATTATTTTGTTAGTACATTTTAAAACTGTGGTGGGAAGTAAATAGAAATAATTTTAAAACTTATAAAATGTTTTTTTCTTCTCCGTGTGGAGAGAAGTTCCATAAAGTTAAGCCTGAAACAGTGAATCTTATGACATTATGTTATTCATTAAGTCATCAAAAAATATGCTTAAATCCTTGCATTAAAGAAGTATCAAGAGCTGAAACTGAAAAAAAAAACTAAATAAATTTAAGAATGGTTTACTTAGTCTTGGCTGTATAATATGATGAAAAATTGATCTCCACATAAAACTCTTGTGTAAAAATTTTAGAAATCAGAATGAGAAATAAAAAACAGAAGACTGTTCAAGTTTGGGTATAGGTTCAGGTTTTTAGAGTTCTCTGCCATCCAGCTCCCTCTTTCTCCCCCCCCCCCCCCCCAACTCTCTGGATCTGAAGCCTCTCTGCTGCATATGCAACCCCCCCCACAGATGGCATTGTAGTAAACCTGTTTGCCCCATTTTGGTTTCACCTCCTTACCTCCCCTTCACCCTCTCCTCTGGGTGCTTTCCGAGTATGGGTGTATACTCATGTCCTGGAAATAATTGTACCTGACGATGTTACAAATATTATTAAACCATTCCTATCACAATTAAGTATGGTGATATCTTCAAGGTTTTTGTCTAATTCCTCAAAATGCTATTTCACCAGGTTGAGCCTTGAATCTATTGAATTGATCTCATTATATTTTTGTAAATAAGTTTCAAGAAACTGTAACAGTAACTTTAACGGAGTCACCCGCTATGTGTGCATTATAATGCAACCATTTCAGAGAGTAAAAATCATTCGTATGATTTTTACTCTCTGAAATGGTTGCGTTATAATGCACACATAGCGGGTGACTCCGTTAAAGTTACTGTTACAGTTTCTTGAAATTTGTCTAAGGTGTGAACAGCCTAAGTGTTTGAAATTGGCTTTATTAACATCGTGGACTGTGGCACGTCGCGCACGACTATGAATGCCTGTGACATTGTATGTACGGTATTTCGTCATAACATCTTGTTCCTTTAAAAAGCCCCCAATATTTCAGAGTGTAAGAGGACATCTCGATAGCTTAATTGGTTAAAGCACTCGGCCAGATATCGAGGGATCCGGGTTCGAATCCCGGTCAAGGCGAATGATTTTTACTCTCTGAAATGGTTGCATTATTTGTAAATAAGCTTAAATTGTCAAAATCTCATGACACATGGGTTCTGAAATTTATCTCAAGGGAAGTGGTTTGGTCTGTCTGGTTTTATTTGTTGAGGAATTTTCTACTGAATATTGAAAATGCTCACAGTACTTGTTTTAGAACAGAGAATTGAGGTCAGCTATAATGAGTAGAGTACATAATCACAGTAGAATTAACCTTTAAGTCAGTATGTATTTAGCAAAATATGGTAATTCCCCCACTCTACAAAGGGTTCGTAATCAAATAAATTTGTTTTACAAGCTAATCAGTGAAGAAACCCATTATATGCAATTAATAATGCACATTATAATTGCACATACCTTTTAAAATTACCTAAGGCTCTGCACCATTCAGTCTTCCCTCTGCCAGCTGGTTCCTGAACAATTATTTATATACTAGTTGCACCCATGAAAAATCACAAGATTTGAAAATTGCAACTTTCATAAATCTGTTACAATTCCTGAATATGATTTTTTTGAAAAAGGTGATACCCTTAAAAAATCATGGGATTCCTGATTGACAGCTTTCTAAAAACATAAGACAATTTATGAAATAGAAGTTTTTAGAAAAAACTTTGGCCACAGAAATACTCAATACTCCACTATAAATGTTCCCTTAAAACCTTCAGCTGAAAGTGAACTTCCCACTTCTATATCAACAGCTGATTCGGGAGTTCAGAAAGTAGATTTTACTGTCTACTTATGTGCATAATTAGCTTTGTAACTCCCACGATCCTCTTCAACACGGCCTCACATTTTTGAGGTGTTATGTTATATAGGTGTAGTTCCTAAAATTACATTAAAAAGTGATAAAATTTTAATGGATTTAACATTTCATACCACAGTAATCAACTTGAAAGTTGCTTCTGATAGATGTGTGTAGAGCTCACCCCAACAAACCCACATGGCTCTTGAAACTGCCTGCCATGGTGTAATATTCTGATCACATGAATCAAGTACACAGCAATTAATCCCCATCTTTCTTGGTGATTCCCATGCTCCTCATACCACGAATAACTGAATGAAGGACCATTGTTCAATGGCTGCCTTTCAGGTGCATTGGGGTCAACACCCTCTTCGGCCAGAGTTCCTTGAATCTACGTACTTTCTGTACCGAGCCACTGGGGATCCATATTACTTGGAAGTTGGACGCCATGTATTGCGCAGCCTTCAAAAGTACGCAAGGGTTCCATGTGGGTATGCAGCTGTGAAGGATGTGAGAACTGGAGTGCATGAGGACAGGTGAGTAAAGATTAGCTTAGACCACATTGTTAGTCATTTGTGATCCCTCCTTTTTAGTATGCCCAAGAATGTTTATTGAGGGTGGAATTGACGCTTGTTTGGAGCTGGCTTTTCCACTGGCACATGTTGGGATTTGCGCATCTATTCCAAGTTTTTAGTGAATGTTTTTTCCCTTCTCCTTTTCCCACTTTAAATGCCTTTCCTCTCCCTTATCCCTTACTTATCCCTATTAGGGGTTAAGCGGAAGAAGAAACGTAGTCTCAATCTCCAATCCAATGAAGTCCTTTTATTATTATTATTATACCTTTCTGGTGGATTACAAGGAATTTATGTAGTTGTAGATATATTTTATTGTGTCTTTACTAACTATTTGAGTGAGTTGATAAGCTTCATCATTTAACCACCTTAGACATAACCCTTTAGTTGAGTAACATAATCAAATGTGTAATTGTTGTTTATTTCAGTTTCATATAATTATGAAGTGCCAAGTCAACCTTAAAATCCAACTTATTTTTAGAAAATAAAGAGTTATTTGGTCAATGTATTTGGGTTACTTCATATTTTAGCATCACATATTGTCCTCGACTTTTCCATCATTTTACATGGTGTTTTCTTGATATTAATCTGTTGCATTCACTGAGATTTTGCACTCATAACTATTAATATTATAATAATATGACAATGCATGCTATTAAAACCACATGTAGGCATGAAAATGTATGTTAAATCATTAATACTAGCTTCCTGATTGATAGGAATAAGCTAATAAGTGGTTATAAATTCAACATTAGTACTTGATGTAGCAAGTGATTTTAATTTAGACGTCTGAAATTGTTTAGTGGACTGTCTTGTGAGTTCTTAGCTCAATGCTAGACGGAAGATTTGGGTTGAAATTTGATGGTAGACAAAAAACAGGTTCATGTTATTGGATGTGTAATTGAAATGGTGGTTGATAGAAAATCTGAGATTGTTTGCAAAAAAAATCAGAAATTTTTTCAAGGTTTATACTTTCCTTCTATTGAACATTGTACAATCACATTACTCTGAAGAGTTGCAACATTGTCCTAATCTTTGGATGTTTAATTTGATTATTTAATTTCAGAATGGATTCCTTTGTGCTGGCAGAAACATTCAAGTACCTGTACCTTCTTTTTACCGACCCAAATGACCTGATCTTGGATTTGGATGAGTTCCTTTTTACAACAGAGGCCCACCTGCTTCCACTCTCACTTGCACGCCTCTCAAACTTCACTTTTGTTGATGTAAGTAATGGAAAAACGCAAGTCTGCTGCCCTCATTGTTCATTTATATATGATCAGGGGCCTTATTTATATATGATCAGGGATTTAATGAATCCTCTACAAAAAATCTTGCATGGAATATAACATTTTCACATGCAAAAATGTCTGATAGTAAATGTCATAATTTATTTTTTGCTATTAGAAAGCTGTGCATGTACAAGACTCATACAAGAACTTGTATATTATTTTGAAGTACTGAGAAACAGACTTTGTGTAATGTTGATATTTTTTGTGGATATAATTGTTTATCTCCAATGATTGAAAGCTAAGAAAGAAAAGTCATTTTTGTCCCATCTTACCTTTACTATGGTTTCAAGCAAGTGCTACTTGAGTAATGTAGTTGTTAGATAACTTCTAGAGTCATAAATTTCTTCTCTCTCCACCTCTATCCTCTTAAAAAGTTGCATCCATATAATCAGCACCTTGTAATTTTTATTATCTTCTTAAAGTATAAGTTTTACCATAAGATTCTCACTGTACAGAATTCCACTAGATTTAACTTTTCTAAAGTGGAATTTCATTAATATATTAGGAATGGTCGAGGAATGTAATCATCTCCATTGTCTATCAACTGCGTGAGAGACCACTTTCTCCTTTTCTTCTACAGTCAATTGGTGAACGCAAGGAGCGTGCAAGGGGGCCAGCAGCAGATGCATACTCAGTGTGGGATGAGGATGTAGAGAATGCACGATCATGTCCCAACACACTTCACCTCTTCCCAGAGTCAGTGAGGCGGCCTCTGCGCAACATGGTGGATGGAATTTGCCCCAAGAGCACAGTACAACGCAAGTTGAGAGCTTCAGAGTATCAGGTGAGGTCATTTCGATTTATTTTGACACTCCATAACTTTTTCACTGATAATCTTGAGTCTACTTAGGTTTGTATGAAATTATTGGTATCAATTTTTTTCCTGACATGTATGTGAAGCCGCGACAAGTATATTAGAGAGAAAGGGGTAACTTGTGCAAATTGAATACCACCCTATCTAAAGTATTTGAATGTTTGAGTGGCCACCAGTAATCACATGTCCTTATCCTTTTCTATTAAAGGCTGGCAATGAAGAGCATGCCAAGATAATCCGAGACATGGGAATTACAGTCCTGTCATTACCTGATGGGAGGGTTCAACTTCTTCACAATTTGGCCAGTGTAAGTTCTTCAAGTATTTTCCTTCATGTATACTATTCTTCCAACTTAAGGAAATTTAAGTGATAACCTTTGTAATTTAATGAATTGTTCTAAACATATTTTAACTGCTGAATTTACCCTTATTGTGTTGTTTTCTTATCTCTTACATGGAAAAGCCTGTAATTGTTTTAATTTCTTAAAAAAAACTAGGTTTAAACCAGTGTCTTGTCTTCTTCATTTTTATACATCTATGGGAATATATGTCATCATTGATATTTTTTCATAGGCAGGTTACTTTCTAAATATATGGACACTGTTGTGTAATTTGAAAACCAGTTTTCCAGTTTTTTTTCCACGTAGGTTTAGTTTTGTAGCGCCAGGTCATTCAAATGCTTTTTTCTTGTTGATGATTTAAAAAATAGTTCATTGATTTCAAATAAATGCACTGACAGTTTAGTTCTCTAATATTCTTTTTAAAATTAATTAAAATAAGCTTTAGCAGCTGTGTCATTAGTATAAAGTAGTTTTAACCTTCACATGGATACTTACTTGTATGCAATTTTATGCATTATATGTAATTCATGTGGATTTTTGTAATATAAGTGATTCTCTGCACCACTGTGGCCCTTGGAATGCCTACTTTGGAGTTTTGATGGATGGAAGCACTTTCTTTTACCATATATGCACCTATATTCATGTGAGTCCGCACTAGGTAGTATTTTGACAATTATTTCTGTGTATATTTATTTTAATGCTCTTTATTACCTTGCTAATATGTTATTTTATGTCTTTCACTTCAATCAATCCCCAAACCCCTACCTCCTCTGTAAGCTGAAGGTTTGCTGAGAAATTATTAACAGTCAAATCATGATGCATTCCATTATAAATGGTTTGAACAAATAACATTCATCTGCAACCATTTGTTCTGCATGTTAGAGCCCTATTACATATTTCCTTTGATAAAATGAAAATTATTCCTTGGGTTTATCCTCTTCTTTCATCTTTGGTTTAAAAAAATTTTCCATTTCTTACTCTTTTGCCTAAGGTGAACTGAATTGCTTGAAATACCCTCAGCTTATAGATGAGTCATAAATAAGTCTAACATAATAATCAAAATTTAATTTCCTTGGCACACAGGCCCAGTCCACCGCTGATGGGGAGGAGGGCATCCTCTTCATGCAGGAGATGGTTGAGATCTCAAGGATGCAGTCATCTCAGTCAGAGACACCGCCCCAAGCAGTGGTGTTTCACTCACAGTGGGCAGCCAGCCATGCAAAGCAATCGTCAAAAATCAGTTCAGATGGAAAGGTGGTGCTGAGTGCAGGGCCTGCGCACTTTGGTCAGGAGCTGAAGGGAAATCAAAAGGTATACATGGCTGTTTTTTTTTCCAAATTCAACTGCTTATGAGTGTGGATTAGTTCATGGATACCAATTAAGAATTATTAATTTCCCAATCGTATGGTTAAAATTTTAAAGTTTTAACTAATAGTTCAAAAGGAATTTACATTTCAGGGAACAGCATTGAATTTATTGTATGTACATAATTTGGCTTTAGCAAGGTCTAAGTGACAAAGGCATACAGGCTATATGAGAACTATTTTTTTTACTGATGAGGTGATGCCAGTTTTTCTTAGTACCTAATACCAAATATGATGCTACTAATTATCCATGACAACACTTATCTCCTTTAGAAACCAGCTATTGTGCATACTCTTGAAATTACAAGGAATATTTTGTTCCAATGCAACAAATAAAACCTCCATACTTTAATAAACTTTACAATACAAAAAGATTTACATTTGTTTTGTTTAATATTATGTAAGCATCAGAAACATTTTAACATTTCTCAATATTAGGAAAGGATATACTTTAATATAAAATAAATATAATCATGAATTATTTTATTTAGTCATTTTAATTTATAGTCATATGTATATTTTCCATTAGTTTATGACAGTTGTAACTTAACAATATTTATCCATGCTAAATATTTTTGAAATAATTTATTATTAGAAAAAATCAATTCTATGTTCTTTCGGAGATTTCTGCGACATGGATAAGAGGTTCTATTGCATGCTTCTTGCATTTTCCTCATGTTTTTTTCACTACGTTTGTTGACTTGGACTGGCAATAAATGCAGTGAAAACCTGAGAAGTATGTAGAGCCCTTTTCATAAATGTTTTTTAATAAGCTAACATGAAAACTGTTGATGATTATAAGTAGAAAAAAATGAATAATCCTATATTTTTGTAAATTTTCAGTATTTATATTCATTCATATGGAATGAGAGGCAGTGCTATGATAAAATGTTATTATTACCTAATATTGCAATACCTTAAGTCAATCTTTCAATGCCTCAAATTAATTTCTCTTTAAAATCTAATAGATTAAGTAGTATCACATATGTTTTTGATTAACTGATGATGAGACATTTTTTTAGAGTTAAGAGTAATATGCTACGTAGGTTTCTGATTGATTCAGAAACAAAGCACTGATACCATAAGAATTCACTATGGACCTGTGCTACATGGAATTAGTTCTCAGTTTCAAATAATATTTAAATTAGTGGTCAGTCTGAAATGACAACTGGAATATGTGTATTGCAAAAATATTGGTGTCCATGCGATAAAAATAGTATGAGTCTGTGTAGTTTGTGTTATTAGCAGCTAGGCAAGTGCTGGAATATCTCTCAGGGAGAATATATTGTCCAAAGACATCTAAACTGTAGAAAAGCATAAATTTTTTGAGAAATGAATGAAAGTCCTAATTTGAAATGCATAGATAATGGCAGTGTAGTAGTAACTCATACAGAGATAACATTTAATATGCTCAGTTTTGTATAGTTAAATATTTTTAGTACAAAGGCAGACCATGGAAGAAGATGTGTTGCTTCTTAGCCAAATGCCTGCAGTAGCAAGGACTCACAGTACCAAGTATCCCAGCCCTATTATTTTTCTATCATAGGTGCTAAAAATTTTGCCTTAAATGAAAGTCAAATTTTTCACTTTTCTTTACACAAGTAGAAGAAAGGTAGGAGCTGAGGAGTTTGTAGTTTTGTGCTCTGATGTAGTGGGGGCTTGTTTGAGAGTGATAGAGCGCTAGTAAATGGTGTTTAAAAGTTTTGTCAGCTGTAAAATGTACAGTTAAATACTTAAGATATATTCATGACTCCATTGGACACTTCTCTCGATTGCGATGCGTTTCTTCTCAGGTGACTGCTCGTGTAGGGGTTGCAGAGCCATTGCGTGTTTGCGGAGACTTGGAGAATGCAGAAAGGTTGCTTGGTCGGATTGCCATTGTGGAGAGGGGTGATTGCATGTTTATTGAAAAGGTAAGGGGATTCTCAAGAGTCTTATTGAATTTTTAAAAATTTATTTTTTATTGGTTATACCCCAGTTTTTTTAGGGATAATTATGAATTGATACTCATAAATTATAATTTTAGTTTCGGAAGCAGTTTAAATTTTTTTCAGTGAATCTTGCTCCAAGTTCATTTGTTGTTCCGACTAAAACTCTTTGAAATAACCTTCAAGTGAGGTATTTAAGTGTTATGAAAGAGGAATAAAGGAGCATTTGGAAATCTTTAATTTCATCTTAGAAGTAAAACCCAGTTTTTGTTTCTATTACAATTTAGAATTCAAAGTGAGCCAAGTAAAAACAACTACATTATTAGTGTTTCTTTATTGTTTTTTGCACTCATGCAAATTTTTTGTTTATTTATCAATTTCTCTGACCACCCTGATAGTTGCACTACTGTAGTCCACTCCCCCCGCCCCCACATTCCATTGCAGAAACTAGAGAGGAACAGATTGACAGTTAATAAAATGAATAACGAGGTCCAAAGGCTTTCAAGTCTAGTAAAAAAAAATGTCATGGTATTAATTACTCATTATTTGCTAGTATCACTATCAATCTAGACTGGGTCAGTTCTTCACCATGCTTTCATCAAAAAGTTATGGCATTTATTGTTGTCTTATTTCTATGTGCCATTAAGTATCTGCAAAATGGCACATAGGTACCACCAGCTTTTGGGTGGGTGATATTTTAAGAATTCTGATGACTTGCATTATTTTGCATGTTCCATCTGTTTTATGTATGTAGATGTGTTGTGAATTAAGAGGGTTGATGCATTCTGGTCTTTACAGGCACGTCGTGTTCAGGCTGCAGGTGCCGTTGGGGTTGTGGTGGTGGACAACACACCGGGGACATCAGCCGCCTCCTCCGCCATGTTTGCCATGTCAGGCGATGGTCAGGATGATGTGACAATACCCGTTGTGTTCCTCTTCTACAGTGATGCCACCATTCTGTTGCATGCACTCTCACACACGCCCTCATTGCTCGTGACGCTCACCTCAAGTGCCTCAGTCCTTGCTGGTGAGTGAGTGAGTCAATGGACTCCCACAAAAATGTAAGCCTTTGTGGGCCACAGATGTAGCCATTTAGTTACTATTGATGTGAGGTCACCCAAGTCATATTATTTCAACCTCTGAATGAATTTGGTGTTCTTTCTGGTACATTGTTCATTATATTAATAAGCTGTGCTGCTATTTTGTTTTCTGTCTTCCCAAAAATTGAACACAGCAATCACAGCTGGTGACAATTGGGTTACTTTAAAAAAATTGGTTAAGTGAACCTAATTATTTTATCAATGTGGTAGATAATGGAAATTTTGTACATTTATCATCTTTTCAGGATTACAGTGTTATAAATTTTTTGCATTTACAGTGTTGGAAAAACTGAGATTGGAAAAACAGAATATGTGTTAACTCTCATGTAAATTGAGTGTATGAATTGAGTATGCATAGTGGTAAAATGGGACATAATTAATTAATTAATGCATAATTGTGTTTAATAATTGTGCAATGATTTGATTTCTTTACCTTCAAGTTAAATTTTTATCGCTAAAACATTACATTAATTCATCAAAAGTTCACTTCATGTTGTGCTGACAATTACATGAATAATTTTCAGAAAATGACTTGGAGAAGAAGGGCAGTCAGCAAAGCTCACATGATGCAACTTTGCAGCAGCTGAAGGAATCTGTTCATGACTTCTTGCGTAAGAAAGCAGTGGCTCTGGTATGTTTCATAATATAAAATAGTACACTTTTTCATGTCACTTAACGGCTATTTTATTTATGTCAATTCATTGAGACAAGAATAAAGATATCATGTCTAATATTCCTTTAATGACTTGTCAGTTTGGTGTAAAAACAAATTGCAAAGAAATTAATTCCTCAGAATAGAATGGTTTCAGGCATCGCTTTGTGGAAGCAATTCATATCGGATAAGAAATACTTAGTTATTCCACATATATTGTATTAAACACGACCATGGTTTTGACTTACAAAGTCATCATCAAGGTTAATACCTAAGATTGTATAATGGCATCTTCAGTGACGCTTTTGGCAAAAAATTTGATTTTTTATAATTAGATGCATGGTAATTTTCCACATGAATTTTTTCCCAATTGATATTAATCCCAAAATGTCATTGTCAAGGTACAGTTGTAATAGTAAAACTGGGTATTTTTACCTCAACAATCATGCCACATTCCACCCCATTGTACCCCAACAATTATGCCAACATTGGATATCATGCTATTCCACAAAGTTAAGCCTAAAGGAATAATGTTATAGTTTACTGAATTTTTAAAGGTTAAGAAAATTTACGAGTCAGAGTAGGGCTTCAAGACATGACCTATAACTGCAGATTCCTGGGTTACTACTAGAGATTTGTCAACGTAATGCATCAAATCCAAAGGGTAATATGAAGCTTAACAGAGGCACAAGTATGAAATGTGGATTATTTTTACAAAAACTCTGAAGAATAATAAAAAGAGCTTTATTCAAAGTATGCTCCGTTACTAGTTAAACATTTTCCCCTTCTATTGAACAATTTTCGGATACCACGCCTGTAAAAGTCTTTCCCTTTTGCCACTAACCATTTATCAAGCCATTTTTTCACATCTTCGTACGAACCAAAGTGCTACTCGCCAAGTGCATGACCCATCAATGCAAACAAATGGTAATCGGAAGAAGCCAAGTCTGGTGAGGTAGTTGCATGGGGTAGAATTTCCCAGCTGAGTGCTTCCAATGTGTCGTGAACTGGTTTTGCCGTATGTAATGGAGAATTGTCATAAATAAAAATGACTTTGTTGTCTCTTTGGTATTCTGGTCTTTTTTTCAAGCAGTAAATGGTTCAAATCAAAGAATTTTTGTTGGTAGCATTCTGTATTAACCATTTCACCAGACCATAATAGACCACACTCCTCTGGTCCTAACAAACAGAGCATTGTCTTTCTACCAAAGCGACATGGTCTTGCGATTGATATGGATGGTGGGCCTGGGTCTACCCATGATTCTTTGCGCTTGGGATTCTGAAAGTAAATCCACTTTTCATCTCCAGTAATGATACAAGGCAAAAATGGCTTCCTTTTGTATCATGCAAGCAAAGTTTCACATGTTTTTTTGTGCCTCTCTGTCTGTCATTCAACTCATGTGGTACTCATCTGCCAATCTTCTGAATCTTTCCCGTCTCTCATAGGTGTTTGGAAATAGCTTTTTGACTAAAGCTTAATTGCTCTGCGAGTCATTTTTGTGTTTGGAAATCATCTTCGTCCAACAATGCTTGCAATTCCACATCTTACCTTTTTTGGTGGTTTTCCATGTTCCTTGTCTGCAGCATTGAAGTCGCCACTTTTGAAATGCCGAAACTATCATTCACATGTATCTTGTAATGGAGCATGTTCACCATAAACTTCTCGAAGTAATCAGTATGATTCAGCAGCAGTTTTTTTCAAATGAAAATAAGAAATTAATCCTCTCCGCAAATGCTCTTTGCTTGGTATAAAGTATGACATCCTGAACACAGCAACACAACACTATGCAAATACTTTTTCAATTTAACACTCGTGTGCATCTGACACTTGTTGATGGCACAACAAAATGGCATAAGTGTCAAATCTTTAAGCCACAAACTATTTTGGTGCACCATCTATTGTCTGAAATCTGTATTTCATACTTTTACACCTGATGTGAAGGGTGACAGTACAGAAAGTGTGATGTCACAGGATGTGACTCACAGATTTTACAGCATAAATGTAATGAATGTCAATAAATAAGTTGATTGTTGATGTGCATTAACCTCAACATGTTTTTGAAGTAAAATTATATTATCTACAGTTATAACTAAAGCTAAAAATGGTTTTTGCATATTTACTGCACAACAAATAACTACAGTTTTCTTAAAACGTTTTGATTTTGCCACTTATTCTTATGAAACTAAAATCAACATCAAATTATGTTTGAAAAACTTGATTAAATCACACATTATAGTGAAGTAACTAAGAACACATGAAAATTATTTTAAGATGGGAATGAATGTAATATAAGAATTATATTAAGACTGCAGTATTATTTGCCCATATTGAATGAAATCAAATATTCCCCCAGATCATAAGTTGTGATTTACTGCAAATATATATTCAGGGTTTCTTATCTCCAAGGATAGGTTCTGACAAAATATAAGTTTCCATTCAGTCATGTGTAATGAGTTAGCATTGATTCATAGAATGGACAGTATATGCATGGTGCTGAAGATTTCGTTTGTTAGGTGCTGCATGGTTTTTTAGTCAGAGGCACTCTTTTAATCTTAGTTGAGGCTATGTCCACTCTTCAGGCCACCTGTCTAACTGTTGTTGGTACTCTCAAGGTCGGGAAGCCAGAGGTGACCCCGGTGGACGATGCTGGGGACGTGATGCTGTCGTCATCATCCTCCGAGGCAAGAGAAGGAGGGGGGGGCAAGGTAGAGGGAGAGGAGGGAGGGCGCAGTGTGGGCGAACTGCTGCAATGGGCAGTGGCCGAGTGCGAGGGGAAGATGGAGTCCGTGGTGGGTGCCACTCAGCACCTGCTGAGCGGTAAGGCGAGGGAAAGTGGCGAGGTTGACTGGGGCAAGGCCAGGCCACTGGTGACCTCAAACATCCTCCTCTGCCTATCAGCTATCGAGAATGCTGCACTGGTGGCAGCAAAGGACAATCCCTCCCTGCGCACTCTGGTTCCGAACACGAGGCCGGAGGGAGAAGGAGGTGGTCCCTTAGAGGGCGAGGAGTGCCCAGCAGCAAAGGAGGAGCAGCCACAGGAGGAGAAGGTTCAGCGAGAGGAGGAGGAGGGTGTTTTGGTGCAGGCAGTGGTTGGTGGGGAGGGGCGGACTTGCGATCTGGCATCTGGGGACAACACTCGCGATGAACTCTGAACTGTGCTTGTGTGTGTGCATGTGTGGATGGAAAGGGTTGACTCCTCAAAAGAGTTGTTGTGTGTATGTGTGGGGGGGGGGGTAATTGGTGGGCCTTAAAGTGCTCTGTCAGCATTTGCATTACTCTTTCCATGGTTAACATATATTGTTAAAGACATTAGTACATATAAAAATAAACCACAGAGGCACAGCTGATTTGTGTGATTGTGGTTATTAATATTAATAGTGTTGCTCGGTGAAAATTGTAGAGATTGTCACTGAAGGGAGAAAACATACTAAAGGAGTGCTCACGTCTAGGTTGTTGGCAGATATGCTTGCTTTTCTGCATTCCCGA
The DNA here is from genome assembly GCA_037158775.1 of Hetaerina titia. Taxonomy (NCBI): domain Eukaryota; kingdom Metazoa; phylum Arthropoda; class Insecta; order Odonata; family Calopterygidae; genus Hetaerina; species Hetaerina titia. The sequence goes on along the minus strand of CM073771.1, from coordinate 96,405,552 downwards.
GACTATAACCCACTTAAGTCACAAAGCGAGTTCAATCAGATCTTATTTGAACACCTAAGGGTACTCAACTGCTTTCAGAGTAATGACGGGGGTGCGAGAGCAAGAAGGGATTGTCCCTATGCCTAAATATGCACTGTCTCTCATATGTGCAAGTGTTTATTGCATATCCATCCCTCAAGTGCTGTTTTACGATTCCAGTCGGTGCTTACATGGACATTGTTGAAGTTTTTATGGTATTGGAAATAGTTGATTGTTGTGGAGTTTATTGCCTTGTTGTCAGAGGAATTTTAGTGGAGGAAGAGAGAGGAGGGTGATGTGGTTTGTACTGCCACATGATAGCATTCATTGTCTCCCCTCCCTTTGCATTCTCTCTTTAATTTCTCATATGCATTAATCCAATATTGTATTCCATTAGAAGTGAGTGAGCAACAGAGGGTGGTTGTTTGTTTGTTGACAGCTTCTGGTGCTGTGTATAAAATTGTAAAGCTCAAAAAAAGTGATGGTTCTTGAGACTTGTTTCGTCTGATGAAGCACCGTAATGAACGTGCTGCCATCATGAAGAATAGGATGGATGGGACACGTTGACAGGTGATGAATGCAGTATACCATGCCATGTCTCTAAAGGCACTCCATTCAGAAATGGAATGTTGTTCAACCAGTTGTAGCGTGAATAATTTTCTCTCTTGTAAAAAAAAATTATAATTGTGGAATATGGTGAAGGGGCAAAATTACTTACTTGACATAAATTATTGAAAATGGGTGATGGTAAATGTGTAAAATTCTCGCAGTCGTGGTATGATGAGGCCAAAGTGGAGGTCTTTTTAGAAATGGCCTGAGTGCAAGTGAGACTTGCAATGGGGGTGGAGTGTAGCATTGATGGGAAACAAGTTGATGTCTCCTTCCCTCTGTCAGCCATGGTGGGGGAATAGAGTGTTGCAATGAGTTGTTTTCTCTCAATTAAATTTTAGAAAATATTTGTGGCTGGCGGTTTTCTCTCCAAGGAGTTACATCTTCAAAACTTGCATAGAGATGTCTTGTATGGAAGAATTGTTATTTCTTCATGAGTACATTACTCAAGTTTCTGTGTTTAAAATTTATTTTTTTTCATGTAACAACACTCTCATCCATTCCCATTCCACCAAAAGTACTAGCTACCCACCTTGCCATAAATGGCTTTCCTCTTAGTGTTGGCTGGTTCCAACAAGGTTTTGGTGGGTACCCTTTTTAATGGATAAATCAGTATGGGGGTGTCCACTTGACGGTGGGCACAGTGGTGCAAGCCAACCAGTGGGTCTTGGGGGAAAATTTGGGTGTTGCCCCCTGAAGCACCCTTGCCTGCATTGTATGCTCTTATGGTATTTGGTTAACACAAGCACAAAGAAAAATGGCACCTCTTCCCAGAGTGCTTCATTTCATATGTGAGCGTAGTTCTCATACTAATTCCAATTCACATATTTTTACCTAAAAATACAGTAAACTCTCGATATTATCCGCATGCTAATTGATGCATGATGAAATGCAGATAATAAAAAAAAGGAGATCGAGATGGTGCGGTGGTTAATGTACTGGCTTCCAACCAGGAGGTCCCAGGTTCAAATCATGGAGACAGCAGAAATTTTTCAGTGGTATCCTCATCCCTATTTGAAGTGCTTTGTGGAGAGCGTTTTGAGTGAGTGTGCCATCCGTCGGATGGGACGTTAAGCTGTGGACCCCTTGGCACCTTTTGTTAAGAATAGGCACACTGGGTTACTCCTTACCCTTCATCTTTTCTTGTCCATCCCTGATGGTGCAAATGACCTCAGCTGTCATATACTCCTAAAACCACTACTATAATCGAAAAACACTTGAATAATTGAAATACGTGGAAAATATGGTCTTTATATAAACAAATATATATGTACAGAAATTTTCCTTCTTCACTTGCATGTGATTAAGTCATAATGAATAATTGATTGTAGCACTTTTCCACTTGATAGAATTTATTTTACGATCGGGTTTCGATGTATTGCATCATCATCAGATAACAAAATGAAGTTGTGTGCCGTCTTATATACATTTAAGATTCCAGAAGGAGGGGAGTGGATGTGGTAGGAAAACCGGGAAGGGAGAGAGAGAGGGGGGAGAAGGGAGGGAAAAGAAGGGAGACGTTACAAAGGATAACGGGAGCACAGTTTCAACCTTGTTAAAAACAGTACACATAGTCTTAAGGTGTGAAGTGGTCCACTTGGGCGAATGGCGGCAGTCACCAATAACCCATCGGCAGCTGGGCCGATACCAGTAGGCAGGCTGAGGGTTGGAGTCCAGGCCAGAGCATTAGGCCCTTCTGGAAGGGTGGCAGCAGAATACCCCTCACTAACTCACACACTGGGGGGCACTCAAGGATGGGGGCGGTTGTGTGTCATGCATGGTCAATGTTTACAAATGAAAGTTGATGGACAACATCAGGTAACAAACTTCATTGTGTTACATGATGATGATTTAATACATCAAAACCCGGTCGTAAAATAAATTCTATCTAGTGGAAAAGTGTTATGATCAATTATTAATTATGTTCGACTTCCACCACATTAGACCTGAACTACTCAATTTGTGATTGTCATGTTTGTTTCAGCGATGGAAAGTAAAATTTCTTTTAATTTTTCAGCCATTTTTATAAGGGTAAAATTATAATGCAGTGTAGATAGTTAATGAAAAATATGTTACATAGTGAAACTATGTATTTTCTCTCTTTTAAAAGAGAAGATGGCATTCTCAGGGCTAATGAATGTGAGGGAAATGATAATGGGAAAGTACAGACAGTACAAAAATGTTGAATTTGAAACAAAATCCATTGACTACTTTTGACTTTTTGAAATTAAGAACTTTTATGAAAGACCAGGTATTTTAAATTTGTTTATTTAAAAAAGTATGTTGAAGTTTAAAATCATTTAACTATCTTTTTGATTGTAAGTTTATTAAAATTTTGAGGTGCTGGGAAGAAAATAGCACAGATAATCTATAAAATAGATGATCTGATGTATAATCGAGAGTTTACTGTATATATATATTTATGGTGTGGTGGCCCAAAAACACTTAGAAATCTCAACAAGTATGTCTTGGTCTCAAATCTGGATATATGTATGTAAACTTAGGGCATACGTAGGTTGTATGGCTTTCTGGAACCGTGTTGTAATGCCTGTAGAACCACTGGTGGTATGGGGGAATAGCTTTGAAGGTTTCTGGCCTTATTTGGAGGAAGAATAACAAATAATTGTCTTCCACTAAAAATATTCAAAAATGACAGGCTATGGTTTCAACCTATTTGTATTTGTGATTTCATCCATATATAGTATTCACAAAAACACAACAGTCTCACTGAAATTCCTGTCAGCTGTAGAAATATATTCATCAACTCCGTTTGACTGAAGCCTTCACAAAAATATGGTTTCTACAACCAAACCACTTTTGTAAGGTATCAATTTGGATGTAATGCCTTTAAATAATTTTTACACATTGTAACCATGGCCAATCATGAGTAAACATATAGTTCAACAAAAGAGTGCAAAGCATCTGATTTCTGCCAGGAAATTAATTATTCCCTACTTTGAACATGCAGTTTTCACATGCTGGCAGCTTTGTAACCAGTGAGTTAAAACCTTGTACCCAAGAAACCATCAACTTTTCAGACTGAAGACTTTGATTGGTGGATTGAGCTGTATTGGCTTAGCAGAATTAGGTGCATCATGTGTCATTTCCAGAAACGATTTTGGAACCTATTAAATCTTCTACACATTGAAAATAAATGAACCTATGCCAAGTTATTGTTGCAATTTTCATTGGCTTGTGACTAATTCCATGAGTTGAGTGATCCTGAGAATGTGTTGTGAGGTTCTAAACTCACTTGGGTAGTTAAATAGCTTGGATATTGCCCAAGGTTCACAACAGAAGACAAAGATGTTTCAGTTATTATCCCTTTGTCCTGAATATTGATTGGCTACAGCCCTCCACTCTTCCCTATCCAATGCTAATTCCCTTATGCCCTCATAGCTTTTTGCACCTTCTTGCTTCCTTCTTTATTTTGGCCAAGTATTTTCAATTGGTCCATCTCATGTAGCCTTCTATTTCCCTTCCCTAATAAACCTAACACCCATTATGATTCAAGGTGTCTGACATACCTTGAGACAGAATGGATATAGAGTAATTCCATCCTTTGTATCCCATAATGGAATTCATCTGATTAGTCTTTTCCATACAGTCTCCTTTTGTGCTATTATCTACATACTTCCTTAGTTCTTACTTCACAGAGAGAGGTTTTGGTTCTTTCCATTTCCTTAATTGAAATTTCTCACAGGCTTATTTTGGTGCATGAGCATCCACTGAACATCTGTACTCAACTATAATTATGTCCGAAGAGTTATAAAAGAAAGAAAAGTAGATAGATAGATATTAAATGAAGAACACAATGTATTTTTCCACTGTTCTTTATATTAGTACTACTAACTAACTAACAGTGGAAAAATACATAGTGTTCTTCATTTAATGAAATTCCACAAAGTTAGCCAGAAACCATTGAATAGATAGATGTTCGTCTTTATTTTTGGGTGAAATGGAGAGCATGGAGTCTCCTCAACCACCTAACCCCTATGCAAGTAAAGGTTTCATATGAAAGGCAGTATTGAAGAATGGTTACTCTTGATTTGAGAATTAGTAGTATCAAGAGATACCAACAACTGTCATTCAAAAGTAATTTGATCAGCATGGTCACACATTCTTATGGGTGCAAAGATAAATTGATTTGGGAGGAATTATGCAAGCCTAGAATTTAATCCAACTTATGAGTTCGCATATTGTTAATTGATAGGATGACTTTCATCATTTTTGGTCTTCACTCGCCTCTTCAGAATCCACCTTCATTTTTGTTATTTCACATACCTTATGGTTCAATACTAGAGTTGATCCATCAAAACTAGCCATAAGCTGGATTGGATGGAATATTATGACGGATCAATGATAACTCGTGACAAATGTGTCAGTCTCCATGCGAATGTGCTGTGGTTAGGACCTTACTAATGGTGCTGCTTTCATATGTCATTTACATCATCCATTAAACTATCACATAATTGCATGGCTAGATATAATTTATATTATGCCTTGAAACTGAAATGTTGATTTCAAAACGAAATTTATTTTATTAAGTGAAAGGGTATTGAAAAGCAGAGAGGGATATTTTTTCTTAACAAGGTTTATTTTAGGGAAGGTAACAGTCATATAATTATCTGTACAAATATAGCATGCTTCAGTGATCCCTAAATTACAATTTCTTAATAATATATGCACTCATCCCTGCCATTAATTTTCAAATGCACACAATGTGGTATATTATTCCGTTGTTTTGCATATGTATAGGTCAAAAGCACCTATTTTACACTTTTGTTTGAAATTTATCTTATGCGTAACATATACTTTAAAAAGTTGATATTACTTTAGAGCAGAGTTTTGACTTCACTTTAAGCAGTCATCCTTTTCCCTAAATATAATCATCAAGCTGTATTTTTACAGTAAAACCATGATGATTACATGAACCTTGAATTCATATTTATTCTTACTTGACCAGGGATAATCATAATGTAAATCAACAGGCTAAAAAGCTTCTTTAAAAAAAAATTGTTCTTTTGATTCCATATTTGGGTCATAAAATCAAGATGCCAGACTATATGTCCTTTAAAATTCTAGGCAAATTAACCTGGCTTTTTTTAAATCTTTCACATTATGTTTATAACAATTTTAATAGATGAACAAAGGACATCTGTTCATTGTCCTAACCCAGAATATCGGTAAATGTTTTTGAAGCAGATGTTGAAACAGCAACATTTTTAATTTGTTTTTTTCATGTGCTTACTTATTTTCCATGGAACACAACTATAGCCAATTATAAAATTATTTCACTGAATAAATAAAAAAATAGAATTCTTAGCACACAAAAATTACAGCTGATGCAGTTTACTACCAATAACATGTAAAAATGAATTTTTTTCATCACTGCCACTTTGAGCTAACTTTGTAGTCACTAATTCAATATTTGCACATCTGAGGGTAATTTGAAAAGTTCTCAGAATGGAATAGAAATAAACGATTTAACTCAGTGAAACTTTTTTATTTTTCAACTTAGTCTCCGGGTACACTGATGCACTTGGTCCAGCGATGTTCCCATGTCTTGATCCCCTCTCAAAAATTAGATTTCTTCTGGCCTACAAAATAACCATCTACTTCGGCTGTTAATTCTATGTTTGAAGAGAATCTCCATCCACAATGGAAAAATTTGAGCTTGGGGAAGAGATGGAAATCTGATAGAGCCAAATCAGGCAAATTAGATGAGTGTAGCAACAATTTGTATCTTAGTTAACGTATTTTTGCCAATGACATGTGTGTATTGTCTTGATGAAAGACTACTTTCTCCTTGCCAAATCTGGCCTTCTTTCATGTATCTGTTGGTGCAGGTGGTTAGCGTAGTATTGTCCAGTAATTGTTTGACCAGTGGGAAGATACTCTATCAGCAGAATCCCTTTTGCATCCCAAAAAACTGAAGCCATCACCTTTCCAGCTGACTCTATTGCCTTTACTTTATTTTGTGATGGTGAATCAATATTTTTCCCCTGATTTGACTGCTGTTTTGTCTCCGGGGTATAGTAGTGGACCCAAGTTTCATCTGTGATCACAAACTGATAGAGAAAATTTTGTTGGTTGGTTACAAATATCATACAATCTTAAGACGAGGAGGGGCTGTGAGAGGGTGGTCTCACTGATATCATATGTATGAAGGACTTAATTGCCAACCACAGGCAATATCAAAGTTGTAACATTGTGGCCTTGAATTCATACCATCCATCACCCTTTGCCAAAACCTAACAGAATCTTAATTATAATCATTCATCAAAAGTTTGATAATGCACAGTGAAATGTAAATTATTACATAGGTACTCTTCATACTCTTCCCTCATAGGGTAGGCAAAGTGAACATATATTTTAAGTAGAACATGCTCTATTTTGGAAATCTCCTTCTTACTGCCATGCTTGCTTACTTCTTTCTGCTCTATTGCATTCATTCATTCTCTTCTGTTCCTAGGGATTCTAGTATTTCTTATTCTGAGAGCCCCTGGGATCACATTCACTCATAGCTTTCTGGTCCTCCCAAACCATTAAGTTTTTCCTCATAAATTCTTCGGTGATTTTATTCCTGCTAACATGTTATACAGCATCAGCTAAATTCTCTGACTATTCAAAATAGGAATAGCTTATCTTATTCCAACTACAGGAAGTTATCTTAGAAATGGAAGATTAGATGTTAGAAATGGAAGTTAATTCTGGATGTCATCTGTTTGTTATTTCATGTCTTAAAAAATAATTTTTTTATGTAGCTCAATATGCCATTTTTTGGAATGAAAGGGTAGTTCTTTGGAATGGAATAATTTATTAGACCAATCATTTTTTTGTCTGATTGAGCAAATTCATCATTTATTCCTGGAATTTTCAAACCAGTTATACATCACATGCATTTTGAGGCAAAAACAGTGAAAAATCCCATGTAATACCACAATATATAAAAAATCTCTTGCCACATGTACAAGTAACAAACACGCCTAAAAATGCATGCCACTGGTGGCACCTGGTTCTTACAAACATTTCTATCACATCGTGAAATGAAAACTGATCCTTAGTCAATAATATAATCAGTCTTATTTTTCACTTTTGGGACCAACATTTTGCATTGTTCTTTCCAACTTGGATTACGATCACTAATTGCAGCATTTTCATCTCATTCTTCATGGCTGCCACCATCTCAACCTTGGCCGATTGTATTCAATCAACAATTAAAAATTATTGTAATCAGTCACTTTTTTAATGATGCTTACCCTGGTCCATATGGTCATTATTTTTACCCTGTGGCTTCCTAAAATGGTAAGCATTTAACACTTCCCTTCCAAGTGTATCTGCCACTTCATTGTTGCATTAAAGATAAAATTATTATCCCTAAAAAAAATGGCTTGTGTGAACATTTTGTCTCATCAAACTAATTTGGTAAAGACCCTTAGTATAATTGTAATATCAGGTAGGTCCTTAAGGAAATGGATATTTTTTGACAAATTCTTTAGATAAAATGCTCCTAAACCTCTTTAAAAAATTGAAATAAAATTAGTATCTTGTTCAAGGGCCATTACACAATCATACAAATAATGAAGACATGAGCTTATTTGCATTATATGCCATACGATTTTTGACTTTATAGAAATTACTGTTGCTATTTTGTTGAGAAAATTCTGTATACCTTCTAATGCAGTGTGTATGGGATGTACATGGATTTGCAGTTATATAGTTTTACATGTTTTGGTTATAATACAACTGCTTGAATGGAAAAATGAAAACAGTGCCAGTTACACATATACACGTACAAATCGATAAAAATCTCTTGAAATACATCATTCCTTGATTTACATCCATCTTTTTTAACACAATTATAGTGTTTGCCAAAAGGTTAATATTCAGGTTTGTTGATGCTGGATTCATGTGTACTTATTGGCTTTCAGTCTGTAATCATTGATGAATTCCAAAATTATTTGTCACAGAATACCCTCAATTGAGTACAAGGCTACAGCACTGAGCCAAATAAAACTTGATGTCAAATATTTTTTTTCCAAATTCTGAGTTTTTCACATCAACATGCAAATTGAATCATATTTAACAGTAGTAAAACTGAATGGGTGGCATTATTTCACCAGGAGAGGAGCGGGGCTATTCAAATTGATGCTTGGACAAAGACCCATGTGCTAGCACTTGTTAGGTGGTACCTACTGAGCAAATTTAACAGTAACAATCATAGTCGATAGTAATCAATCTGTTCAACGGCAGAAACAGTCTCTCTCCATTGTTATCAGCCTTTCAGCAATCAAATGCCACAAATGAGATTTTTTGTTTGGCCAAACCACACCCATCGTCACCTATAAGTCAGTCTTTACAATGAAGACTGCCCATTCTAGCATGAAGGCAGTGGATGCTAATACAGATTTAACCTCACTTCAACAGTCAGGAGGTGGAGACTTTTAGTGGAACAAGATTTTATAATATCATCTTCTTGGAAACTATTTGGTGAAGAGCACTGAAATACAGTGAAACTTTTCAAGGAAGAATCATGAAGGACCACTTAATATTACTGAGATGTTCAAAAAACATGATTTCTCCTTCAACGAGTTAGAATGGCATGGGTATTTTGATTGAATATACAAAAATTGAAGATAAAAGAACTACTTCACTATGATTGAATGACTTTCTTTGAAACCCAGAATTCAGAAGTTGCACCTGACTAATTGTAAAAAAAAAGCCATTGGAATTGTTATCAACATTTAAGTCCAAATGAATGGACTGATGACATTTCTCTTTGAAAGTCTATCCTCGATTCTTGCACCTTCAAATATGACTGGTTGTTAAATAAGAAATCATTTTTAATACCTTCTGCCCATGACTCCTATGTTCAATCTTTCAGTGGGGCAACATTCAACATAAAGTTAAATCAATTGTGTATTTGTGGTGTGACATTTGAGCATCTGCCTTGTGCAGATTCTGCCTTTAATGGGTTCCACTGTATTTGCCATTGTGCCTTCACTCTCACATTTGCAACACCAGCCATTGGCTTTCACTGCTGCAACTCAACCACTTGGCAGTGACCACGTAACTCCCCCCTCACAAGGCACTACCCAAGGCGTGAGGTGGATGGGATGGGTCCCCCATTGGCCCTGCTGCCCCCCGGCACTACTGCTGGTGGTGGAAGTGGATAGTTGCTGCTGAGCACCACCTTGTGCCGGAGAGCCTCTTCGTATGGGGGAGGGGCCGGGATGGGCCCATCGAGGGGAGGGGGCGCGAGTGGTGGGGGTGATGGAGTCGTTGGCGTAGGGGCACTCGGTATGGCCACCTGGTTACCCGTGGTACCATTGGGCATGTAAAGGCTTACGCAGGCAGGAGTGGAGTTGGATGACGAGGAGTGGTGGTTGCTGGGTGTCCTCGTACCATTGATGGAAGCTGCACCTCCCTCAAGGCCTGAGAGTGAACCTACAACTAAAGACATATGTGGATCATTCATGTTTAATGAAATTTTTCATTAAACATGAATGAAATGTTTGATGTTCAGTTTGATGGCCGTAGCCTTACATTTGTGAAATTCCACCTTAGCAATGAAAAGATAAAACAATTTTATAAGATACTGTTCTATTTTAAAATTTTGAGTGCATTATGTTTTCACCCATCGTTTGCAGAATGTTTGTTTTTCATTCAAATGGTTTGTTGACCATTTTAGCTTAGCATATGTATTGAAAAATCATTTTCAAATAAGATAAAGGAAGAAATCTTTCCCACTTTTGCAAACTGTTTTGGTTTATGCTCACTTTTGAGATCCCATTACAGTTGTGCCCTTTTTATGTTCTAGAGTCATAAAATATAGCCTAAAAAGAATTTACCTTACGTGCTAATGTTATAAGTATTTGCAAGATGCAAATCATCATGCTTTATTTCTAATGTGCAAATAATAAGAGTCTTAAACTGATGGAAAATCACCTGCTTTCCCCTAGTCCTTTTCCCTTCAATGAGTTATATTTTATGCCTGGAAGTCAACATTTTTCTGCCTGTTTAATCTCTCTGAAATGCATTCAAATTCATTTAATTACAGTTTGTTTTGAATACATCCCATTAATACCTTTGATGACAAACTGGCAAACTATGGCCCCATCAAGTCTGAGCAGCTGAAGGGAGAGTGGCCAGCATATGAAATGACCATCTCCTGGGTTGTGATTGTGAGGATCCAACTTTAAGCAATTTCTGATTTGGCTTGTTAGAGAAGAAGGTGAGGAGTCAATGGGTTTAATATTCTAGGGTCAGCAATACTCATTTATGGCAGGGGTACAATGCAGTTGTGACATCAGATGGGGATCTGACATGCAGTAAGCACTAGGCACTGCAAAACGATTCCTTACCTTGGTAGGAGGTGACCCATGTTGCCCCTGTGTGGTGATGTGGTTCCTGTGATGTGTCCTGGCGCCTTCTCCTGTGCCAAAGTTTCCCACTTTAAAGAAGAGAAGAACTGTTTTGTTAAATAATTTCCAAATTTTGAAAGCAAGATATCATTTCTGATCTTAAAATAATAAAATTGAATATTGTCTTTGTTTTATAATTATATGAATGAATTGGTAGTACTTACCAATTACAAAACAGCTTGATTCCTAGATACATCATAGCTCCTATTGTCATCACAATTATTCCTGGTATAATTACATCTCTAATTGGGTCAAATTTCCCCCCTGCAATCATTAAGAATATTGTAATAATGAGTGCACATGTATGTATATGCATTCATTCATTTATATACATTTATATATTGGGAAAGTCTTGGAAAAGATGAAGAAAGTTTTACAATTCACAAAAACTAATATAACATACTATATTTAGATTTTGATTTAGTAGCAAGAATATTAATCAATTGCTCAATCACTGAATCATCTAGTGACCAATTCATTTTAGACTTCAATATTAGCACTTATATAATAAGGAGAAGAGACAAGCTGTGTTCTTTTCCTTCATTGAGTTAACAAACTAACTGTCCCACCATATCAGGTCCAGCTCTTGCCGTGGCAGGAAATTAGGGATGTAAACTTTGCCCTAACAAATTGATTTTTGTTAATGAAATTAATCAAGACCCATTATTGATCCCACTGATCAATCAAAACCAACATGTATATATATAGGTAATCCATTCATCAAATAGGTTTGTCTGATAAACCTCATCTATAGAGCATATGTAGAACAATAACCTCATACATGAGGTATATTGAAAAATGTGTCTCTTAATGTTGAAGTTGAAAGACATAACACAAAAGAGCTCTAATTAATCAACTGCTATGGGTGTAAAATATGTCTTATGAATACCTTTTGCACTGCACATGAACCATTTCTGGGTTACTGGGAAAACTAGCTGTCTTATAAGTATTTTTAATGCTCCATGGGTGATTGGTGAATAATGATCTAATACCTTTGCTGGTACATGAAAGTATGTTCAGTGACCGTTTTAAAGCCAAAAAAGAATATTTTGGTTGTTGTTTGTATTGTCTGGTTGTGATCTTTAAGAAATCAATCAAAATGATTTCATTACTACATTGCATTTTCAACTCCTGTCTTTATTAATGAAATATTGTTTTTCCAAAAATTATAGTATAAACCCGTTAATCTATTTTTGGCCACTTCTTTGGTACCAAGTGTTAAGGTCACCTGAAGATGATGTGATACATAGAAACCGGTCGTGTATCAAATCAATATCTAGTGGAAGTGTTACCATTTGATCAGTATCTCATGTATGGAGGTTGATAGAGTCGATTATATAGCATACATTTTTTTTCAATTAACATTACTTTTATGGAACCTTGAAATTTGAATATTACTTGGATTTTGTGAAAAAATAGCTGTATTTATGGAAAATAAGGACCTGGAAATTTCATGTCAAGGTCTAGAAAAGTCAGGGAATATTTATGGTCAGACTCAGTGGTCACCCTATCAAATGGAGCCATACATGGCCAGAAGCTGATTTTGCCTTCAATAGGATTGTAAATCTAAAAATGTTGTCATCATAACAATTCAGATATGGAATAAGAAGATAAATAGATAATTATGTTATTTCAATGTTAATATATAATATGTTTATTAAATGTTGCATTCCAGCAATATATTACCAATACATAAATAAAATTTATGAATATACGCATAGGAAAATTTCTATGTACATACCAATCTTCACAAAAGGTAAAAATAAAATAATGCTAGGGTAACTTGATCAAAATGTTTACTTAATGCTACTGTTTTAGAGCCTCTGCTCTAATTGGTCAGTTCAATCAGAAACATATTGTTGATCACTCACCGTAAACATCATCGTCTACTCTATAGCATCTTTTGGATATGATGTCCCATACAAGACCCCTGAAATTTGAAATGAAATATTTTTTCAGAAAAGGATTGATAACTTTCCCTTTTAACTTGAGCTCCAAAAGCAAAAACAAGTGAAATGCTTCTAATATTTTTCTACCAAGCATTAAAATGCACTTGTGCTGATTGTCTGCTTATCAAGTGGATGATGACTTGAGGAATGAGGCACATCTGTGATTCACACTACAGGACACTAAGGTGGTGTCACCCCATCCACAGCAGCCAGCATGTCAGCTACTTACGTTCTCTCCTTCTTGCCACCACAGGACCCCCAAGAGACAGGCTCCCCTCAGAGAGAGAGAGCAACACTCCCGATGTCCCCTGCCCTGTCCAACACGCCTCACCTTGCTCCCACCTGAAATTCACCCATGCCGCCACCCCTTGACAGACAATTCTTCCAACGAGCATCTCATCATCATTTGTGGTCATGCTTCATTGCAATGTAAGTACATTCTTCATGCTTTTATGCTCACCACACTGTGAACCAATGGTGTCTTCATGTCACTACATCACTCTGATGCACCAGAGAGATGTACTTTTTGTTGAAATCCAGTCCAGGCATTCTTTCCTCAATACACAAAAAGGAATGATTCTGATGAATAGATTTTTCACTCTAACACATAACATCGTGCACTCAAGGGATTGAAATGTCAGGGTTATGTTAGGGGTAGGTTGGAGATGAGACCTTGAAGACATAACAAGGGCAGGTCACTTAGCTTAGCAAGTTGGCTAATTTCAGCCAACAAGTTAAACTTTGCACATGGTCCTGATATTAATATTAACTATGATTCCATCATCAAATAGTTGAAAGGAAAGTTTTTATTGAGCTATTTATTTCAAATTAAATAAATGAGAAGGCTGATTAATATCAATCTATGTGAATATAACCTATGCATCAAGAAAATTTTATCATAATTGGTTTAAGTGTGGCAAGGATCCATTTTATTTTTTAAAAAAAAGCAAAATATTCTGATACTTCGTGAGTTTTTCTTAACGCTGCTCTACTTCTTAATAATACCAAATTACAATTCACAGAAAACTGACGGGAAATTTCATCAGTTTTATTCCAAATATGCTCAAATTTTCAACAAATAATGGGAATGGAAGCATTTTGCTATAATAATAGAAATATCTTGTGGCTTATGATTGAAGCCAATACTTGGCAAAGGGTTGTACATTTTCCTTTGCCAATATTCTCTTTCCCTCTTCTCTGGGTCACTGGGGAACTCTATTAAAGCCTGAAAATCAATTTTTTCCAATGTCCATTTTCAAGAAAAAGTGCATAATTTGCTTGTGTTTCAATCTAGGATGGGATATAATTTTTGCCTAAGAAAATGAGATGATGTCAAATTTGATTCCGTTGTAGTTTTACTGTACTTTGTCACAGGCAAAGTAAATTTTACTCAAGTTTCGTCAATGATAAGATTGAATATTAAATTATAATATTTTTAAAGAAACTCGCCAACCATGTTATGTGCTGAATACTGAATGTACAGTGTAATACCAAACTTTAATGAAAGGAATGGCAAAGGTCCACTAAAATTACATTTGAAGTTACATCATATTATGCTTATGAAATCATGCCCATAAAAAGTACTTAAACATGCTGATTGAATATTTCTTATTAGATTTAAATTTCCAAGCATGAAACTGGAGAGGTATCAGTTCTAGATACTTCAGTACTTCATTTTTTCTGTTCATTTTTTATAGTATATGATGAGGAAATGTTAACGAAAATAAATGTTACCCACTG